>JAWWTY010000106.1:78200624-78232282 GCA_035222235.1 Margarornis squamiger | reverse complement strand
TGGTGAGTTGAAAGCAGTTTCTCTTTGTGTCAGTGTATTTACTGTAATATCTTTCATTAAATTGTAACTCTGACTTACAATCTCTCTAGTGGTGGGTCCATTTTCTCCTGCCGGTTTACTTTTAAACCAGCACACCAATGCATGCAGTCTCATCTGCATTGGATTTTTTTTTTTTTTTTGGTGTCTATGGAGGATTCAAATTCTGTCATCAAGTTCTACTTTTCTTAAATATAATCCTGGTGTGATTCTGGTGAAATAAATGGGTGTAAACTATTCTTACTGAGATCAAACTCTGAATTCTGAAATTCTCTTAGTGTATGACACTGATTGATTGTATGAACTAGATGATTCCTCTTTCCCATGACAGCATTTCTAAGGCTACACTTCATACCTTTGTATGAAACATTGGACAAGAAAGAGGAATGCATCCAGAAAAAGCAACACTGAAGTAGCACACCTGCAGTCAAATGTTTTGCATTCTTAACACTTCCTTATGATGTTCAAACACTTCAAGAAAACACTAAAAATATACCGAGTTGAATAGATATAGCAACATTTGATAATAACACAGAATATTGTCCTGGAGCTCTTGAAGTCATTTATCAGGAAGGAGAATATTGTCCTTTTGCTACAGAGAAAAACCCAAACTGTTGAGTGAGCAAATGATCTGCCCTGAAGCACATGCATGGCAATAATAAAACAGAGATACTATTAAAAACTGTTTCCTGGGATATGTTCATACACTCTGCTCCCTCTTCTCATTCTGAGATGTCAACCAACTCTGTGTCTGCTTTTGTGGGAAAAGGAGGAAATTAAGAATAGAATGTGTCTTCACATGACATAACTGAAAAATTACACACCTTTTTTGAAAGCTTAAATTTGACATTGACATAAACAAAACTGTTTCAGGAAACACATACTTGGAGTCCAACTCCTATAATGACTATGTGACCTGTTATTTCTCTTCTGGTGAACTCAATGGGACTATCCAGCTGTGAGGAAAGTCATGAATATACAGAAGAGAATAAAAAGTAGAGAAGACTGAAATGCAACAGAATTTTGTTGAACCAGAAGAAAAATCAGTGGGACATGAAAGAGTATTTATAGAGTGAGTAGCTGTAAAGAATAACAAATATATCAAATATACTCATAATTTCAGACTTGTTAGAACTGGAACCATAAACTAGTAGAGGGAAGTTCAGTCTGTTTTAAGCAGAATCACTTACACCCCATGGATCTTTTTCATTATCCAAGTGCTTCCTCCCAAAAATATTTTCATTTTATTTACTAGCTTTCAAAAAAACCCCAGCATTGGTTGTAGCGGCTACTATGTGATGAACAGTTTAGCATACCTACATTATTAATTTGTCTTGGTCTCTGCTTGAAAGATATTATCTCAGGGAAATTGCCTTACTCTAGCCCATTGATGTGTGATATGCAGTGTGTGCTTCATGGATATCTATGGCTCTTCAGAGCAATCAAATATGCAAAAGAACAGTTACTGCTCACAAAGAATTATTGAATTATTGTATTTCAAGGCATGTCACCAGCTGCACTGCCATTGCATTTTCTTATCTCTGTTTTGGCAAATGGGGCACAAAATGCTAAGTTCATTTATGTTATGGGGTGGTAAAATGTAATCTTTGAAAAGAGCAATATAAGAGTGGTTTTGAGTTATAGAAAACTAAGAAAAACAGAGAAAAAAACCCCATACTATCAGAAGTGTTTTTTTCACCTGCTTTGTGTCCCCTGAAGAAAAAATCTTCTTTGAGCTGAGACCTTGTAGGGTGTTTCAACTTGATGTGGATTGTTTCAGCTGCTCAGAAGGTACAGGAGCTCCAAAAGGGGTTTATAATGGAGAAGTTGGTAGATCCTTAGCTTTGTCAGTGCACACAGACACTTTCAAAGGAAGGAAAAAGATATTTGAAAAGTATTTTGGGAAGCAGATTTTGGTCTTTTGAAAATGAAGTAACAGTAGAGACTTTTTTCATTCCAGCTTCCCTGATGGCTCATATCTAACTAGCTAATTAATTAACTTTACCAGGTTTCTAATTAAACAGTTGAAGAAATGACTTTGAAAATTAAATTGGTTCAAAAAGATACAAGAAAAACATAGTAGCTGATTTGTAAAGTATCAGTGAAATGCTGGGCACTTAAGACACAGTCATCTGGTATATTTCTTTGTATGAGCAGGTGTTATGTGACCTACAATCACAGTTGTACTCATTACAGTGATTACAAAATGCAGAAGTTATGAGCCATTACACAGCAGACAAAAAAACTAACTTCATTACTTAGAATGGTTGTGGCTTTTGTGACAACTTAGATGTGATTTCTAGAATCAGGAGATTAAGGAAAGTATCAGATCCAATCAAGTGGTCGCTAGTGAATACTTTGTTAATAAATATCTAGGGGTTTTCTCACCATCTCAGCTGTGGGCCCAGAGGGTAATGTCTGTCCTGAGGTGCATCAAACACGACAATACCAAGTGGTAAAAAGAGAAAGTTAAGCCAGTGTATTCAGTGTTGGTGCAACCTCACCTGGAGTGCTGTGTGCAGTTCTGGGCCCCACAATTTAAGAAGGATGTGAAGTTCCTTGAATGTGTCCAAAGGACTGCAACAAAAGTGGTGAAAAGGCTGGAAAGTGTGTCCTATGACAAGCAGCTGAGGACTTAGGGCTTGTCTAGTTTGGAGTGAAGGAGTCTGAGGAGCAACCTCATTTCTCTCTGCAGCTTCTTGAGGAGGCAAAGCAGAAAGGGAATGTTACCCAGTGATAGGAAGCATGGGAATGGTTCAGAGTTGTGTCAGAAAGGTTCAGACTGGAAATTAGGAAGCATTTCTTAGAGGCTCCTGAGAGAAGTTGTCAATACTCCAATCTGTCACTGTTTAAGAGGCATTTGGACAATGTTCTTAACAAATTGCATAGCTTTTTGTCAGTCTTGAATTGGCCAGGCAGTTGAATGAGCTTTTTTTCACCTTCCAAGTGAAAACATTATATCTATTTTAGTCTAGTCTACTTGTCTTTGTCTTAGCAGTACATTATATTAAAAAGTCTCTTAGTGGAAAGAGGCAACAGTAGGCAATAGTGCAAAAACACGGTCATCTTGGTGAATATAACACAACTGAACCTATGTGTAAACCTTCTGCTTTCAAGGATTATTTCTGTACAGGAGTCTGTGGAGCCACTTTTAGACAAAAACTTCAGTCTTTTAGCCCCATTTTAATTTTTACAATCTTGTATTAAGTGGGATTGAGGACAACATAATGTAATTTTACTTGCTTTCATCAGTTTTGAATATCTGCTCTTTAAATGGCTTAAACTGGAGATTATGTACTTCTCTAGATTCATATCAGATATCTGTAAAAGTTGCAAAACAAATATGCATTTTAAGCAAGGTTGGCTATGAAACACATGTGAGAGTGTCTTCATGCATGAATTACAATATTATTAAGAGAGGTCTTGTTACAGTCATATAATATAGAGTGCTGCTTTGGCTAGTAGTCAGGAATTCCTGGAGAATGCAGTTACAGCTCTCTCCTAGTGCTTCTAGTTATCAGCAAAAACCAGGTGAAGAGTTATTTTCTTGAGCCTTTTTTTCTGAGCTGAAAAAGGTTTCATATAATGTTTAACTAGAAAGAAGATCAGATGATTTTAAATGAACCAGGCTTGTGGTGCCTTTCAATGCTCCTTCAAAACTCTCCTACGAAGGTCTGCTGGTTCTGAAACTAAATGCCTTGGCATCCTGGTTCCAGGGGTGGCTGACACACAGTTTGCTGTGGTCATAATCACTGTTATGCTCAGATACCTAGGCTGAGATTGTTAAGGATGTTTAAAAGTTGTTTCAGTAGATGTTGCAGCACCCAGTTGACTCCTTGACAAGGACTCAGCATCACCACCATAAATATCTTATGCTGGAATACATAGATGTATGGAACCCTTAGGCTAGCTCAGTTGGTTAGACCATGGTGCTAATGATGCCGAAGCTGTCGGTTTGATCCCTGTATGGGCCATTCACTTATGAGCTGGACTTGATGATCCTTGTGGTTCCCTTCCAACTCAGAATATTCTGTGATTCTGCAGGACTGAAGGTATGAAAGAAAGAGGATAGTGTCAATACAGATTCAAAATTCCAAACAAATAAAAAATAAAAGTTATTGTGTCAATATAGTGACTTTTACCCTCCATGAATACTTTAACTATTTCACTAACAAATGAATCTCTTCCAATCTGGCCAGCAAAGCAATGGTTTAATACACTGTAATATGCTTTTGTTGCCAGAATCCTTTCAATTTTTTAAAAAAGGGGTTTAAGATCCAGATTCTTAAAGGTAAATGAGTAGGGATAAAATCTCTTAAAAATTTCAGACTGCTACCTGAACTATGGTTAAGGTTTAAAAAGCTGTTTGGGGACACACATTCATCTAGGGATTTTCCAAAGCACCTTGGCTAATATCCTAAAAAGTGCACTGACCTGAATGTTGAAGATGGGCACATAACATGGAAAAAATGCTGCACAAAAACTCTGTTCAATCTGCTCATGCATTTGCAAAGCTATGGGCAGTGAAAATTGACTTGAAAGCTACATTAAAAGACAGAAGTCCTACTACTGTGCATGGGGGGTATACTGCTGTTTAAGCAATGCTTTTGGGTGCACACCTTTGAATAATGGCCTTTGAAAAAGGTGTGCTCTAGGGCTCCTTTTGAACCACCTTCTGGGCAGTCTGATTGCAGGTTAACAGCATTCACTTCTGCCCAAACCATGCAGGCTGATGGTGGTGCTGTTGACCCACTTTTATGTAGAATCTATGCATCTGGAGCATTTACTTAGGAGGCAGGAGGTCCAGTTTTACTGTTGGCTTCAGCTTGAGATGACGCTCTTAAAAAAAGTTTTGGCTCTCCAGTCAGTCAGTTGTCAAAAGCTGAGCACAGCCATGACTAAATTTCATTAAAATGTCTGAGCCATAGTTCATAAAAGTCAGAAGTGAAAACAGATGATCATGAGGCTAGGGAAAAAATGCTAGGTCTCATTGATCTAAAAAATTGAAAGATAGTACAGGTTATTAGATATTCTCAAACATTAGCTGTTTGGGATTATACTTCCAACTACAGTCATCGTGAAACTTTGACCTCCTTCCTCTCTCACCTGTTGGTCACATTTATAATCTTTCCAACTGCCACAACTCCCAAAGTTTTTTGGAGAGCATGAACTTTTCAGATGCAGGTCCTTCCTAGCAGCACCTCATCTCAACTGGCAGCTGAAGATGTGCTTTTACCTCCATTTGGCATGTCTGTCAGAGGAACACTGGAGTGGGATCAGTCCTTGGTCCATGCTGTCTGTAGCTCTGCTTCTGCTGGTACTTTGCACGCCAGAGAATTTGCTTGGTATGCTCACAGGAAACTCACTCTCACTTCACTGCTATGTGTAAACTCCACTATTATGTTCTCAGTCAGTTCACAAACTTAGTAAGCAGATCAATGAAAATGTTAAGATTTTACTACATCAAGTGAGCAATAAACAAAGCACAAGGATTACCACACTGAGTTAGACTTGGGCAGCAGCTCATTTGGAAAAAAAAAGAAGGGTTTTCAGCAACAACAGTGTTGCAGTTAACTGTGGAAAACCCATTGGAACAGAAACTTCCCTTGTAAGATCAGGAGACACAATACCTCTTATCTAGAAGATAACCTCTTATATAATTCATGTTCCTCTCTGGGATGTGTGAGTGATGAGAACTGCTGTAGGTCTCTCCTTAAGAAGTGGAATCAAAGCGCTAAATATATCCTAAATAGGATGCTGAAATGTGGAAAACACACAAAGGAGCACAAATAAAACCAACTATAAGTTTCACAAAGGAAAATAGCTAAATAAAATTATGACATTAGTTAAAAATATTTCTTTGTGTTGTGTAAGTTGTGGAACTATTTTAACCTTCCTACAAGAGTGTAATAGGTAACTTTATTAATTTTTACATTTTTTTGCTTTGAAAGCAAAAAGTGAGAATAAAAATGAGTCATATTGACTGCTTAACAGATATTTGCTTTGAGGACAAAGGGAATATGAGGGCTTAAAGTAAAGGTAGTGTTTTTCCTGAATTATGAAAATCTGTATCTTTAAATACTGTTTAGAAGAATATAAGAAGCTGAACTGACAACAAAATATTTATGAACATCTTTGTTTTTCTGTACTACAGGAGGGCATATTTGGCAACAGTGTAAGTCTTCTGATATTGTACCACCATCCTGTAACTGACACAAAAAGAAACCTGGCAGAAGTGTTCTCATTCCAGCTACAGAACTGAAGATGCTCACAGCTTTTAATCATGTTCACACAGAAGTTCACATGGATGCAAATTGGTGTGCAATACAAAACACACATTTTCTTGAGATCTTGTGGTGTCTCTACTTTTTTCTATATGCCTTTTTTTTTTTTTTTTCTATAGCACAACATAGAGGTCTCTTATCTCTTCTCTCAAGAAAGCAGAAAAAAACTTCAAAAGTGCAACCCATGCTCTAACATCTCATCAATGTTTTAAGAGTTTCATTGAAATCCTCATTAAGACGATAATTGCCACTGTAAGTTGATCTACATGATAGCACAGCATTACTGTAAGAAATGTATAGGGGAAAGCTGCTCTTCTAGTTGGTGAAAATATCTTCAAAACCTGGAATTATGATGAAAAAATAACACCTCATTATTTCTGAAATCCCTTCTCAAGTCACCTTCCATATCAACTGCTGAATTCTTCAGCCATGTAGCAGCTAAACAGGTAGGGAGATGCAAATGTTGCAGCTGGAACAGTCATTGCATTTATTTGTTTCTTTTTCTTTTGCTTTTTGCTTTGTTTGTCTTTTTTTGGTTTCAGTGTATTGGCTTTTTAGGGACTTTACTTTTTCCCCCAGGCATCAGCTTTTATTAAGAGAACTGTGCAGGTTTGGAAAACAGGGTCCTTACACCGTTTCTATAAAATGCATGGGAATTCCTTGGGGGTCTCATAAATAATGACTGGGCTAGATCTTGCTTAGCTAATGAATTCTTTTCAGATTACAGCCCAACACATCTATCTCAGTGTTTCCTTATTAGTTTAAGGCTGTGCATAACAAGCCATCAAGCATACTAAGAGGGCTGCTGAGGGCTGCAAGTTCCAAGCTGTTCTGCTGAGATCTCATTTCAGACTGCACCCCATGAAGGGTTTGAATCGCTCTCTCTCTGACACCCAAAAGTACTGGAGGGAGGAGGGAGCTGCTTGCACCCTTAATGCACACATTTTGGCTGGAATCCGCTCCCTCTTTGTTGTAAACCACATTTGTGGATGCTTGCCCTTTCTGGGCAACCATACTGTGATACATTCAGTGTTTGCACTACTAGTGCCCATTTGGTCTCTTACAAATGATTTCCCCTTTCCTTTAAAGGCTTTGTAATAAGGTAGGCAGAACATTAGAATGCAGTTAGAGTGAAGGATGATCTTAAACTCTTTCTTTCAACAGAAGCATTTCCATTGGTTCTAATTATTATTTCAAACACTAATGCACCAGGGTGTGCGGGAGGAACGATGAAAAGCAAATCTATTCACAGATTTACCTTTAATATTCTATATATTTCCATGGATTTTACTACTTCTCTTTGTACAGTTTTTTTAACTACTTTGAAAACCTTCACAGGCTTCACTTCAAATATATTTATGGTGGCCCCTCTGCTGACCCCAAGCAGGTTAATCTTGTGATGCATATTATATAATGTGATTACAGAAGGTAAAACCAGGCTAATAAGGTACAATGTGTAGAGTTCTTTAGTGGCTTTGATGTGTATCTTTCAATTTTCAGTCTTGCCCGTAAAAAGCAGCAAAAACTCTCTCAGTTCCAGCAGTGCTTGTACTCCTGGTTTCACATTGCTGTGTTATTCTCGGCTGACATGCACTGTACCTGTCTTGTTTCTTGCAGGTGTGTCCCTTTGGTCTTTTCAAAGTTATGAATACTTGAGACACTCCTACAAATTACCGTGCTGATTAAAAATCCTTGATCATATCATCTTTTAGCTTTTAAATGCGCTGTCAAACAATAGAATCAGAAGTATGGGGCTGCTGCAGTTATTTCATATTAATACTTCAAGTTCAAACAAAGTGTCAAGATGACTAAGTACAAGGGATTTTCAGAATGCTTTAATGTTGCCTCATTTCAAATCACTTCATAAGCAGCTTGGTAATGAGCTCAATAAATTCTACAGGAAAAAAAAATGCTCACTACCAAAAAAAAAAAGTAGGTTGCTATTTTATAATTAGCCCTCTGGGCTTGTGGAAAGAAGTCTTTTTTTCCTGTTTGAAATCCACTTTGTTAGTGCTGTGATGTGGAGATGGCTAAATGAGTATGAAATATTGTAATTAAGTACATCACAAGTTGTTTATCTTATCAGCAGTGTTTTTCTTTAAAGGATGGCTTGTTGACCACTAGTGTATCATCACAATTTTTCTCTGCTTTGCCAACTTAACAGACAGAGGTTTACCAAACACTGCAGAAGACAGCAAACAAACATAATGGAAGCCTAGTAGTTCTCTCTCTCTCTTTTTTTTTTTTTTTTTTTTTTTTTTTTTTTTTTGAGCAGGTATCTTTCCATTTATTCTGAGCTGTCTATCCACTGGATAAAATGAATTTCTGAAACCTCCTCTAGATCTGATGAAAGAATGGTCCATGGAGGCTTTGAGGCTGTGTGGTGGGTCTTTGCACACACTGCTGAGCAGCCTGCCTTTGTTCATGATAGAAGCAGAAAACAAATTTGACTGCTAGAAAAACAAACTGGTTTATTATTTGATGAAGAGATGAGCAACTGGACTCGCTCTTGTTCCCTGTTGTTGTTCTAGTATGATAATCTTCTGACCTCCTTAACTCAGCCACACAGGATTTATGTAGACCATAACACATTTGTCTATATTGACAGTCTGTTTTTTGTAAGGATGCCTTGAAAAGTTTTTCTGGAGGGCCACATCCTGCCACTGTGGTTAAGTGGTTAAGATTGCATGTGTAATTTACATGGACTTTATAGAATTTACTTCTAAGTATGGGCACAAGTTTGCCTGTGCACAGGTCCCTAAATGAGAGGTATTCATAGTGTTTTGCTGTATTTCCTCACAGCCATCCTGATTTCTCAAATATCTTGTTTACAATCAGTAATGTTTACATAACATGATGCTAAGCACCTCAAGCTTTTGCTGAATAGCTTCTTACCCAATTATGAAGCTGTATAGGTGCCTCAGCATGGCTCTGCACTTGGAGTAATTTGTACTTCTGAAAGGCAACTTCATATCTCTGCCCACTGCTGAACTGAGCCATTTACTCATATTTCACAGAATCACAAAATATGCTGAGTTGAAAGGAGCCCAAAAGGATCATCAAGTCCAACTCTAAGCCCTGCACAGGGCCATTCCCAAGAGTCACACCATGTTCCTGAGAGCATCATCCAAGTGCTTCTTGAACATTGTCAGGCTTGGTGCTGTGACCACTGCCCTGGGGAGCCTATTCCAGTGCCCAGCCACCCTCTGAGTGAAGAAGCTTTTTCTAATATCCAACCTAAACCTCCTCTGACGCAACCTCAGGCCACTCCCTCAGGCCTGAGAGAAGAGATCAGTGCCTGCCCCTCCTCTTCCCCTCACAAGGAAGTTGTAACTGCAATGAGGTCTCCCCTCATTCTACTCTTCTCCAGGCTGAACAAACCAAGTGACCTCAGCTGTTCCTCATACGGCTTCCTCTCAAGGCCGTTCACTATCTTCATTTCCCTCCTTTGGACACTCTATAATAGCTTAATATCTTTCTGATATTACTTATATAACCACACACAATATTCAAGGTGAGGCCACCCCAGTGCAGAGCAGAGCAGGACAATCCTCTCCCTCGACCAGTTGGTGATGCTTTGCCTGATGCCCCCCAGGACACAGTTGTCCCTCCTGGCTGCCAGGACACTGCTGACTCATATTCACCTTGCCACCGACCAGGATCCCCAAGTTCCTTTCTGTGGTACTGCTTTCCAACATCTCATTCCCCAGTCCGTATGTACACCCAGGGTTGCTCCATCCCATGTGCAGAATCCGGCAGTACCCCTTGTTGAACCTATTATAGTTGGTGATTGCCCTGTCCTATAATTTGTTGAGGTCTCTTTGCAGGGTCTTCCTGCCTTCAAGGGAGTCAACAGCTCCTTCCAGTTTTGTGTCATCTGCAAACTGCTTAATGTTCCTTACAGTTCTTTTTCCAAGTCATGTATGAAGATCCTGAAGAGCGCTGGGCCTAAGATAGAGCCCTGCGGTTTATCTGACTTAGGGTTGGATCTTTGGCATTGCTGTCCTAAAATATTGGGACATCCAACCCCATGCGATAGTTCACATTTTTTAATAACTTGTGAAGCATGGCTTACTGCTTCAGGAGCTGTGCTTCCAGTTTACAGTTATACCACATTTATCCCTGTGTCTACTCATTTTATTTTTCTCATCAATGTCAACAAATTTGCTAACTAAAGATTTCAGACTGATATAAAGATTCCCACATTCATCAGTATGGTATTTTTTATTCCTTTGGTAGGAAGTCAGTTTTAATTTTAACCTGCAAAGCAGTCCTACTCTCTTCTAAAACTTTCCCTATTGACATTTTAGTTTAATTTGGTATTCTCCCAAAATATAAATTACTCCTCCAATATGAAGACAGGCACTAGAAATTTATTTAGTATTTCTGCTACAACTTTGCCTTCCTTGATGGCTCTGCACCTTGACCACATCTGTCATCTTACTGACGAGCTTTCTGTTTTCAAAGCTTAAAGAAAATATTTATTATTAATTTTATACCTCTACCTGGAGTTTCACATTATTTTTTCTTGACTGTAAATAATGTTTATTAATGAAACATGGTCCTTAATTTACATGTTCATATAGGTTCTGCACAGCACTCAGGTTAAATCAGTAACTTCTTTTTCCTTCTTTTCACACTTCTTTGGTGACCCAGGCTTTAGTACTACTCATTCAACAAGTTACTTGAAGGAATTAGATTTGCTGTTAGGGTTTTTTGATAATGAACATGAGTTCTATTTGTTTTATCTTATATGATATACTTGGTAAACCAATAATTTTTTACTTGACATTTTTAATGGACCTTTTCACCTGATAGATTCATTACAACTGTTTTATGGACCTCTGTTCCTTCCAAACAAGCCTTACACCTCTGGCAACTGTCCATTAAGTGATTAGGGGCAAGTAAAATTCACTACACTGTACTCTGCTGACCTCATAGTGACATACATTGCAGGAAAAAGCCCATACTGATGACAGGTGATCTACTACTGTGCTCTGAGGCATGAGATCTAGATGCATCTCCTTGCCAAAAGGAGAGTAAGCTATAGTGGAAATACTCTACACAAACATTTGTCTAACCTTTTGTTAAAGCCTTGCATGATAGAAATTCCACAACCTGCCTTAGGTAATATATTTCTACAATCAACTACCCTTGCTGCTTTTACCTGTCCTTAGCGTTTTATAACAGTAAGTGCTTTAGCTGCTGGTAGAGTTATTCAGCCCTTTGAAGACTCCAACCACTCTATTTGGTGACAACTTTCTGTGTCTGTAAATTTCAGTAGATGATTCTGAAAAATATTATATAGTTTTTCTTTTATATTTGTTTTACTGCTTCCATATTGACTGGCTATTCATTTAATTGATTGACAATGTTTTCTTGATATGCTTCAGTGTAAAAAAGGAAGAGCAGATGAACTGTACTCATAATTAGCCTGCATATTTTGGGTAGTTCTCTCTCTGTCATATTCCCAACAAACTAATACACCCGGACTTTCTCAGAGCCATGAGTGCACCAGTAGGCTCTAGTTGCCCTGACCAGTCTCTAAGCTACTTTTCTGTAATCTTTCTTTATAAGCGTCCTTCTCCTCTTACTCTCTCTGTTATCTGCAAAAAAATATCTTGATCTCCATTCTGAAGCATGATGTGAATATCTTCAAGGACATGCACACAGATATGATGCATTTTGTAGGGGGCACAATGTACCCCAGCATTACTGACAAGGTGCAGAAAGGGGATCAGGTTCCTAGCACTGAGCATGATGAGAAATCAAGTTCATCAGTGGCATGACTGCCAGTACTCTTTACAGATTGCAGGAGTCATCCTGACTTCCCTTTCCACCATCCAGCAGGTGTGGGTCAGCAAGTAGGAGTGCAACCAAGCTCAACCAGAGCACGACTGCAGACAAAAAACGATTACTGTTTAGTCAGGAATAAAACCTCTTGGTGCTCAAATGAACATGACAGTTTTTTGCCACCTCTGTTCTTACATCTCTACCTTTATCCCTACATCCATATCTATAAACTAATAAAGCAGATTTCAGGTGCCTAAGCACAGGTATCTCTTGTCTAAGTCTCTTGCAATATCTGAGATATATGCATGGGTGGGAGGCTTGTGAAACAGGAGTCATGTGTCCTGGCAACAAAGTATGACACCTCTCTAACAAGACTACAGGGACCTATGCATAAGTATCTGAATTCCATCAAGAAGTGAATTCACTACATAATTCTTGGCGATGATTCTTTAGGTCGTAGTTTAGATATTTAAAAATGAATTTTCTTTATCCTAAGGAGACAGTCTTCATTCCCTTTATAGTTATTGAAGAAAAATAAGTATGTCCAGAAGGCAATTTTTATCTTTTTTTTTTTTTTTAATAAATTAAATTTATTGATCTAATTTGTTACCTGTTCTTCCTCAATGAATATACAAGGAATCAAGAAAGGCTAGCTTAGTCTTTCACAACTAATCTTCGGGCATTTCTAGAATTGTTTAGTAATCTAAACATAGGTTTCTAATGTAATTTCAAATGAGCTAATATATCTGACACTTTTATGGAGCTGGCAGAAATGACCTACAGAGTACCCTTGACCTCTTAGACTAGCATCTGGAAGCTGAGTGAGGTACACCATGGTATGTGAAAAGGCACTAGATGGCCCTTTCTAGTCAACTTGATCCCATACTGGGGAGAGGTGCAGCTACAGATTAAAGCACAACAGTTAGGGATATATACAAAGGGGTCTGCATGCACTCACAGATACCTGAACCTTCTTTACAGAGAATGGAAAGCAACACAGTTTGATCACTGAAACACAGAGTGCAATTCAGCTTGCTCTGAACTAGACACCTCAAGTGAAATTTGGAAGTTTAAGCAAGTCTCTAGTAACATTTTGACCTATCAGATCTCCCTCACAATCTATTACACTCAAAGGGAGAAGCCATAAATTCACACACAATGCTAATACTCCTTTGCTAGGAGAATTTGCAAATTTCAAGGTGCAACAGGAACTTGATTTGATTCCTTTTTGTAGTGTAGATGATACACAGAAACTAGATCTCAGGAAGTTTCTGAATTTTTTCATCTAAGTGTGGGCATGTCATTATTCAGTACCATATATAACTAACTTATCTAGTTCACTGAAATTCCCCCAAAATATATGCTTCTGTTAGGCAGTTAGTTGCTGTGATATTACAGACTGGTATCCTTATTGAGCATATATTTCTCTTTTATTTTTTTTCCTGGGACATTTATATATTCCAAATCCCTTTGAATATGAAAAGTTTTAGATTATGAATATGAATTAGCTTATGGCTATGTAGTTTTGGATTCATCCCACCTTCACATTTTCTCAGTTTGGTTGCTGAGTTGATGACAGTTTATTTACTTAAATATTTATACACTAGCAGCTTAATCTTTTCCTTTTTTTAAGGAAATGTAACATAGAAAATAAGTTCCTCTACCATTGCTTGCCACGGTGTTTGTCCCAGGTTTGCTGTATAAAACCATGTAAAACAGGACCTTTATCTATTGTATGCATACATTTTTATTTTCATTTTTTTTTTGTAGTCTGCAAGGGATTTTAAAGCTGATTCAAGAAGTTTAGTTTTAGGTCTACCTACAGAGATAGTTGAATCCCACTTCTAATTGAAGTAAGAGGTCCATGAGGGCTTAAATTGCAGCTAGTGACATTTAGGACAGGTAAAAGCAGCAAGGGTAGTTGATTGTAGAAATATATTACCTAAGGCAGGTTGTGGAATTTCTATCATGCAAGGCTTTAACAAAAGGTTAGACAAATGTTTCTGTGGAGTACTTCAGCTGTAGTTTACTCTGTTTTTGGCAAGGAGGTGTATTAAATCACTCTTTGGTTTCTTTTTCAGTCTTATGTTCATTCAGTCCATACAAAAACAATTTATTATTTACCTTCGCTAAGTGGAGGTGTAAATTGATTTAGAAATAAGATACAAAATGTGGAAATTTTTGAGTAAGAAGATCAGTGAAATGTGAAACAAGCTGTAACATTACCTTATGAGTGTGATTGTACACAGAGCATATAAGCCATAATCAATGATACTTCTGAATTTAGGCTTGAGATGATGATTTTGAAATTTTTGTGCTGAGTACAGGAGAACAGAAGATTCTATAATTGATAATAACAATTCTTTATGAGAACAAGCACACTAGGAACATGTCTAATAGCAGTATTCAATGGCTTTTCCATGACTAGCCAGTACAACTCTTCTCAAAATCCATGATACTGTACAAGGCAGATTATGCTGTCCTTTCTGTCATAGTTAAGAACCTCATATACTCTATGCCATAAATACTATGCACATCAAATGACTCCTTTTTAGGATTAGCAAAGTCTTATATGGATCTATGCCATAGAATCTTACCCTATATATTTTGAAAAAACAAATCAATCATTTATAGATAGCAGAATCTGAATTTGTGTACCTGAAAAATAAACCTGATTTTCTTTTACAAAGAAAACCCCAAACCCAAAAAACAACAGCAACAAAAGAAAAAAAAAACACAACAAAACCCAAACCAAAACAAAAACAAACAAAAAAACCCAAAACAAGAGAGACAATCTGGGATTCACTCCACTGTACACAACTGAGGCAGAGTTACATCACCTAAGAATCTGCCTTCTGGTTATCTTTGCTATCAAAGTAAATCAGAAAGTTCAAGTTCCATTTTAGACAATAATGATTCTACTGAGAAAGTGAAGTTCCAAAGGAATAATGTTTTCTTGAGAAAATTGTAACTCTCTCATTGGAAGTTGTAGTCTGTATGTCAGCAATGAGAACAGAGCTATGGAGGGGAAAAGTATTCTGCACTGTTTAATGTCACTTAATTCACAACTAGCACTCTGGCTCTAAACTATTACATAATTATTAGCATATGCATTGTTACATGCATTGTCATCATTCAGCTGTAGCGGTCAACACATACCAAGGTTAGGCAATTATGTTCTGCAGATGGCAAAGCTACAGATATTGCTGTGATATATCCGAGCAGAATGATCTTTCCTAAAGATATCCTCAGTATTATCATTGTGTCAATAAAAATGGTAAAAGAAGTATCTGAGAGGAATAGCAGTAGCTTCTGAGTTACTGTTGCCGAGTATGAACTCAGAAAAAGAAAAGTGAATCTAGTATGAAATGCACATTAAGTGCCATACCAGAAATAAGAAACAATTTTAAGAACCATGTTCCTTTACTCCTTATTCTTTTAAAGTCTTTTTCTTGCCATTCAGTATTACTTTGGTTCTATTTAGATTGAACTTCAGCTAATTCATGCCATCTATATAATTTTATCATACTCATTAGCACTGTAAAGCATAGAAATTTATGTATGCAAGTTTAATGAAAAGCAGGTGAAAAATTTATATTTTTAATATTATTAATATTTCCAGAAGACTAGCTCTTTTCTTACCCTCTTGCCTGCCTCTACCCCTTTCTTTTTTGATAGGCCTGTCTGTCTGCCCACCTACCTGCCTTTCAGAGGTCTATCTGCCCATTCTCTTGGGGAAGTGCTTGTAGGAGTATGTAGTCATGTGTTTAACAGGGCAGGTGACAAGCCTGGCAATCTGCAAAGCTGTGCATACCAGTGGGCTGGGAAAAAAGTGCACATTAACACCAGGAGAGGGGACCAAAAAGGAAGAAGAATCCCTCAGTCACTTCTGTAAGGCTTCACTGTCATGTAGCTGCATATCAGTGGTATCAGTGTTTGTTAATAGATGTAAAACATTCAGCTAGGACTCTCTATTTTCTCTTCAAGAATGACACTATGAACTGTAGGTTATTGTTCACTTTTCATTGCTAAGGTACCTTGCTGCGATGGCTATACAAAAGGAATAGAAATTCTTACATAAAGTGCAAGTATCCTCTCTTAACTTATATGTTTTGTGACTTCACTTCCAAAACACATGCCACTTACCACAAAAAAAAAGAACAAAAGAAAAAAAAAAAGAAGAAGCTTGTTCTTTACAACGATTTTACACAGATTTGGAAGTGACTATTCAAAACTCTAAATTTTGCCTCTATGCAAGTTCACCTGACTAGAAAGATCTTTTAGATTGTCTCCACAGAATCAACTACTGATTTTTGTTGTCTTTGTGAATGAATTTACTCCTCTGAACTATTCAGTTGGTAATATTTTTTGTCTTCCAAGTGCATTCTGGTTGTAAGGGCCAAGGTTTCTCTTTGCAGCTATCCCTGGCTCAGTAGTGAATTTCTAAAACCCAGTAAGAAAATTTGCATTGAAAGATGAATTGCAGAAAAATAGTGGCTTTGAACATCTTTACCCTGAGAAGGTTTATGTTATTTTAGCACACCACAACAAACTCATTTGAGGTGAAAATGTACCAAAATATATGCCTGAACAAAACCAGGCAGACATCACCTAATTATTTTTGAGAGAGCTCTCAATCTTCCTGTCAGCCTAATCTTCTGAGAAGAATTCTTTACCCAAGAATAATTATAATCAATAATCTTATGTGCTAGTGCTATAACTTCTGTACCATTGTTTACCTGTCTGCCTTTGGGATTGGAACCATATTGCGCTTAGACTGCTGAAATTTTGTAAAATGTCATTATTTGAGAGTATAGCCATCTGCCCTCATCCAGATGCTACCATTCTCTAGACTGATCTGTCACTGAATGAATGCAAAAAGCACAGCAGTCTCTGAAACCCATTTACTGTGAAGCAGTGTATGTTAGTGTTTGGTAGCTCAGCCATTTCCTCCAACATGTTGTGCATATTCATTGCTCTTCTGAATATTTTGTCTAAAATGCTATGGGAACAATTTTTTTTTTTTTTAATTCATGTGAGAGTTAGCATTTTTTGAACCAATAATTCAATTTTTTTTTTGTAGTAACACTACTGTCCTGTTTCCCTCAGGGAAATGCCACCCTTTGGATCCTGTCCCAAACTTATAGTGGTTATTGTACAGAAGATCGAGAAAGGATCTAGAGAAGATGAATACTTTCTGCATTATTTCACAGCTTTTCTTCTTTTTTAAACTTTGCAAGTTTTTATGTAGTCATGAGAACACCAGCAGTTCCTTCAGGACATTTTCTCACTTAGTTGAGATGCCAGGTTATGTCTTTGAAACCTTTTTGGTTTGTAGCTTTCTTTCTTCTATATACGTTGTGGTCCTGGGTAATTTCATTTCCAGGAAAAAAAAAATTAAAAAACCTGTATATAGGCATTTTATTAAAAAAAAAAAAAAAAAGCAAAACTTAAAGTCACTGACATATTTGATCAATCTTCTTAAAGAAAAATGACTCCTTTTGAGATAGGTGAGGCATGCAACTTTGAGATGTTAGAGAGGCCTTTCAACAGAGAGAAAAACACTGTTGTACAGAGGATAAAAGATAGAGGAACTTACTTATTTCCTCTGTTCAGGCTCAGAGTTTCTTAATATACAGCAGCAGTCTGCAGACTGTTGGAGGGTCACAGAGGGTATAAATAGAAGGTCTACTTAGGATTTAGACTTATACGTCGATAAGTAATTGCCTCAGAGATGTGACTTGCAGGCAAAAGGGTACAACTAATGGTCTTAGAAAAAAGTATCCTCTGACTTTAATCATGAATATAGAAGAAGGAATAAATCTCATTTTCATGTACTGTACTTAACTGGTGTTATTATTCACCAGTGTGGGAGAGGCTTGAATTGTTGGAGAGGCTGATGGATCATATCCATTCCTAGGTACTTAAGCAGTTCTCAGCATTGTAGTGAGTGAGTTCCTTCAAAATATTTAAGAATAAAAATAATAGGTCATGTTTTTTTCTGACATCTGAGATTTCAAAAGAGATAAATTGGGTATTGTAAAAGGAGGAGTTGTATGTGTTTAGGTAGGTGCCCCTAATGCATACAAAAAGTGTTGAATCCTCTCCCCCAGAAATCAATAAATTTTTGTTTCCTTCATATGAAAAAACAACCATAGAAAAGCCACCAAGATACATGGAGAAAAATGAGGAACTGCTGGCTGCAGAAAGATAAGGATTAAAGTGCATTCTACCAGCGGCAAAATTAATTGAGATATACAGAAAGTGAGACAGTTCACATGGTCAGTTTTAGTCAGTGGACAAGCTGGTGTTTTTCCTAGCAATAGAAGAAGATAATAAAAATAAGGTATATGTATTAGACAGAAGTTATCAGTAGAGGAAGAGGTACACTGAATATGGCCTTTAACTAAATAAATCAAAAATAGACTTATTTTTTCAGCCTCTCTAGTACAGTATTGCACTAACATGGTGTACTAAAAAAGATAAGTTTTAGTCACAGATATGTTTTTGGCAAGGTGCCCACACTGAAACAAGTGATGGACTTACCCTATTCTCTTTCTGCGGTTGCTTCTTAGAGAACTAAAATATAGTTATTTTTCATAATATCTATCCTGGTGTTGTTTATTAATATTTAATAGTAATAATTGCTTTCTCATTCTTTGGTACATATTGACATTGACAGAAGTCTCAAAAGCAGAAAACAAAAAATTTCTAGAATGTAGTGAAACAGAGTGAGTGTTTGTCCTTTTCTTATCCCTTCATGTCTCCTCATACTTCTTCCTGGCTCCTTATACCATTTGCATAAACATTGTGACGACTGTGTTAGGTGTTGCATAGTGTTCATTCCTGGCTATCTCTCAGGCTGTGGGACTGAAAGGAAAAAAAGGCTGAAAGTAACAAATGTAAAATGAATCGTCATTCTCAAACTTGTATTAATTAACATATATTTGATACTAATATTAAACCTGACATACATGTCCTTTTACTGGTTCAGACGTGCTATACGTACATGTAAATCGTATGTGCTAGCTTAATTGTAGGTTTGGGTGAGCTAGAAGAAATGGAAATTATAACTTGATAGGGACATAAAGGAAACAGCAACTGCCACAGACTCACAGAGAAAGCCTTCTTAACAAAGATACACCATACATTACTAGTGCTGTAGATTGCCACTAAATGAGAACAAACCTAAGGTTCTTCCTCAGGAATCTGTTCTTTGTCTGATAGACCCAGTAAATGGGTGACAGCTAAACTCTGTAAGCTCTTTGTTGACCCTGTATCTCTCTATCCATGGACAACAGCCATACATGTTTACTTTCCTCCACAGCAAAGTTTGGCTTCCATTGAGTAGTCTCTTTCACTAAGAACTAAAGGTCCAAAGACACTTAATGACTTAAGTTACTTCTGTGCTGTTATTTGTTTGGCTCTGAGGGCTCTTGTGCTATGGACTTCTTTTCCATATAAGACTTTTTCACTTTTTTACCTCTGTGGGTCAAGTACTTGTTTTAAAGAACTGACTGCAAGGCTTATATGGTGGCAGGTGGCAGAGATGCAACAGAAAGACATGAGGAGTAGGCAGAAGTTGAGGACAGTGCTGAACAGTATTGTATGTGACAGTACTGATGCCTTTGCTTTGTTATAGAGTGAATATCAAGCTTCATAAACCTCATTGCATAAACAGGTTGTGAGATGCTTGTGAGAAAAAATGCAGCTGGGAGGAAGCACAGAAAAGAAAAAGAAGGAAAAAAAAAAAAAGGAAAGGGAAGTGTGACTGCCTAGCTGTGCAAAAATAACTGCAGTGTATGAATAAAGTTTAATGTTAAAAGGTCCTGTTATAAACTTTGTCCATGACACATTTTCATGATGCTAACAAGCAAGAGCAGCTTGTTAGTTATGAGTAGTCATGTTAGAGAGAGTCTCTATTTCATACTCCTCCTTTTTGAGCAATGCTCCTGCTTTCTTTCCATTTCTAAGTCTAAAGATTTCCTCAAACATTAGGTCAAGAAACTTTCCTGTCTTGTTCTCATCTTTTCTTTCCCCTTCTTTCATCACCCACCATTCTGTCCTTCACTGCTTCCTACTCATAGTGTCCGCAGTGTCATCAGCAGGCTTCCCACAGTCATCTGTGGTTTTATTCTTTTTTAGTTTTTTGTTTTTGTTTTTTTTTTGTTTTTTTTTTTTTAAATTTGTTTACTTTTATTTTACTTTTTATTTACTCTACTTGATCTGCTGGGCTTTTTTTTTTTTTTTTTTTTCCTGTATTATGACCTCTTTTTGTGCTCACTCATATCTTGAACCCCTTTTATACTCTGTACAAAAATGGTTTCCATTTTTTTATGGCTTAGAATCACAGAGTGACGGGATGCTGAGTTGGAAGGAACCCATTGGGATCATCAAGTCCAACTCCTGGCCCTGTGCAGGACACTCCAAGAATCATACCATGTGCCTGAGGGTATTGTCCAAACACTTCTTAAACTCTGTCAGGCTTAGTGCTGTGACCACTTCCCTGGGGAGCCTGTTCCAGTGCTCAACCGTCCTCTGGGTGAAGAACCTTTTTCTAATACCCAGCCTAAATCTCCCCTGACACAACTTCAGACCGTTTGCTCAGGTCCTGCCACTGGTCATGAGAGACAAGAGATCAGTACCTGCCCCTTTGCTTCCCTTCACGAGGATGTTGAAGGCCACAATGAGTTCTCCCCTCAGTCCCCAACTTTCCAGGCTGACAGACCAAGTGACCTCAGCTGCTCCTCATATGGTTTCCTCTCAAGGCCCTTCATCAGCTTTGTTGCCCTGCTTTGGACACTCTCCAATAGCTTAATGTCTTTCTTATACTGTGGTGCCCAAAACTGCCCACAATATTCAAGGTGAGGCCGCCCCAGTGCAGAGCAGAGCGGGACCATCCCCTCCCTCGACCGACTGGTGATGCTTTGCCTGATGCCCCCCAGGACACGGTTGACCCTTCTGGCTGCCAGGGCACTGCTGACTCATATTTAACTTGCCACTGGCCAGGACCCCAGGGCCCTTTCTGCAGTGCTGCTCTCCAGCCTTGGAGACTTGATTGTCTCTGCCATCGTGTGACCTTCAGATCCCTGCTGTTGACCAGAGATTTACCACTGATTCTAAGCTGCCCCTTGGCACTGCACACGTTTGAAATTACAGGTTTGTCATTTCTCAGCTGAAGTATCCCCATCTCAAAGGGTTCAATTTGTTTCTATTAAACAAAGCTTTAGACTGGGGATCTGGGGTGAACAGATACTGGATTAATATCACAAACCAACAGTTTCTAACATTTCAGGGAAGACATAGCCATAGTAACCAAAGTTCACCTTTTAAATCTGATTGATAATAAAGTGATGGCTCCATTTACTGAAGAATTCAATGTACAATGAGGGCACAGTCCTACAAAGAGCATGAAAGAGATACAGAGCTCAAGAGATTGTAGGCTATATTCTTTCCTTGTCCACAGTGAGGAATACATACCTTCCTACAGTAAACTGGTTTTCTCAAAGAATAGGGGAAAGTTTTTTTACCTTTTTTTAATTTATTGAGCATTTTATTCAGGGAAAGGACACCTTCCTCTTGATTGTGGAGTTTCAAATAAATGAATACAAATACACCAACAAAATTGCATGCATGAAATTTAAGTGTGTTGTTTAAAATACAGTGCAACTTTCTATCTTCAAGGCATACTCTTGATATATAAGATGTCCATATCTACAGTGGAAAAAAAGAGTATCCCTTTAAGTTATTTCATCAGCTTTCATATTTTCAGCTTTGATAAGGACTGGTCCACCAGCCATCAACTTCTGTGCTTTGAGTCAGTTGCAGCAGCCCTGCTGGGGCTCCATTACACAGTTAACAATATCTAGAGTCTCTGAATAGTTCAGAGGCTTCTATACAAACTTTTTTTTTCCTCACAAATTCTTCTTCCCTACATTATCAAGGGTAATATGAACCTGATACAGCAGGTCTATGTTTCTTCATGCAGAGCTGTTTCTGCTAGGTATTTTCTACTCAATTTATTCCCCCTGTTTTGCTACCTGAATGATGAGAAAAAATAAATCTTTTGAACTAAAGAAACTCCAGGAGTTGTTGGTTTGGATGACTAGATGTGGTAGGAGTCTTCCATAGTCCCTAAACTGCATAAGCCTGGGATTTTGCACCCTAATTTCTAGAGCCACTCTATGCTACATCATTTAGCACAATATTAATCTTGCAAATTTTTCTCCTTTTTTTTTAGCCAAAGATGTGCTTGAAAGCCAACATCTTCCATCTCTGCTCTTTGTAAATGTCCTTAAACAGCATGATTCTCTCGTGTTCTGGGGGAAGGTCATACTGCATGACAATTAAAGTCCTATTCATGATCTGCGCTGCCTTGGCAAATGCAATTGACCTTCTTTGAGAGGTGAAAATTGCCTTCTGTATCACCTAAGATCAGGCTAAGCTGTTCAAACTTACAACAAAACAACTTCTTTTCTCTTTGAAATTTATAAGGTGGACTTTAGCTCCCAGTCCCTACTTTGGGACAAATGTATTACCAGTGGAAAAAATAGAATATTAATGTTTTTTAGTGTCTTTTTCAACCATTCACTATGGCCTGTCTAACTACATTTGCCTGTCCTTATTTGGGAAGGAGGGGAGGACCTTGGTACGTACTGACATTTGGCAGTCTGCCTGCTGTTCGGTACATTTCAGTTCAATTGCTGCTTTCTCTTACTTTCTGAATAAACTCTTTTTAACCAAGTCTTGCTTGAACACATTGTAGTTGGCCCTAGGTGCCACTTTTAAGCCCTAAGGACTATTTTAAGGAGATTGATACATGAAAGGATGTTCCAAGTCACTCCAGAAATGTACTAGCAAGTTAAGGAGTCGTGAAACATGCCTAGTTGGAATGGTGATTTGGTCTGGAAATATTTTAATCTGTGTTTTAGGTTAGGGCTCTTCTGACTTCAAGGGATGATGGGAGAGAGAATAAAAAAATACATTGTCTTTCTTGAACCACTTAAGAAAAAAAAAATGTAGGCTGTGTCTCTTAACACTTGCAAAGTGAAATCATTGCACCTGACTGTACCTCATTTGGCTGGCATTTCTGGTTTATTTGGCTGCTGCTGCAGTTTTTGTTACTGTTCCCTTTTACAATTGCTTTTTCTGATCTTTGCATTAACACTGTGTTCTTATGTTTTTGTATTACACCTCTGTAATAGTGGAAAAGGGTGCCATAACCTCTTGGCAATACTTTATCAATAAAACACTGAATTATATTGTTAGAGGTTTGTTTTGTTTGTTTGTTTGTTTGTTTGTTTTTGTTTTCCCACTATGTCACATGTCTATTGCTTACTAAATCACAAAGTAAGTGATCCCTGTAAAAGACAAGAATGCTCTGGAATATTTTTTAGCAATTCCAGAAAGACCTGTTGAATACATAGGCATGGTATTCAGAAGAATTAAAGCAATATTAAATTTTAAGTTTAATATACCAGTTCTTCAATGAATACAACCATTTGTCTGCTCTCTTACCAGAGAAAGCAAATAACTTATTTTTCATTACATGGATGTTGAAATAAAGACATACAAAATTTTACTATTTATATAGTCACACAGTCATCTTTTTATTGGGCAGATTACTTTAATATGCTTCCTGTACTTACCAAATACTATGTTAAACACTTTTGAACAGCAGGCTTTCATTAAGTGGTATCTTGAAGTGTAATTTGTGGAATTGAAAGATTGGTCCACTATGAATTAACTAGTATTGCTAAAGTAAATACTATATCTGAACATGAATATGCATATTGCTTTGTGCCCATGATTCTCAGAGTAGCCACACCCATAGATGCATTTTTGATTTTCAGAGGATATTTGCATGGATACTTTAAGAATGAGTTAATACCACCACACAATTACAGGATCCAAATTTCAGAAAATCCATATGCTATCTAATACTTTAGCAGAATGTTTGGGTAGTTTTAATTTTTTTTTTTAAGAAATGCTCTAGATATTCTTAGTCAGTTAAAATGCATTAGGAATTATTTGCTTATTAATTTCATTTTGAAGTTATTGCTTATTTGGTTTTCTTTCTAAAGGCCCTGTGTGATGTACAGTGTTGTTAGTCTTCTAATATTTTCTGAAATGATAATATATCTTCAGAGTTTGAAAAGGCAACTAAACACTGCAACAAGTTCATTCCAAGCTGTGGGTTTGTGTGTCAATTTACTGCCTTTGTTTACAGTGAAAATATGGCCAGTTTTTAACATTTATGGAGCTATGAAGCAGCACTGGTGGCAAATTAAATCAAACCTGTGCCTATAGTTTAAGAGCAGTTGTAGATAGAAAAGCACTTTTACATTGGGACCTCTGACCTCTGCCAAATGGAAGTGAGGTACAATGCAGAAACACTGGCATATGCTAAAAAATGGCTTGATTGCTGGGCAGACTGTCAGAATATTAGAAAGAAAATGCTGTGTCCAAAAAACCCTAGTAGGATATTACATGGGACAGAAGGGCAGTTATTCATATTCATTCATACTTAAAATGAAATACCAGGCTGGGCATGATTCAGCAGTGTACTGACCACATAGCTACAAATCCATCAGAGAAAATAATCGGGTCGATTTTGAAGAGGAATGTCAAGATCTAATTTTCTGATGCCATTATACCTGCTTACCACAGTGTAGTCACAACCACAATGCATAAACCTACTGTTTCCTTGAATAAGGCAAATATCTTGAGAGGAGATGCTCATTCTCCATTTTGAAGTAATTTTATACATTCTGGGAACACTAATTTATTACAGTAGTTTAGTTTAGAAAATGTCACCTTCATCTTGCAAGCGTGGGTGTTTCTAATGTGTATATGCCTCATCAGTTTTTATGGGTAGTATACAGCTTATAATACTTATGACTATAGAAAATACTGAATGCCTCACACTATTTAGTCTACCGTATTTGTACTTCCTTCTCATTTTAAGTACAGTCCCTAAAAACATCTGGATTTCTGAAGAATCAGTATTACTCATGTGTTGATATCTGTGTTCAAAAGTGGCTTAAGTGCCAAGCGCTAAATTTGCAATGGAAACTTTATGAATTGAAAAACTTAGTTTGCTGATGTGTAGGTTCCCATTCAAACCAGTGCTCCATAAGATGCAGGAAGAGATAAATGCCTAAGTGCCTCTTTTCACAACTTTCTGTGCACAGAAAAGGTGTCTTCTGGAGAGAATTGCCTTGGCCAGCACAATTTGTGAAACCTGCTGAGGTTAATGAGGAGCTTCCCGGTAATATTAGACCAGCCTTTCCCTGTTTTTCATCAGTGCAGGCTGAATAGACTGCCTTCCTTCAGGCATTGCTGTCTCTTGATGTATCTGTCATTCTTGTCCAAAAAATGCTCATGCTCATGTCTGAGATGTGTGTTTTTGAGCAATCCACTCATGCCAGACACGTGTGCCTTAAATTCTTCTTAACCACTTATAGCTGCAAGTCAGAATTAATTTCATCCAACTTGACTATTTAAATGGTTTTGTAAGCCTGAACTGATAACCTTAGGATTCCTTTTTTTTTTTTTTTTTTTTTTTTTTGTGTCCAATAAACAGGTATACAAACAGACCGATTACTTTCACTCTAGGAGATGGATAAGAGAAGATCTTCTGTGGAGATGTCCTACTGACTGAAGCTGAGGTTCTGAAGGTGAACTTATATCCATCAAAAGCTAAGAACCACCTTAAGTCTCTTTGAAGCAGTTGGATTTGGATTCTGACAGTCAAATCTGTAGCAACATCAAATGTGAACTCCGAAGTAAAAAAGCCTATTGGCATTACTGACACCAGGTTTTGAGTCTAGAAGCCCAGTGATACACCTGCAGTTCAGATCAAGGTGTAGGTACACATCATGTTAGCATAACTTTCTCATTTTACTAAGCACCAGTGTGTTGGCAACAGTCTGGAACTTACTGTGGGCTGCAAAATGTTCCTCTAAAGCTGGGCTGAATATTACATGTTAACCTTCCCAGTACTCTGTACAGGCACTATATTTTCTTCCAAAGAAACCTTAGCTTTGTAAGGGATGCAAATCTATGATTGACACCCAGGCTCTCAGACTTCAAAGATTGTAGTATTCCTTCTGATATAAGGTCACAAAGAAGAGATATTTAATGCAATTTTAAAAGTGCCTGAAGTCCAGAGACGACTTCGATTTCCCAGTGTTCTGGATTTGATGTAGGCACTGTACTAATTGCTCTGATCCTCTGTGAAAGGTAACACTCACATATCCATGTCAATGTTGCTGCGTCATTAGCTGACAATGACTCTTCCAGCCTTAGGCCATTACTAAGATTAGAGACCTTTAACATTAGTTCAGGTATTTTTCGTCTTGAGGGCACCAAAGTACTGACTCAGTAAGTCCCTGCTGAGAGATTCCTAAGATCTTTGCCCCCTTCCTTTCTCTAAAAGGCAACTTTGCCTGAAGTCTGTGATTGGTGTATGAGTTTCTGTCTCTCTTAGTTTGGGTCTTCATTAACACATGCATTTGCTTGGTACTATTTCAAGCTCTTCTGCTCTCTAATGTATTGCTTATTGGGATTCTGAGATCCCAAAAGTGTCCTGAAACCCTTAGTTCTCGAAAGACCTAGAGATACACCTTTGCTTTATAGGCCACTTGAACTCTCATCTTTTTACCCTCAATTCAGGACATGTGAAAACTATTCTAAGATTTGTTTTGGACTGTTCTGCCTGCTCAGCACTTGTCAGGTGACACTGCCGTAGGAATAGGTGAAAGTTGCTGTGCATACCATCTCTGTGGCATATGTATCCCAAAACACAAGGTGCAGTATGGGTATCCCTCTTTAGAGTCTTTGCCAAAACCTGAGGATGCTCTAGCAGGTGGGTAGAACAAGCAAATGATAAATTTCACCTCATGTTGTCTGAAGGTATTGGCCAATATAACAGCCAGTACAATCAGTGTTCACAAGAAGGGGTGAATTCTGGAAAACTCACCAGATATTTTAAAAAACCTGAGAAATTTCCTTTATGAAAGGTGCATGTGAAAAAATGGTTAAGTGTACGTTAATTTCCTCAGAAATTCAAAGTAGCACTCTGGGAAGCAGAAATACAGACATGAATATCCCTTGCAGATTTTCCTTTCACTTATATTACTTAAATCCAAAATTTAGGCAGTTATTGAATCTATAGGTCCTCTGTCATCATGAAGACAGAGAACCCTTTTCAATCCCTTGTATTTGACCAAGAAATTTCAACACTTTCTTTCAGATATGGAATGAACCACACAGTACTGTACAGTACAGTACAGTTTGTCACTCTACGAGTAGATTACTGTAGAGTGTTCTTCTTTATGGCAAGTTATTATAACAATTTACTGCAGCAATTTGCTATAATGCTGCAGTGACATAACAGGGACAGTAGAGAGGTGTGCAGGTCTCACTGTGTAGAACTGTTTGTCCATCAGGCACAAAGAAGGCCTGATAGAGGTGTACCAAGGGATTATTTTCAAAACACCTGTTAAGGGAATTGTGACTAAGAATGTATAGACAGAGAAATACCTGTCAGAGTTGCTAAAAATATTCTTGTTATTGTCAGGCTGCACAATGGTTTGATTCCCCATGAAAGTCTGGGTGACACATTTGCTACCCAAGTGAATAAAGTGACAAATACTACCAGGGCTAGTAATAAATGAATTTGCCTTTTGGACAGTAATCTTTCATGCTAGCTCATATGCCAGTGCTTAAGGCAAACTATTTAAAACACATTTCACCTAGTATGAATCTGGCAACAACATACAAGTAAGAAAAATTAATCACAAGCTTTTGTTTCTGACATATGTCTCTCACTCATCTAGAAGCCATTTAACAGGCCTTGTATTCAGGAGTAAGCACAATTTTATGTAATAGAGCAGCTTTCTAAACAACAATTCATCCAAACAAAGATAAAATCATAGAGTCTATATGCAGCATAGGGGTAATTTTCAGAGGAGATTTTTATGATTTTCATATATGTGCATGTGTTTGCATGTGTCTCTGTGTTTGTTTAGTGCCTTTATATTTGAAAATAAATATATTTGATATATTAGTTTAATATAAATGACTTTGCTATATGCTGCAGTAACTCCTGCAACTAATTATTTTTTGTAATCCACTGAACTTTGCAGACAAGTCAAAGCCAGGGTTTGTTATAGTAGTGTCAGTAAGTGGATTTAAACATCCAAAAGTCATCTACTTGGGGTCCTGCAGTAGCAGAAATTGCTCCACTCTTCAGCGGAGTCTCCAGATGGATTCAGCCAGCTGAATTTCTGGTGTAAGGAATTTAGAATTAAGACAGTTCTCTGTGCTTTGCAAAGCAGAATATTGTTACAGAACTGGAACACCTTATTTGTTAAGTCCTACTGTGAATGACTGGTAAATAGAATAGATTACTCTCAAGAGGCTATACAGTGACCTGATGTCAGTGAGGAGCATTGGTGGTATCAACTTTTGTCTGAAAAATAGAACGGACTAAGCAATAGTTACATCAAAAGAAGATAAATTTGGTAGAACATCACTGTCAAAGGGAGAACTAGTGTTTATTTTTTCTGTAATACTTAGGGACTTAAGGATATAATGAATGCTTGATGAGATTTATGAAGCCTAAAGCAAATGTGAAAATCCCATTGGGTTAAGAAATGATGGCATCAGATATACTGATCTGTTCAGGTAGGTCAGATGAATTACACTGAACACTTTTGTAATCTGGGTTTTTGTTTGGATGCAGCATCTTGACTCCAGCTCATCCTCAGTGAACAGGGAACCCTAGAAATTATCACTAAGCAGGTATTTTATGTCACTTGATACTAAAAAAAAAAATAAAAAAAATCTGGGGGTGGAAACAAATATACCTAAGTATCTTAGAATTTCCCATAGTTCATTTCTTTAACAGTCTCTGCCTTAATTTTCTGGCTATTCTTTCTTTTATCTTTCTCCTTCTTTCATTTCGTTCAGGTCTCCTCTCCACTGCTCATTTGTGCAACCAGATCTTTCTTCCACATACTCTTCTTTCCTTAGGTGCTTATTTTGTTTTCAAAGTTCTTATTCTACCCCACATCCTTTCTGAAATGCATTCAGTCATTCCCCACTAGATGATGCTGCTAATTGTCCTAAGAGGGAAAAAATTATCTGTACAGTATCTACTCACTGTGTTATGGCATGCACATCTGATGTTTTGAGTATCTGAACTCATCCATCAAAAGAGAGAGACATGAAAAAGAGACCAAGAAAGAAATTTTATTTTCCTAGCCAGCAATCATTAAGAATTCATCTTAAGACTGACAATAATTTCCTGGTGGCTGATTGTGTCAAAAAAAACCCCCAAAAACAAGCAAGAAATCATGCTTCCTAGAGAATGCCAAGCATTCTCTGTGACAATGTGAATGAAGTACTTTGGGTACTAAGAGAGTACAAATTAAAGCTCACTAAGCCATTATGTTGTCTATCTCAATCAAAAAGGTCTAGAGAGTATTAAAGAAAATTACTAAATTACTTCTTTATTTACAGTGTCTGTGGAAATACTGTGGAGTTGAAATATAGTCTTGATGTTTCACCAAAGTGCATATGCAAAGTAAGGCTGAATAAACACTTCCATTTAATATTTCACAAACTTGGAAACAACTGCTCCTTACAGAATTGTAAAGGACATTGAGAGTCTACAGAGCATGAACTATCTTAACTCTGCCTAACATCACGCCTCCTATCGCTCTCCACTGACTGTTTACAGAATACAAGTTCATCATTTCTCATGCTTCCTATTGTCTAAAATTAACAATGACAATATTTCCTTCTCCTTCCCTTACTGCTCACCTGATTTTGTTAAGATCATGATAAAGAAATGAATTAATTAGAAGCCCAGGCTTTGAATGATTGCACATAATATTTCATATGGTAAATAAATTGCTTTGTGAATTGTAACATAAAGTATTAAGCACTTCTATTTTAGGTGTGCGTTGTACAAGCCAAAGCGTACAGAACTGAATTTAAAAATATTTTCCCTGTAAGAAGGTATATACCTACAGCAGCAAAAAGAAAATACATTTACTTTGCAGTGCACTGCTTTATCCATCTTGTAAATTATGTAAATACTAGTTACTGATTGCTCATTCTGTTCCTTTAGATTGCTTTATTTTAAAAGGATGAAATTGCTAAAGTGACTGAATTAAGGCACTGAAGGACTGCAAAATGACATCTATAGGACATGGTCCACTACTTTGAAACTATCTTGAGTTAGACTATTGCCTATCAATAGAGTACCAAATAGTATACTGACTCAGTGAGAAATGCAATAGGTGCTTAGATCTCGTTTCACAGGAAATGATAGAAATGATTATAAAGCAGATTTTCTCAAGTCCTAGTAGAATCTCAGAAACTCTTATTACAGGGAATTCCAGCTTCATAGCGTCTCCAGCTCTGATACATTATGTTTCTGAGTTCCTACGATTGCTTTTGTGAAACTGTTAAATGTGAAATAACAAAATATCATGCAGCTATATTTATAATGAATAACACTGGCAAAGCAGTCATGAGGAACTGCTATTTTATAAAAGTTCTTTCTGATTTATTTATAATTTTTTTCTGTTTTTGCCTGTTGAACTGTCTGTAACCAACAGAGTGGAAAATAACTTTCTGAAAGCTTAGTTTCAGAAAACGAATCTGTAAAGCTTCTATAAAGTATAAGAACTTGCAAACAGCATTATTTTCAAAAAATGTTCTGGAGTCCTGGAAGATGATGAAATTCCTGGATTCGTTTGCCAGACACTAAACTTTTTTGAGATAATATCTTTTTTGTTAGATGCTGAGCCTGTTCTCTGAGTATGTAGCATATCAAAATTATACAAACATATCACTGTTCCTGACTTAGAATAGAATTTGCTTCTTTAGTCAAGTCAGTATGCTTGCAGCAGCAATCTTTCTTCATACATTTTCTGCATGAAAAATGGTTTATTCAGATCTGTTGTTCTTCAATTTTCATTTATACGTCATTCTATAATCTATGTAAGAAAATTCTCTGATAGAATTCTTTGTGGTATTTAAAGATTTTATCCTTGTCAGTTTTAATCTTTTCCATCTCTTCTATTTCAGAGAATGATAAAGATGTTAATTTTTTTTTAATTGTAATTCCTTTCCTTCTAATCAAAGGATTTGTAAACTTTCAGTCTCACAGTGTTCAAAGTGAAGCTTTTCTTGGTAAGAATTATAAGTAGTTTCACTCACAAGTACCTGTCTTTGCTGTCAAAAGCTCTGACACAGAATCTTGGCTGGATAGGAAAATGGCTAAGTTTGCTTGGAAAGCAAAGAACAGTATTTCTCTAAGTTTAATGTCATTTTTTTTTTCTGGTGATAGTTCATTAAATTAGTACAAGTCTAGAAAAGAACTTTGGCACTATCTGCTGCCAAAAATAACTTTTTGTCCATATTGTATGAGCTGCAGGCCAATAGTCTTTGCTGTTAAATGTAAACAGCAGTTTTATCTAGTTGTTTGGACTGAAAATACCTAGGAAGCAATTTATCCCAACTATG
>JAWWTY010000106.1:78186674-78200524 GCA_035222235.1 Margarornis squamiger | reverse complement strand
TGCTGTTAAATGTAAACAGCAGTTTTATCTAGTTGTTTGGACTGAAAATACCTAGGAAGCAATTTATCCCAACTATGATGAATCTCCTTCTGGAATTACCCCTATCCTTTCTGTAGGCTGGTAAAGAAGAAAGGCTAATCTAGCTTTACAGTTGTACAAACTAAGTGGAAATTACTCCTACTCAATATGCTTCATGATGAGAGAGGGAAGGCCAAAGAATCATCCTGAGGAATGTGGTCTCTTTAATAATTCTGTTGAAGATGTCATTGTGCCTATGATGCATGATTATTGCAGGCTTTCTCCATGAAGAAGAACTGAACGGACAAAGGTTATTCAATAGGAATAATGTAATTACACAAAGGACACTGTGTACTAATAAAAAGAGGTGGTACTCTACATGTACAAATATTTTTCATTTATCCAAGACACTGATGGTGAAAAGGAGATTTGCAGTTAAGTAAAAGTGTCACTTACACCTACATTAAATGTCCCTCATACTTCCACAGCAATGTAAGGGCTCTTAGTGCAAATGAGAAGTAGGCTCCAAAGAGTTTTTCATCTGATTATTGTGAAGTGAATCATACTGCATTGCTAATGCTTCCATTAGCAATGAGAAGACAGAATGAACTGTGGGAGATTGGTGATTTTGTAAATTAGGACACAAGTACTGAGCAGTGGGCATCTGAAAAGTCAGGTGATCCTTTGGATGACAATCCGAAGTAGCACAGGATATCAGTGATGATATGGCATTTAGCAGCCCAAATTTATACCTGCCAGCAGTTCCCAGCATCTCCGTACCAGACTGCCCAACTATGGAAAACCAACTGAGATCATATCAGCCTCTCTGCAATTTTTCTTAAAACAACAAAATCTTTGAAAGGTTCTATTTTATACAAGATATTTGAAACAACTTTCATCTTACATGTTAAGTTGGCCAAAGATTGTGTTGCGTTAGGTGTTTTATCTGGAACTTTCCATACCATGAAGCTTGGAGCTTGATAGACAAAAGGAAAAAAGAGAAAATGTGAAAGTTACATAAGGGAGGAGGTTGGAACAGAGGTGTAGCCATGAGACAAAGCCTGGGCAAGACATTTTTGTAGAGAGACAGAAGAGAATTCAACAGGATGTTCACAGCCTGGGAGGTCTGTGCAGGTGTACCCTTTTGGGTGTTACTAAGTCACTTGCAGCAAGCTTTTAATTTCTCAAGCACTAGGTCCTGGTCTACATCCGTGAGAGTACTGATATAAAAACCTTCACATGCTTACACTTGTTTTATTCCTAATGCTCTAAAAACCTCTAGTTTACTTGAGAAACCATAATATTAGATGCATGAGTGCAAAGTAGGATTGATTATACAAATTTCAGATGGTTTCATCCATGGTTTCATGTCATAGTTGGGTGGTCTCTTTGGGCTGAAAGATTCTGTCATTCTTCATTATACCAAATGATTGTTTTTCTCTGACTACTTTATTGAAAGCTTTTTTTTTCTGTACATGTTGTGGATTTTTTTTTTTTTTTTAATATTTGTTTCCTTGCTCATTTTTTATTTCATTTTTTTGTTTTTTGTTTTTTTCTTTTCATTTCTCCAGGCTTTCTAGAAGCTACACAATTTTGAAAACAGAACCTCCACCACAGAGTTTAGAAGACACAGAGTTCTGGAAGTCAGACACAATAATCCTTTAATCTGTAAAATTAAAACAAACTAAGGAAATAAGAGGATCACATGCCTTTAATAATGCTGAGGTAAGAGCAGTCTGTGGTATCTCAAAAATGAGACTTTTTTTTCTGAACCTTCAGATAACAAATTCAGCAAATCTGAAACCTTGAAACACATGGAATTAAACGTATACATGCATACCTCATCCAAACAGGAGGTAACTGCTTGCCTGATTTTAAGAAATGACTAAATTTCTGAGCTTGGTTTAAAGGAATAAAATGAGTTTCTCAGAGCATAAGCCTTGGATCTGCCAGTAATTATGGAATGTGTGTTTGTGTGTGCGATTCTCTCTGGCTTCCTCTATAGGAGGTTGTACACTATGAATAAATAACCAAGCAGCAAAGACATGTACCTCATTTTCCCTCATCATACATGTTATAATAAACAGAGGCTTTTACAATCAGTCTTTTTCACTAATTCAAAGAATATTCAATTTTGAATGGAAAATAGAATAGCTCTTGCTGGGGATCTTTTCAGTAATTCACAGAAGGCAGTGCTCTGTGAATCTTTTCTCACTCAAGGAAGAGCAGCCTTTTCTTGTGCTGAAACAAGCAGAGCAGGAATATAAATCTGAGCTCTCCATGCCCCAGATTAATGCCCTAATTCTTCTCTTTCAAGTATGAATGCTTCCACGAGTATTATGGTGTATATCTGTCTTTCCTCTTTTTTGGAGAAATGAAGACTTATTCTCCTAGTGCCAGTATGAGGATCATGCCAGAATTTACTGAAGTAGAGAGATTACTTTCTAGGCAGAGAACCTGAGTATGATCAGGTCCCTACTTATACACATAATTCCCTCATCTTTTATATGCACATTGTTCCTGGTTTTCTCTACAGTCTCATTTATTCAGTTTCCAAAGAGCTATTCTACAGTGATTATGTGTGGGGATCCTCTTGTCTCCAACAGTCACATCCCCAAGTGATAAACCCTTATGCTCTGCACTCTATTGCATTAAATATCTCAAAACATGTACTTGTAAATTATTTGCTCAAGATTACAAGTAAAATTTACAGTACAGTGGCAAACCTATTGAACCTAATCATTAGCCTAACATTCTTTTCTTGTTATATCAATAAAAAGCAGTTTTATTATGTTAAATGCCCTGCTAAAATGTTCAGGAACCATTAAGTGTTATTTTCAAATACCAAAATACATACTCTCGTCTTACAAAAAAACCCAAAAACATTTTAGTAACTTTTATCATAAAAAAAAGAGCTCTGGTCTACTCCAGTCTCTATAACCAATTAGTGATCTGATCTGCATCTACTGAAGCAAGTGACAATGCTTTGATTTGAGGCCAGCAGTTCAAGCGCATTCTATAAAAGCTATATTGTGTCCTGAGTGTTAAATTAAGGAAGAACAAATCTTTCCTTGTTTCTTCTTCACTGAAGAATTCCTGTTCTCCAGAACAAGATTCATTACTCTTTGTTGGCTGCCATAGTTCTTTTTCCTTGGCAAAGCTGTCCACTCTTTACTAAGCAGAAACAAAGAGAATGATGGCCTATTTCTCCCACCTCTAGCCATTGATAGCTCAAATGCTAACCAAGTAGAGTATGGACTGAACGTCTTATTATTAGGAGGTGCTCTGATGGGAGCATGCATAGTTCAAAACTGAACTTTTGAACTCCTTGCTAAGAGTACACTAGAGCTATATAATGTTTCCATACGGGGAATACATCTAATGGTTCCTTTAAAGGTTTTGCAAAAAAAAAACCAACAAACCAACAAACCTCCCAGAAAATAAGATGGGATCTATCCTTAGGGTTCTGAAGAGTTCTCCTCAAAAGCAGACTTGAATTATCCTTATGCAGAGATTCACTAATGTAAACAGGCTTTGTGGAATTGTTTTTGAATACACTTTAGACATATTACACATGCAGTAAACGTAATGCATAATGACATAAAGTCTGGTATACAAAATAACAAGTCTGGACTAGTGATTAACTACTCAGACACTTTATTTCATAGAATCCATTAGCAGAAGCTGAATTGCAAGACAAAGTATGGCCCACACAAATGTTACTTCCACAAATAAACTGAATCATTGCTATTCCAAGGACTAACAGATTCACTTAACTTAGCTAGGCTTTAGAAAGGAACTATGATAGTTACTTTCAGTAAAATTGGAACACTGGTTTATTTTACGTTTCCTACTCCAATTAGATGATGTTTTCTCTGTTCAAATTTCAGTGGGATTCTTGTGGAATTATATATGACATCCAAATTAATACTGGAACAGTTCATCATGATTAATGTCATTACAACAAATGCTAAAGGGATTAATAAGGATTTGCCACTTGTTGTGATGTGTAGAAGCCCTGGGGGCTTTGCCATTGAAGAACACTGGGGTGGCCTCATCTTGTCAGATCCTTTGGATTAGAGACATTAAATAAAAACATCTGTAAACTGCTAAAATATTTAGATTCCTACTTTCTGGTATAAATGACATTGCTAACTCTACTGCACTTTTGGGGCCCATTTAATTTAGCAGTTTCTTCAGAAAGCACTTCATAAAAAACATTCATTGAATTGATTGTGATATTTCTAGTACATTATGCATTTATAACCTCGTCACCACCTCTAAACTCTTCTCCCAGTTGCCTTGTAGAGGCAAACCAAAACATTTTATGTATCATTAAAGTGAAAATTCCAATAGTCCTAGTGCTCTGTTCTCATCATGTAGCACTCTGCAGACATGTCAAGAGTTAAGTTTCCTGCCATTTGATTTGTGCCTTCCTTCTAGTTGTCTCTTATGAATGGGTACCAAATATCCAAGACCCAAATCTCTCACACTTAATATTGCCTGGTTTTGACATTGCAGCTATTTGAGATAAAGGCTACTGAAGTATTACACTCATTGAAAGAAACTCTGTATGGCTAAGCTTTCTAAGTGGTGACAATTGGCAGGGGTTCAAAGTGACAGGCTCATGGTATAAGTAACTGTTTAGGAAATACCTAAACCAGAGATAAAAAACACCCTTAGAGTTTGATGACATTTCTGAGAAAATCTGTAAATCCTTTTTGAAGAGAATAATGTTCATGTGTGTACATGACTGAACACTAGGCAAAACCTTTTATGTGGTTTGTGAGGGCTACTCTTTAGAAAAGTACAGTCTTACTCTGGCACTCTTGTCTATACAGTTGTGAACATGGCTGCAAAGGATCCTTTTAGCAAGTAAGGATGATTCCTGAATCTCTCCCTCCAGCGTATAGCCATGAAGAAATGAGTACCAGCTCAGTCTCAGACAGAGTCTCATCCTAGCTACATTTTGTTAGATATCTAATTTAGTTTTTTTGTTTAAACTCTCTCTGATACATGAACAGGTAGGTATCTCCAGAGCGCAGTAAATATTATAGACTAAAGATTCTAGGGATAAATAACTCTATGGACATTTCTTTCTTTCATCACTGATGACACAGAGAACTTAGAGGACTCTTTTAGGCTACAGACTTAGAGGTGGTACTCAGCTACCCAAAGATATGTAACTGCTGACATCTGAAATGCCTCAGGATACATGAGGCATGCACGACTGGAGATCAGGCAAGATATTCTAGGACATTTAGTTATCCAAACTTTTGCAACTGAATCCCATCCTTAAATTTTAGACACCTGCATTGTGAAGGTCTGAATCCAATACAGTCTTACAAATTATATGCAAAAAAAATATCACTCTCAAACTGCTTTAAATAGTTCTCTCGTGTGAAGACTTTATGTTCTGCTTCATGCACTTGTACAGTGACACAACTAATTCTGCTCAATGATATTTTCAAAGACCTGATTTTATCATTACTAACCTTGTTAAGACCCTTAAAATAGCCCTATTTAATTAAAAAGTGAGTATTCAATGTGAATGTAAAGATTTCATGGGAGAAAGTTCTTAAAACCCAATGAGAAAAAATGAACATCCAACCATATGAAAATACAATATGGATCAAAATATGTCCTTTTGAACTGTTCTCTACTACCAGGAAAAAGGTCTCAATTAACATTTCTGAATGAAGCTCTCCTGTGCTTCATTTCTGTATTTCCATTGATCTATACCTGGCCACTCCAAGTTTTAAATCAAGTGTTAAGTTTCTAAGTTAAATCTATAGTAAAGGCACTGATGTTTCTTTTACCATGTAGAAATAGAAGCTTGTTGTAGTACCCTATCCATTTCAATGTGATATTATAGTTTGTACAGCAGTTCCATGCAGGACAGATGTAAATGGTAAATCTAGTAGCCTGAACTGTTCATTCTTCCTAGGTAAGTAAACTTGAGATGACACAATAAATCCCTTCACAGTCCTGGGAGTCAAGAAATGAGAATGATGACATATGAAGAACAAATATAGCCTTTACAGCACTGTAAATGCATAATAAATTATATGGACTTGAGTATAAGGTTGTCTAAGGCTATAAACAGTATTTTATCCTACAGGTGTGGATGATGTCTGATATTTTGTTACCTCACTGCTTGTGTGTAAATAAAATAACTCACAAGTGAAATCACATTTGTAAGCCCTGATGCTGGATTCTGTACATCACAGAAGCTTTTTCATAGGGTTCAGCTTCAAAATAAAGAAACATACAACAAAGCAACCCATCTTATTTGTGGACTGATCAGTGCAAAGATTGACAATATGTATGAGTTACAATAAGATCCGGAAGTCTGCGCCAAATCATATACAGGATAAGATGAGCAGCAAACTTCATAGGGAAAAGGAAGATAAATTTCTAGCTTGGAAATATATCAGAAAAGTTATTCTGGGGACTTCAGGGGAAAGATTTCAGAACCAGCACACAAAAACACAGGGTACCAGCCCAATTCAGTTTTCAGGGGATAATGGGAAGTACTAGTTGATTTAGTATCCTCTACAGTGGGAATAAATCATTAAGAGCTGGTAGCTAGTTCATCTATCAGGAAACTGGATTCTCTGTGACAGAAGGGAAGAGCATGAGCAGTCAGGAATATGGTCAGTGGTATAGGAGGTTATAAAGCAACTGTGACTCAGATGCCACAGAATATCATTCCACTCTGTTAGATTAAACTTGCAATAAATATCAATTTGCTTTAATGTTTGGAATCAGCATGTTACCACATTACAACACTTAATTTCTGTTATATGAGCAATATTCCATCACCAACAAACAGAAATGCCATGTTAAGTATTAGTGTGGAACCTTATTTTCCAGAATTGCAAATGTGTTACTGCAACTATCATGCATGCAACCAATTTATCAACCGACCTGGTACTGTACTCCTGTTGTACAGTGCTAAGAAACTGCACAAATAGCTGTTGCTTGATAAACTAAAGGATATTCTGTTGGTGAAGGCAATATTTTAATGAAGAATATCTTCCTCATATTGCAGCTGCAGTTTTATAATCTTCTTAATATTCTGAATTCCCTTCACTGTTGAAATCTATGAGCTCTGATTCTTGGAGGGGAAAAAAAACACCCTTTCTGGGACAGTGGAATGATCAACCAGTTGTTGCTACTGCCAGTAGCAGTAAGGTGTACAGCAATATAGTAGTGTAGTACTGGAATACCACTGATTTAGTATGGCATCCTTACCTGTGGATGCATAGGCAGAGCCTGGAGACAAGCTCACATTCAGGAACTAAAATATGAGAGAGAGAGAATAGTTTGCAGGGTATGTATGAACAAAATGCCTTTTTTTTTTTTTTTTTTTTTTTTTTGACTGTTAAATAAAAGCTTGGTGCTACAAAGAAGTATAGAAAGAAACTACATGAACTGAAAATGTGTGTTCCTAAATAAGTGAACCGTTTCATTTCATGGATGAGCATCTTCCCATAAAAAATGCACTCTCTGGAAGATAACTTAATGGTAACTTGATACTTTCCCTCCCTTGAAATGAGTGTTGGGTGTTTCTCTAAAGGTTCATTTGGTGACTCACTTCCAAAACAGAGACACTACACCAGCAGCACAAATATTAATCCTGTTCAGTGTTCAGCAACTTTGAGCAGTGAATACATTCACATCTGTAGTTCAAGTTTTGTTCATGGAGATAGGTCAGAAAATGCTTATTAAGCTGTTAGCACTTGCTCCAAGTTCAGATTAGTTCAAGAAGACAGATATTGCACTGGGGGATTTTATTCTCTTAAAAGACCATTGAGAGCACAAGCAAATGAGGAGGAAGAATAGTAGATGCAAAGATGCTGAATGATCATAACACTCAGGTTGGAGAGAGGAACAGGAAAGGAACTGAAGCAGAAAATTAAATGGTCTGATACTGACTTTGAATAATAGCTATGAGTCACCCTGAATCTTACTGTACTAGAAACACACACATAGTAACACCCCCCAGCTGTGCTCAGTTTTGCTAAGGTGCCAGCCATTTGCTCTGTGTCCGTCTTTCCTTACATAAATACATATCCATAGGTTAGTAAGGAACATCTAACCATGGAAAAGAGTATTCCATAGTAAAATTGCCCTTTAGATATTTCAGAAAATGTGGGTATTTCCTTCTCTTTTCATTAACTCTGCAAAGTTGGTCCTCCTGTGAGTTCTTCACTCATCAGAATCTAATTATTATTGCCTTCCATTCAGGTTTGGCTGCCTGGGTCTAGCTATCAGAGATAGCCTCATGGGAAATCAGACTAGCTGAGATATTTGTTAGCACTGCCAGTTACCTCTCTAGTGAGAGAGTTTTTTTTTTTTTTGCTTTCATTAACTCTTTTTCTCTTTTCCTGCTGACCACTCTTTCAAACCCACAATCACTGTATTCACACAGTGAGCTGAGACAGCAAAACACACAAGCCATGGATTTTGAATTGTAAAAATTATAGCTGGAAGAGATCAATTAGATTATCCTACTAGCACTGCAAGATTATATCACACTGTATAGTTGTACTGTTTTATTCAGCCTAATTTTAAATCCTTGAGGGATGAGACTTCTGCACTTCCTCTAGAAGACTTTTCAACAATTTAATACAGCGTACTGTTGATAGGATGATGTCTTGTTTTCTTTTTAATCTACATATTGCTCTGAATAATGCATTTTCATGACCCTTAAGTTACATTATTTTAAAAATATTGGAAATCAAGCTTTCTTTCTTGCTGGTATCTTGATTATATACGGGCTTTGCAGTTCAAAATAAATAACAGTCTTTTGTCAAATAAAACATATAAAAACCTTTTTCTATTGCTAAATAAAACATATAAAAACCTTTTTCTATTCTTTCACATGTACCTGTTGAAAGGATACTTTTCTACTGAAACTACCCTTAGCAAAGAAAATGTGAGGATTCTTGAATCTAGAAAATCACTAAGGAAAAAGAAAACGTGCAGATTATTTCTGGCTAAAATGACCTTTCCCTGAGAACAGAAGCTCACTATATTCAGCAGTTTCTTGCTTTATCTTTTCTTCACCCTTAATTGTTAACATTTCATCTGTTGTGTCCCTGATCTGTCCTTGACAGAATCACCACTTATGTTGTCTTGGCCAACTTATATGTCTTCTTCACCGTCTTCCTGTCCACAGTCTGCTGTCACTGACAGTGATTTCAAATCTAGAATATATTTAATTTCAGCTTCAACACTCTGATGTCTGAGATCTTTTGTTACAGTGCAACCAGTACTAGCAATTACATCTTCTCCCTTCCCATATTTCACTGCAGCTCTTTAAAACTTTCTATTTCATACCTAACAAAATCACAGGTTCAACTATCGATAATAGCTTTCTGACTCTCCTCGTACTTCATATCTAGTTCCCTGCATGAACACTTGCATTTCACAGCTTTCTTGTGAATTTTCTGTACTTTTCCATACCACTACCCCTTTTGTTTTGTTTTTTTTTCCATTCCCTTTTCTCTAATGTTATTGGTCAGTGCTGTTGTTTTCTCTCACATCATGAACTATTCTGTTCTCTTCATTTTCACTAGCAAAGGCCTTCTCTTAATTAGTGCAGGTATAGCTTTCTGTGCTCCTAGAACTCTATTAGTTTTTTTCAAGGCTTCTACAGTAACTATACACCTTGCTTTAGAAAACATCTCTCACCCACATGTATTAAACTCCTTGTGATGTTCCCAGCCTTTGCCTATGAAGTCCTGTCCAAAGCTGCTCATGTATATCCATATTTTATTTGAATTTCATTGTTGGAAAGACCATCTTCATTCTTACTGTTGCTTTCTTTATTGAGCATTTTGCACACACACTTGAAAAAACATCACAGAATGGCCTGAGTTGAAAGGGACTTCAAAGATCATCTAGTTCCAACCTTCCCACTTTGGGCAGGGACACCTTTCACTAGACCACATTGCTCAGAGTCTCATCCAATCTGACCTTGAACATTTCAAGTGATGGGACATCACCTGCTTCTCTGGCCAACCCGTGCCAGTGTCTCACAGTAAGGAATGTCTTCCTAATCTTTAATCTAATCTAAACCTAATCTTTCTCAATTTGAAGCCATTCCCCATTGTCCTGTCACTACATACCCCTTTAAAAAGTCCCTCTCCAATTTGTAGGCTCCATTCAGGGACTGCAATTAGGTCATCCTGAAGCCTTCTTTTCTCCAGTCCCTCTCAGTAGGATTGCTCTCCCATCTGTTCATTCCCCAGCCTGTATTGTTACCAGGGCTTGCCCCAACCCACGTGCAACACTTTGCACTTGGTCTTGTTAAACCACACAAGATTCCCATGGATCCACTCCTCGAGCTTACACAAGATACCTCTAGATGGCATCCTGTCCTTCAGGTGTGTCAACAGCACCACTCAGTTCTACTTTGATAAAGCAGGGTGTTGCTTAATCTTTCTTATGCAATTTGTCATGCCCAGTGTCATACTTATGGCTGGTTTCACTTCACAAATACAGGCATAGGTGTGATCATGTAAGCATCAACAGGGCATTGACACAGGTGAAGAATCACAGACAGCCCATCAAGAAAGGGTGAATAGATGAACCTGAAAAGAGTTTAAGGACAACAGTTAGTCAGGTAAAAGCTATTCAGAAAAATCTTTTGAATTAAAGAAAATATTTGAATGAATTGAAATAAGAAAATGCTCTATTCCTGCAAAATGTGAAGAAATGTAAAATTTCTGCTGCATAAATATAATTGCTAGTATTTTTTTATGTAATTAAATGTACAAGAAAAAAGGAAAGGCTATTGATACCTGTTTCTAAGTCAAAGCTCTAAAAAGAGTATCTTCTTGCCATCTTACCACTTATGTGGGTATATTAAAAGCAAAACCAGGCCTAGACTTGGTAAATCAAATAACCATTTAGATTGATTGTGTGTTTTACTGAAGAGTTTGAAACATGCTTAAGATTTCATTAAATCAGTACTCCATTTTTTTCATGTAAAATACTATAGTTTTTATATTTGTCTCAAGACACTAAACCAGTCAAACAAACCCAAAAAATTAAATGGAAACTTCATCAGCTGTTTTCCTATTTTCTAGAAAACATTTGTCTTAAAAAAATCTTTTTTTTCAGGGAAAGAAATGGTTTTAATCAAAAACACTACCAGCTATGTCTAAACCAGATATCTGTCTATCCAGAAAAATCAGAAAGTACTTTGTACTGAATTTAATGTTATGCTAACACTGCTACAGTTTATGTTACTTAAATATCATTCTCAGAAATATTATCTTTTAATTTTAATTTTTTATTCCAATGGGACAGATAAGGAGTTGGAAAGAATGCAAATGGGAATGGTTTCAGAGACAGGCATGCTTTGTCATTTGTCACTGCCAAAATCCATCAGTAATATGGTATCATGAGAGGGAACTGCTGAAAGACTAAGAATTTTACTGGAACATTTAAACATGATTTTAAAGTGAGATTTGAAGCAACGTCCCTAAAGAAAACTAATGCTTACTTTGCTAGTTGCTGTGAAGCAAGAAAATGTAGACAGAAAGCCACCATTTATCTTCTTTTTGCTCCCAGGGGCTCCTTCCACTAACCTGCCTGACTTTTTAAAATTTCCAGCTTGCTTGATAATATTGCAGGCTTGGGAACATTTCACTGGGCTGAGGAGCAGGACAGTAGGAGCTCCTTTCCACTGTGACAGACAGAGAGACTGCTGCTGATTCTCTCCTGCCACTTCTCAGACCAAGGCCAGGTCCTCACAGGCTGGAAAGAATCAGCAAATAGGTGGTAGAAAAGAAATAATAGAAAAGGAAAAGAGAATGGGACAGAGGAGGATTTAAATATCAGGAGTTTTTGAAAGGCAAAGATGGCAGTTAGCCAACCAACCACCTTCCTCCTCCTCCCGTTCTTCAACAGCTCACTCATGAAAGCAGAACCTAATAGAGTCTTTGAACTAATTCAGTTTCTGTAATTAACATGGCTCATTGACTTGTGCCTGTGGGATTTTTGACTGGTCTTGCATCCAAGTGCTAAGCTTGAGTACTTAACTTCAAGACAAGATCAGGTACATTTGGAGGGTATGACTGAATCTGATACAGTCCCATGTCTTTTTCCTTTTCAAATCAGTTGTGCAAAGGCTAAAGATTCATAGTATCATGAGGGCAGAGGTTCTTCATCAGCAGGATAATGAGCACTCTTGCAAGAGCTCTGGAAAACATTGTGCTTCATAGTTGATTGGTTAAGCGTTAACATACCCTGGGGAGATAGCTGATTAAATGTTATTTTCCTTAAATCATGAAAATGTGAACACGAGGAAACAAAAGAAAATGAAATATCCAAGACCATATCAAGAATCCATGTCAGAACTCAGGACATCTTCACCTTTGTTGCCAAGGCTATGGGTCAGGTCATACTTGGCTAATTTATGCTTTTCTATTTCCAGAGAGCACAATGCATAGTGATTAATAACCGATATTTTAATCAGATATATGAGATTACAATATTTTGGTCCAGAAACACTATAGAATATGACAACCCTGGAGCTGTTGAATACCTTCCAGCACAACAATAGTCATATGAGATACGAGGTATTGTTATTATTGTACATTATTATATCCATTCTGGGTTCTTCTGGTTTTCCCAGTAGAACACATTATTTATGGAAAAACAAAATTGTTTGTCTTTTTGTCCAATAGACTTTTGACACTTTACAACTTTAAAGGTACAAGTAGCAGATGAGCTTGCAAATTATCCCAACTTATCTGCCTCTCCTTAACAGTTTTGTCCTACCATGTGTGCTATCAATGGCACAAAAATTATGTTCCAGAAAAAGCAGAAGGGCCAACTGCTCCCTGACTTGCTTGCTAAGCTGATGCATTTTATGGCAGCTGGGTAGAATGGTGGTTTTTTCAAATACATATTCTTAAGTTATCTTCTTTGACCAGCATACTAAAAACATTATGCAAATTAAGAAACAGTTTCAGTGCTGCTTGACAATTTACATTATGGGTTTAATGGCTCAAACTGGAGTATCTTCTTCCAATAAGAGGGGAGGATCAATCAAGGTAAAATGCTTTAAAAGAACAGGCGAAATAAAGCATGGAGAAGGTAACCATGTCTTTGCTGTTATCAACAGTGAGGATGCTTGGTAGCCAGCCAAATGATTCCTTTTCAGTGTCAGTATTTTTCATCTTGTATAAAGCAATTTGTTGAAGGCATTAAGCTTCCTTTGTTCAGTTGTAATGGGCAATTAATTGACTGCTGGCTATTTTGAAAAGTTGGCGCAGACCAATTAGAAAATAATCCCTGCATCCCACAAAAGGCTGAGCTGGTGCAATCAGAACTGTAAGTCTGCGTCGTATTGACCCTTTGCAAAGTTGAGAGAGAAGATAGCCCTGTGGTGGTTCAGATTTAGAAGACTGGCCACAAAGTCCAGATTTAATTTTGATTCCTCGTCTGCAAATGTTTCACTTATGAAATCTCAACCCTTTAAATAAATAATGGACACCCAACTGAGAAATGCTTTAGAAGCCCTATTCCACCAAGTTTAATTCAGTTGCTTTCCAGTTCCCTTCCAGGCAACCTTCATTTCTGGTGTGTTGTAGCTCTTTAGACTGTTCTCCTCAGGCCTGATCCAAGGTCTGTGCCAAGCTACGGAAGCTTTTCTGCTGATTTAAATGACTATTGGGCATTGCTTTTGTTGTTGCAGTGTTTATCGTTGTAAATGTGTTGTAACCACTCAATTTTTTCTTTTCTTTTTCTTTTTCTTTTTCTTTTTCTTTTTCTTTTTCTTTTTCTTTTTCTTTTTCTTTTTCTTTTTC
>JAWWTY010000106.1:78108223-78175129 GCA_035222235.1 Margarornis squamiger | reverse complement strand
TATATATGAATATTACAAGCAAGTGTTGCAATGTAATGAATATGCATATGTAATGATGTAACCCATACTCAGAAATCATATAAAAGAGCTGCGCTAATTGTTAACGACGGAGCTCTTTGCCCAGGGCGACCTGGAGAGCTCCCCAATGTGTTGCAAATAAAATACCTCCTGCTTTGAGCATGAAACTTCGTCTCTAAAGCAGTCTCTCTGTGCCTTTTGGGGCAAATTCGGTAACACTTTAAAACTTTCGTTCCAATGATCTACAGTACTCTGTACTATCTAAAGTACAGTCTTTAAATCCAGTGTAGAAAAGTCTGTGTTCACAGTTCAAGGTGAAGCTTGTTTGTTAGTTTTTATTTCAGTAAAATAGGGATGAGGGGAGACAATTAATACTCAACATGTCTCTCACAGGACCAGGAGGGAAATAAACTGCACAATCATAGCAAACATGGAAGACAAATGGGGCCTCCTACAGTGCCAGGTGACTGGCACATGTGGTACTGAGTGACAGTGCAAGGGCAAAACTTGTAAGCGCTTCTACTCCAATCTGGAATTCTAAGAATAAGACGAGGCAATGAATCCTTGGCATCAAATGACAATAAATCTTTGGCATTAAATGACAACACTGATTTAATTATCTTAGGGACCTTGTGGAACTGTGTAGGAGATGCTGGTGCTACCTTTCCAGAGATGACAGACTGAGATAGATGGACAGTAACATAAGGTGTTACAACATAAAATATTATGGGACTATAAGAAAATACTGGCAGATGGCAATCCCATACTCCAACAGTAAAACGTAGTGCTGTTCTTGTACTGTAGCTTGACAGTGATCAGGATACGTTAAATAAGGTTACAGAAACTTCAGCTTTAGCACAGGTGGTGATTTAAACTACCTGCATATTGACTGGATCAGCACCTCATCAGGACAAGATGAATGCAATAAATTAGTGCTTTCTGGAACATCCCAATTCAGACCTCACAAGGAAAGGTGTGGTTCTGTATCTTGAGGCCCAGGACCTGATTCAAGAAGAATAAATGGGAGAGCTGCTCTGTAGAAGTGATCACTAAGGAATTTGGTTCAACATTGTCTTAGGAGAGAGTGTACCAAATAAATCTAGCACAAAATATTTACAAGATTCTTGAATATTTAAGATATGGAACATAAATATTAGGGAATTAATAAAAACAAAACAAAACAACAATGGAGAGAAGTATTCTGGAAAGGAAAATGTCTACAAACGGTTTAAAAGCTGCTCAAAATGGTAATAAAAGCTAATAAACCAAATTTGGATAGTGATGAGGGGTTTAGGCTACAGGAAGTGGTCAAGGCTGTACTGTAATATCTCCTGTTGTCACTAGTAGAGAAATAATATTGGGCTTACAGACCACACTCTGATGCAGCAAGACACATCTTATTCCAGTTCCCACTGGTCTTCTGGATATAGTTGTTTTAGTAAATTAAACAGTAGCAGGTTTTGGTACCTGTGTTCTAGGACCAAAATATCCACATTACTAAGTTATTGGCTACAGAAGTTGGGCCGAGATTGTTCTCAGTAAGCAAGTTGTAGGTGGCCTGATTTCTTGGGAAGCTGGAAGCGTTTAGCTGTATGGAGGTGAGATGTACCATGTCAGCTGGATGAGCTGTTACATTTAATGTAACATTATAGACACAAAGACTATATGGCAAATGCTGCTGATGGTGTCAGGAGAGGCGTGATCCTTGAAGAGCTGCAGCATATAGATCAGAATAGATGCACCAGTGTAGGTAACTGCCAGATATTCATGTCTAAAAATAAGTAAAATACTAAAAATAACAAAGCTTGGAGCTTGAACAGCTTTAAAAAAGAGTAATGAAAACCAAATTATTATTATTATATGATGAACTGTTTGAAATCACTGGATACTTCATTAATATGCTGGTTCTAGTAAGTTTTGTTCATTTTTCCAGTAATACCCTGAAAGAAAGAATAATGGGGAAATATACTGAAACCAAGTGTTTCTGAGACATGCAATAATTGTACAGCCACTTCAGAATCAAAACAAGAGCAGTAGAGTTTCTTTCTTGACATCCATTGGTTAATCTGTCTAGGTATGGACACCTGGTTTCTTCAGAGTTCCCCAGAAGTTAGACAATTTCCAACACTGCCGTTATTAAACAAATTGCTCAGTTTTACAATGTTCCTGCACTGAAAAATGTAAAAATATCCATTAAAAAAAAACAAATAAGAGAAAGTTAAATCATGCTTGAGATTTTCATGTTCTTAGTCTAGCTAAGTTTTAAATATTTCAGACAGTCCAATACATCACTACATTCCTATTTAACAATGTATTAGACCCACCAGATTTCTTAGAACTCTACTTAATATTTGAGGTGAAAAAAAATTATTCACATTGGTGAAAACCAATGCAAAGGATATTGTGACTACTAAAGTTGTAATCAGCCATGCAGTTAGGAATATTTGCTGGTTACATATCAAGGGTTGCCTAACTTGTAGAAATTGATGCTGTATTCTAGTGAGTGCAAATAATTGTGAAAAAAAAAAATAAAATCATCTAATATTGCATTTATAGTTGTATTATTTCGGCAAGAAAAATTAGTGCTTATTTTCTCCACTCTCCTACACTTAAATAAATCAGAAAGATGCCTAATCTAGAAATATGATACCTACAAGGCTTTCAGACTGCCAGTGTCCTAGAGAGGAATCCAAATCCCAGAGCTAGGTTCTTAGGCTTACTGTACAGTTTGAGAGAAGAATTAGGTGGCTTGGAATAGTGGCTTAAAGATCTGTATAGTGACTTGTGGACCTGACCCATGTGAAGCATTAAGCGCTGAGATATTTCTGTCTGCAAACTCTGATATCCTGATGACCCTAATGTTTTTCTGCAAACACGTTATTCTGAGGATATGAAAGGGTTGCTTTAGTGGTTGCTTTATCTAGGAGGTTGGAATGAATGCAAAGGAAGAATGAACAGTGAGTTCAGATGCCTTCTCAGCATAAGAATGTTTGAGGAGATTAAAGTCTGTGTTTAGGGTAGTGAAGCAAGTCCATGATCTAGTCCATAGATCCAGAAAGCTTTTCAGCTCATCCTAAAGTAAACAGTCTTTTGATCAGCTGAATTGAGTAGGTCTTTGTCTACACACCAACGTCTAGCATCATCTGAAAATGTCTCTCGATATCTAGGATGTCGCTGCAGGGCTGTCACATAATATAGGACGTGTTGCACATCGGTGCTCTTCATGAGGAACTGGATCAAATAGGACACTTGCAGTGCAATTGCAGTAGATACCAGATGTGAGTGAGCAATTGACTTGTGCTCTAGATGCCTACATTAGGTAAGTGAATACAGCCCTAGGAGTCTCTGCTTCTGTGATGGAATGGACTAAGATAGTAGACAATTTAACATGCATTAAAAGTCATCCCTTCTTAAGGTGAATTTACCTCTGGTAACAACTATTTTTCTGGTGACCACAAGGTCTTACATCACAAGCCAGCATCCCTATGCTTCTTTCCTGCCTAAAGATGAGATCACTATTATGGAGATAATGTTTATTTTCAAATTGCAGTCGGAAGGAAAATTGCATTATATAGTGTATGCAAAGCACTGAGGTCTTAAGTAGTCACACTGATTAAGCTCTAATTCCTGAAGTGAGCAACGGTGCATGCGTGGTAATTTCACCATGTTTTTTCCCTTTAGCTAGCCCACTACATTTATTATATGAATAATATTCAAGTTAAATTCAGTTTGGATATGCAGAAATTAGTGTTTTTGATAGTTAGTATCAGCACAAATGAACACATTTTTCCCTCTCAATTGATTTACTTTTCTGTTACTTTTAAAGAGTACCAGACAAAAATCTCTCAGAGAATTATAACAACTAAGTTATACTCCATGACCATTTCGGTACTGTTTGTTAGAGACAGGGCAGTGATGTGTAATGAATCAAGTAATTTAAGATTATGGTTTCATTTTTTTTCTCACATTACAACACTTTGAGATATCCATGAATGCATATTTGTTCTCTGACTTTTTTTTTCAGATTCCCCTGACCCTACTTTATCTCTTTTAACTCTCTGTATTTATCCCTTCTACCCTCTGAAAGATTATTTAATAAACAGGTTCTATGTTCCTTTCTTTGTGTGAGAGAAGTATGCAGGCATTTCTCTGTGGAAATTAATGAGGAATTAAACTTTCAGTTTCATAATAAGTATGATTTTGAAATTCATTTTATGTGAGCATGTGTACAGAATAAACGTTCAGAAAAAATGAAAAACATCAAATGAAATATGATCAATTCTTTCTGTTTTTTGGTTTTGGTTTTGGTTTTGGTTTTTTTTGCAGTTTTTCTTTTTTTTTTTTTTTTTTTTTTTTTTTAATTGAAACTTGCTAGCATTGGTATTTTGAAAGCTTTCACAACATACACTCTTTATCCAGAAGACCAGCCAAACACTTTCAGAACTGGTACTATCACTTAAACACATTTGAAAACTTTAGTCTGTACAGCATTATGTATAATGGACAGAACAGAAGTGTAGAAGTATACACTAATTTGCTGTAGGTATTATGTCATTGCTAATATCTATGGAGATTAGAATAGTATTATTGCACTACAAGGTTAGAGAATACCATGGCATATTCCTGCCCTTACACCAAAAGAAATGTGTCAATATCAATAAATATTCTCTCAGAACCTAAAATCAAGTGTTCATATCCAAACTGTTGTGTGCTCTGGATCACACCAACACCAGAACATTGCTTAGTGAGTGAAAACTCCTTCCTACCAGCCAAAAGTACACCAGAATCTGTTCTAGCAATTTAAGTATACAGATAAACAAGTCTTGGTTCTTGTCACTTTTTCATTTAGTGTTCTGGACAACCTTCAAATCTGACATCTTTGTTTTCATTAGTGATTATTGTTTACTCCTCCCTTCTTTCTTTTCTTCCTTCCTTCCTGGCATGAGTGCTGATCAATTCTTACAAAGATAGATGGGGAAGTTTTGCTCTGACACTTGGGAGGTCAGCTTAGGCAGCCATAGTAGGGACATCCCAAGAGCCTACTGCTGTGCTGCCTGTTCTGGAGTGACCACAGACTGTCATGCAGACGTTGGCCTTTCTGACACTGCTGCAGTAGCAGTGGATGCCCTGGTTCCTGGCTGCTACAGAATTGGCCACACATCTGGAACTGTCTGGGCAGACCAAATTCTTTTCATGCACCCTATTGAGCAGTCAGTAGGTGGCAACACCTTTCTGTGGTTATCACCTTGGGCTGGTTTAAAAACAGAGTATGGATGGCAGAAATATTATAGCCCATTAACAATCCCTTGAGCAACCCCCCAGGGCTTTTGATTTCATGTTGAAGTCTCCATAGATGTTTCCTAGCATGAACAATTCTGACATGTCAAGCTGTAAGCAATGCATGAGTCTCTGGAGCCATCATAATGTATCATGCCAATAGGACTCCAATGCTTAGGTACTGCATTAATAAATATTTGATGAAAATTATTTTTTTGCTCAGTAGGTGCTTTTCTAAATGAAATAATTGATTTAATTTTTTCCAAAGATCCCTAAAGGCAAAAGTGCATGTTATTGACTAATGATGTGAAACCTTTCAGTTAAACTCATCCCTGGATCCCCAGTCCCACATATACATTAAAAAAAAAAAAAAAAAAAAAAAAGGTCTGTTTTTTCTTGGTCAACAGAAGCAGCACCTAGCCTTTATTTGATCGATTCGTCTGTGTAAATTAGAAGAAAGCAAACTGCATTTATCCTTTCAGATTTTTAATATTTTATTGGCAGTTAGGTGAAAACATATCTGGGGCTTTTCTGCCAAGTGAAAAGAATAATTCTGGAATTATATGAGTCTAAAGAGAAATCACATTATATGATACAAGATGATACTATTAAAATACTACTAATACAAAAACCCACTAACCCTACAGGTATTTCAAATGCTCATACTGGTTTAAACTGTGTCTCTCTTAGAAGAAAAGAGGTTGAGCAAAGAGTGTGTCTGAGAGCAATAGGAACACTATGGTGCCCTACTGTGTTCTGCTTCCTTTGGAGGCTGAGTAATTGTTTTGCTGATCAGGCCAAAGAGTCCCAGCTTTTTTGATGATGATTACTACCATGAGAATGCATGATCTACCATATTTTCAGCTTATGAGAAATAAAAATTGTAATGAAATTTTCATATGACAATTTCAGGTGAACCCATATCAGAAAAAAAGGGATTTGCCAAACCATTACCTAGTTCTTCTCTTTCTATCTGATCCCACTGTGTAGTGCCTATAACTGCAGGCAGGTATGCACATAATCAGTTTAGTTGCTCTGGGTTTCCTGACAGTGTGGATTAGTTACTATCCCTCAGATATGCTAAGGGTAACTGAATGAACTACAAGGGTTTACCAGACTAGCTGACTAAACAGTTCCTTCTGCATTTTAATCCTAGCTGGGTTAAGGACATATTTACATTTAGATACAAATTTCAGCTGCAAGCAGGTATGAACCATTTTCATTTGTGTTAACAGAAATATTCCAAAGTACAACACCAGAAGCTACAAATGACAGTGATGGTATGTTTGAGGCAGTAAGCCTTGCCCAGAGGCAACTATACTGTTTCCCATATGAGATGGGGAGTCCATATGGGTAGATTCCAGGCTATGCATTGGTCTCTGCTACTTGGAGACCTCAACATTTTATGTGAGACTATGCTGTAAAGAGTTGTCTAAAAAATTAGATCCTGCACCACTTTTCTCCTTTGTAATTACTCTGGGATGTTGCTAATACTGAATGTGTAAAGGCTAGGGAGAATGTGATTATTTATTTTACCTATTTTTTAGAGCAGTCTTCCATGCAAGTGTTTTAAGAAAAAAGAATGGAAAGGTTACACAACTGAGACAACTGTGCTGATATGGTGAAATTATTTGGAGATCACTGTTCTTATGAGATAATTTACCTTAGCTATGTTCAGCTGTAATTTGGGATCAGAGTGTGGTTGAGATTTGTATAAAATTCCTTATTTCTGGCTTCCATGCCCAAGCCGCCAGAGTTCTCTATAGTGTCAGTAAGCTTTTGTTCATTTTAATTCCTCCCATAGACTCTTGTCCTCAGTTTGAAAGCATAATTCCTTGATTAGAAAAGTTTGCTCCTTGATTCCTGAAGTGTTAAACAGCACTAATGCTTGCTGTACTAAATTTCACATACAAAGAAGGCCCTGGAGTTGTGAGGAAAGAGTAAGTGTATGGCTAGTCAGAACAATTATGTAGTGCTGGAGGCAATATTTGCTTCTTGTTTATATATATCTAGCTGGAGAGCCCTTATCAAAAACTACCTTACTGAATCAGGAAAGATTAGGGGATTTTTAGGGGGTTATCTCACAGTTTCTTCATATTGCCTTAGGTTGTTTAATTCACATACATAAAGGACAAGTAAGCTGTGGAAGGAAAAGATTACAGTGCCCCTGCTAGTTCTAAACAGTGTGTATTTGATTTATTCAGCCCTCTTACTTTTATTTGAGGTGGAAATCTCATCCAAAGGCTGCTGACTCTCTCTGTATTCCAGATGTTGCCATATCAGCCTAACTTCCATTTTTCATATCTCCCTTCTCCTATCTGTCAAGTTTATGAAAAATCAGACCCCTCATGCAATCAAAATGTCATCCTCCCCACCTTCCCAGGCAAGCCAGGCTTTTGATTATGGGTAAGCAGTCATGTGTAAACCTCATATTTGGACCTCATCAACAGGACTGCTTATAGACTGTGGAGTCTGTTACACGATATTATTAGATCAGGTTTTTATTGGGAAACTTTATGTACTACAAAAACTTTTTTTTTTTCTTTTAAATTAGATGGTGGACATGTTCTGGAAGGCTTGAACATTTAGGTAAAATGCAGCGTTATGGTGGAGAAATTGTGACTTAGATATCTGAATTCACCCTGATTCAGTTTTGATCAAGAGTTACTAATACTTGATGGTCTTTGGTATTGATTGTCAATAATCAAATGGATTATTTGTTTGTATTTCAGTGAAAGAAAGATATTTAGCTGTGTTAGCTGATCAAAAAGCTCATTTCTTGTTGCTCAGCTCAGAAAGTGCAGTACTGACAGAATAGATGTATCTCTTTAAATAATTTTTATTTTTCTTAGCACCAGGACTACAAATCTGTTGATGCTGACATGACATGTACACTACATGCCACCCTTCAGCTGCACCCTGTGAAATACTTGCTGAAGACCTTATAGTAAACTAAGACCTGAAGTAAAAGACCGAAAGTCATAACAGAAAAGTCAACAGTAAAAGAAGAGGGACAATACTGAGGTTTGGTTTATTGTAAAACTCACCAACCACCTGAGAAAGTGAATGTAATCCCAGACTGTAGATAGAACAACAACAGCAAGAAAAATGCTAAAATATGACATATAGCTTCATAATGTGCAGCTAACAGAATTCACTGACACAAGTTAACACAGAAGCTGAGATGGGTAGCAGCAACTGGACAAAAATCAGATTTACAAATGTTCTGGTATCTGTGTTTTTCATGAGTGAAGCAAAAGGGATGAAAAGCAGTTGGACTTGGTTAGCTGAAAGGGTTCTCCAACAGTAGAGAGTCTCACATAAATCACAGCTTTGGGTCCTGATGAGTAGGGACTTGGCTAGAGGACTTAGAAGCTTTGGAATCTATAACCAAGTCTATATGTCTAAAACATATCTATCATGATGCTGGAACTATGCTGGCATTCAGGAAAACACAGCTCTATGAAAAAAATACAATTATTTCTGATTGACTTTACATGGAAAACTCTATGCAACAGAGATTCTGTTTTTTGTATGGCAAAAAGTGTCAATAATAAGATTGAGAAGGCTTTTTGGTTTTATTGTTTTCATGTTTTGAGGTTTAGTATAGCAGTTTTGCATCTCCATGTTGAGATTTAAATTTAGGGACTCTCTCCACTTTCACTTTTTGTAAACTGCAAAGGTGTGTATTTTGGGATAGAGAAAAGTATTGGCAAACTGTTTCAATGCAAAATGTCATGAAAATAGCAGGCTGCAACTAGAAGATTACATTTATATAATTGGAAACTTACACCAATACAATGTCCCATGAGTTGAATATACCAAATTCTTAGGAACACAGCCCAAAGTCTAAAGAATAAATCTTTATTTAAGAGTAAAAAAATCCTGTGTCACTTAATATAGCATAACATTGCACACAAAGGAAATTGAAAACTCTGACTGCATGTGGTTTGTCCATCAACACTAGTGTGATAAGAGCAGGTTTGGGGCTCTTCTGGCTCACTGTTCCCTTTCACCCATCTGCATTCCAGGTCAATCCATCTCTTATCATTTCAGAAACTTTTCTGGTTTTAGTTTTTCTGTGGTATCCATTACTATAATGTTTAAGTGCTGACCTTCCAATCTGCGCATTTTTAAGAAAATCTTTGCAAAAAAGACCAGTCCTGTAACCTTACCTTGTCAATTTGGTTATTTAAACCAGTTAGTCTTAATGGTTATACAACATCTTTTGCAAAGCAGTAACTCAAATTCTTATGGCTTCATGCCCATTTCACCCCATTTTAATTTGAGTGTAGTCTACCAACTGTTATATGAAATAAGGGCAGGATACTCTTTTCTACATATTTAAATATTTTGCCATGTCATTTTATCTGAGTAATTTGACTGTAGTTTCAGTGCCTTTTACACAATGAGTTTAAAACACTGGATGACTGTTAAGAACTGGCTTTTACAGAATAAGGTATGTTTTGCTATGGTATCTGCCACTAGACAGCTCACTTTCAGCTTTCTGAATATAACTGCAAGTGAAATGGACTCCTTAAATTTAGGTTTGGGCTGAAATAAAACACTTTGAAATAATACTAACAGCCAGACCTGGATAGAGATTCTTCTTTTCCCTTACAAATGTTTTCATCTAATGTTTATTTATCCCTATATTAACTAATAAAAACATAATTTGCATGATCTTTAATCCAGAGTTGATCTATAATAAAAGTAGGTGAGAAAGAAGAGTGAACACTACAAAAAGCCAAAATATAAGTCCCACATTTATTACCAGTCTGTCATAAAGAACATTAGTCAGTGTTAAATAGTCTCTCAGTGTTTGGGGATTATTTTATGTCATATATTTGCAATGAACAAAAGTACACTAGAGAGTGTACATGTACCCACAACCTACAGAATTAGACCATTAGGTCATAAGCAGGCAGACTGATCATGTCCTAGACCTGAATAAAAATGCTATTTATGTACCTTTACTTGGTGAAATGTCTTTGACCTGACAGTGACTGCAATAGTGATTAGGTTGGTAACATTTCACCAGCAAGTCTAGATATACACCTCCACCTCTAAAAGAATTTGGGTGCTCAGTGTTTTCCAGAATGAGAAGACAGCAGATCATTGTTGACTTACAATTATTATAGCTCTTAAATATAGATATTTTATGTACCAGAAATCAGAAATAACTGCCATAAGCCTTTTTGTAGTTAGTGGAGAAAACCCATAAATTCTTCATGATGGACTTCATGGTGGATGATCCATCATACTGGAAAAGTTGGACATAAACAGTAATTTCAAGAAAAAAACTTTCTGAAACTCTTTTACTGGAAATTTAAGTTAATACAGGCTGTCTAAGTGCTGCTAAAGCAGTCAGAGCTGTCTCAAGCTCTCTTTGCCATGTTGTGAGGAAGGCAAAATTAAATTTTGCTTCAGTGGCAGAACTGCTCTCCTAGAGAAAGGAAAAAACCAAACTGATCAGTTGTTCCAGGAGAGGGCTAGAGGTGTTAATGAAGCGATGCTCCTTTCTTCCTGCCCCATGGGTAGATGACATTTAATTCCTCCCCAAGTGATCATGTCTTTCTCCTCCTACATTAGAAGAAAGTTCCCTCCCCCCTGGAAGCCCAAATTTCCTTCCTGAACTTTGAATGCTGTAGAGAGAAGAATGAGGCTAGGCCACGGAAAAAGAGCAGGTAACAGAAAGAAACGTAGGTAGCAATTACTGATGGTTACTAGCTTGCTAGAACTGAAGGCTCCCCTACAAACTTAACTGAAAGGGACATACCTCCATGTCTGAAAATGTAGAAAAGTCAGCATAACATTGTTTTTCCATACTACACTGCTGAAATAGTACAATATTCTTGTTTTGATCATTTCCAAGGTACCAAAAAATTAACCTGGGAAAGTCTGAAAAATAGATGTGCCACACCATCAAGTAATATGAATTTTAATAGATATTTCATTATTTGGTAGTGCATACTTCAGATAGCATTTCTTTCTCTAAACAAAACAAAAATAACTGCAGCTGATATGTAGTTCATTTACTTCTTTCGTGTGCTGGAAAAAAAACATTAGTTATTGTTTTTCCTCATCCTCTAGAAAAAAATTCAGAATTTTAAGGTGCGTTTCATCACTATGGAATAGATGGACAAATTAAGGTACATCCTCACAAGGTAGTGTTTTCTTATCAAAGCTGAAGGTTCTTCTAACTTCTTCAATTTTGTGCTTGTGAACATTTTTTTTGTTTGTTTGTTTAAAGGTCCTTGTAGATTTTTTTTTCTTAAAATGGAAAGCTGTAGAGACACTTTATTTGATTAAGTGCTACTTATATCTTAGATCATTGTAAGAAATATGATACATTTAAAATCAAAGTTGATAAGATATAGTAGAAGCTAATGACATAATCCATTAACAGAAATGTGAGAACCAGGAATTTACAGTAAATTATTTGACCTCATATGTAACTCTTCACTAAAAAAATATATTATGGCAAAACAGAAAAAAATGGACAGGGATTCTTTTCAGTAATGTAGACTTAATTATCCAGGTTGATGTTTTGGTTTCAGTGATCAAAACCCCTCAATATATTCTTACCATGAAAATACATGTTGTCTTATTCAGTGTTGCAAACGCTTAAAATTTTTTAAAGCTTGTGTAGGAATCGTTTCCTTGATAAATATTATGAGTAGTTTTTTAAGAAACCAAAAATATTTCAACCAATGTTAATGACTATTGAACAGTACACATGGAAGGAAATATTTTCTTTTAAAATACTTTTAAATAAAATATTTTTCCTAATTTTTAATGTAGTTTTAATTTATTTCAATAAAATCAAAAGAGACTATCTTAGACAAAATAACTTTTCCAGAGAAAAGATGAAAAAAACAAATAGAGATGGGAGAAAGTGGGGGGAGAGATATTTGAAATAACACAGGTTGTGGTAGCCTGTAGAATTGATAGCATTACTAATAACTGAAATACTAGTACGGGGGCTGGGAGAAGGAGAATGTTAGAAACTGAGTAGTTGCCTCCTATTTTCATAATGTAAAGGAAACAAAAAAAAAATATCTGTGAAATATATTTTCTCCTGAACAAGGGATACAGAAGTGTGAGTAGTCACATTGGTGCCTTGGGCAAAAACCCACTGCCCTGGAGAGTAATTTTTGTTAAGCTATACAGGCTGGAACACAGAAAAATCTTTCCCACAGAATTTTTCTCTATCTTTTCTAGGTTATCTATTTATCCTTATGGATCTACTGCAATAGTAACTGCAACTTCAGGCATCTCATTAATGCTTTCTGCAAAACCAGCTACAGCTGTGTACCAACATCTCAGCTGTGGAGAGCTGAGCTCTATTGGTAACAGCCACACAGGGGGCTATATTAACAGTGGTGTCCTCACCTGTAGATCATTTATTGTGCGAACCTTTCCAGAATACAAGAAATCTCCTTTTACAGTCTTAGTCTAGAATCATATTCAGTTTGTAAAGGTGTGAAGTGTCTTGCAGGAAATAAATGAAAGTCCCACTCTACGGATTGCCCTAATGAACTAGAATCACAGGTGGCTGCTGGGCAGGAGTTACTGCAACCATCTACAGACTGAAGTTAAGATGCCATGCCCTGGCATGGAAACTGATTTCAGACCTTACTGTGACGGTAAGTGGCATTCAAGAATAGCTGTTCTATTATAGACATCTGATTAATGGCTATTCACCCTAAGAAACAAAGAGAAGAGATAGAAAAAGAAGTAAATTAAACACTTAGAAATGTAAACTTGAGCAATGGCAGATAGAGGAAACCATAACAGAGGGATTTAGATAATGGACTATTGAACGAGCCACTCCAACATAACACGACAATATTCAACTGGGACTTCGTTACTAGTGAGAACAAGGGAAAGCAGGATTACGCAGAGTCTCACTGGAAAGAGCAGAGGTATGTGATATTTGAGGGTTTGAAGGATTGTGTGATGTTAGAAGAGGGCTGTGAGGCTGTGCAAACCTTGTCACAGAGTTTTCAGAGGAAGGACAACATGTAGAGGAAGGGGGAGGGAGTATAGCTGGAGTGGATCAGGGAGAAACAAGTGTGGAAAATGGGGAGGAGAAGTGATATGGACTGGCTATGTATGTGGTCATATTTGATATAGAACTTTGACAAACTGCATTAGCTTGAGAACAGAAGACCAGCTACTGTAGATACTGAAGCTGTGAGATCTTGGGAACCAGAATTGTCTAGTCCTTGCTAACACTTAGAGACCATCCAAAGATGACAGCAATCTTGTGTGAATCAAGCTTGTTGCCCTCATGAGCTTTAATCTCCATTCTCTGGAAAAGAGGAACAAGGTGAGGCTTTCTGTGGCCTCCATTGTGTAAGTGCTGACTGTGTGAATGGCAGTGCCAGGAAAGACCTTGCTCTTCTATTTTTTTTTTTATTGTGTGTATTTCTGTTCTCTGTGTGTGCATCAGAATCTTTGTTACATGTACTAAGCCCTGACACTGGCCAGACCTTGAAATGGGAGACAGCAGCTAACAGGCTGGGAAACAGAAGTCCTCAAGCTGACTTCTCTCACTCCTTAGTGCTGATGTGAGGAAGTGCACTCCCTTTTCTTTCGGTCTTTAATACCTCTGCTGAAGTACACCTGACTATGTTCTGTCAATTGATTGAGTGAACCAGTGAGGAAAATGTATCTCAGCCAGAGTAGAAGTTTGTCTTCTCTCAAATCCACTTGAGGCTGACTGGTTGAAGCTTTGGAGAAGTCCTGAATAAATATGGTGAATCCTTTTTTTCAGTTTCCATTTCTACATAACCACTTTCCTCTCCCACTATAAATAAATATAGTGTAATAGAAAGAGCTGTGAACATATTAACTTTTCCACCACAAAGGGTTTACATCTCTTTCTTCTTATGCTTTTGACACTAGCCACTGTTGTGAAAATAATAGTAGCCTAATGAAGTGCACAGTTTGATATGAACATCCTCTCCATGAGAGGAACTCTTACTGGTCTCCTGAGAAGCCGCCTCCCCAATTTATTGTGTGTCCACACCTGAAAAACCTGTGGTGTTGCCTACTTCAGACCCTTTTGGATCTTCTCTATGCTGGCCTGGGACACCTTATGTTCCCAGTCTCTGCCTTCTTGATGTGGTTCTCAGCAGTTTGTGCCTCTTGTGTTTTTTGAAATACACTGTATGGGAGTAATCCTCCTCCTTTTCCTCTTGGGAATTAATTTTAAGCCATCCCCAAACTTGGTAATGGGACAGAGAGTATAATGAATTGCCAAGGAAAGGAGTGCAGAGATAGTTGTAAGCCATAATAGGGAAACAAATTAATTCCCTGACTCAATCTATATGGTTCCAATCACGAATACTCTAGACTTTGCCTCATTTTTTTTTTTTTTTGAGTGCTTTGTTCTTGTCTATAGGCTATAGTCATTCTTTGCACCTAATACAAACTCTTACCCCATTATACCTGCAATGTTTAAATTAGCAAATTACAATGGTGTAATAGATTGTACGACATGGAAACTCTTGACCTATAAATAGCAGCCACTTAAGGAGTTCATTGTTTGAAAATAAATGAATGTGAATATCGAAATGTAGGAGAAATGAGATTAAGTAATTTAGTTAAAAGATTATAGAATTTTTATTTTTTGTTTGTCTGAGTCTATTCTTTTGCCACTGGTTGTTGACACCCAGGCTATTGAAGTTTTTTTCCTATCCAAAGGAATATTAATTACAGTATATAGACTTGGGGGTTCTATGAAATCCTTTAATCTATATTGTGGGTATACATTCTATTATAAATGCACATGCAAAATATTTACTGACATTAAAAGGAGTTATTTGCACTCCTGAGTGGAGAACAGATGACATGGCTGCTGAATAAGTTACTCACAATATCTTTGAAATGCAGGAAATTTCTTTAAAACATTCTTTAAAGAGAAGCATTAAGAAAGAGAAGAAAAGATAGTATTTTTATTCAAGAGAAGTTTGGAATTTATCTAGAGTAGATTTCTTATCTAGACATACTAAACATGCTACCACAGACAATGTTTCAAAACAATGTAAAGTCACATCTGCTCATCTATATATTGCATGTAGACCTGCAATATATAGTAATATATATATATATATATAGCTGCTAATATATGCAGCTTATATATATATAAGCTTATATAAGCTATATATAAGCTTATATATATATATAGCTGCTAATATATGCAGCTTTTCTGAGGTTTATGGGTAATTTAGAGTTTGTCTTAATGTATAGGAAGCTAATATTTAAGGTGGTCTGAAGAGTGATGGTTTCCCTGATAATCATGATAAACAGAATGAGGACTTGATGGATGTACCTAACCTAGTGAGGTTAATGATGGTGGTCCCAAAAGATTTGATTTCATAAAGTGAAGGTGACCTGCAAAGATAAAGTACAAATGCCATTAACTTTTTCAGAGATTCCCCTCCACTAGAAGAACTAGATCAAAGGGTGCATTTGGTTCTTTCTTACTCCCAAAATAACAGATTGTTCCCTGTGTTGTCCAGTGGCATCCACTTCTGATGCAGTTGATTAGGTCCTCCTCAGAATAAACTACAAGGAAAATCAGCTATTCCACGGTGGCTGAGTCTCTAACAGTGAAAGTAGCTTTAATGGCAGGATTTCATGGAAAAACCTCTGAATATATGTACTGACATAGGTTTGGGATTAAGTTGCATGTACTGCACTGTTCATTAGAGGAGTGATTCTCCTCTTTTAAAAGCAAAGTAATAACTTACATAAATGATTGTAATAAAAGGGCAAATCGTATTGGCTTCCCCCAGCTTCATGATACCATGCAGTCAGATATCAGAGGCCTCATGACAACAGAAAGAAGAGTGATAAAACAACACAACTGAATTTATTTTGGGGCTTTCTGTAAGAAAATGATAGAGAAAATTCCTGGCAAATTGCTCATTGTTCTAAAATGATTTTTATATCAGAAGTGCCATTTGAAACACAGACCCTGGTGGCAGTGAATATTTGTTTCTACTTTGGGAAGCAAATATCACAGAAATTGATAATTTTAAACTAGTTTTTTAGGACAGAATATCCATGCTGAAAAAAACAATAAATCATCTAGTGCACTTTGACAACATTTTTGGGAAATCAAAGCTCTTGCAGACCCATAAGACTGAATGACCCTTTTAACTCATCCTCTCTCTGTGTATTGAACTAGTGGGTGGATATGGAAGCTTACATTACCTGTATCTGTATTGGGATTGGTTTTTGTTTGCTGCAGCTGTCGGTATGACCTTTTTGTTGAACTAAATTAGCTTAAACCCCCTGTTTTTCAAAGTCTAGCTTCCCTTCATACGGTATTTGCATGAACACAGAGGTGATTTTTGCATCTTAAATTATAACAGCTAATTTTTAACACAATTAATTTTAACAAAAGGTAAGAGAATAGGTCAGAACAGAGAAGCACAGGTTAAAGAATATTAAATAACTTAAATGTAGCCAAGTTGTCAGGATGTGATGAAGAACTAAGAACTGTCTTTGAACCATGAGTAATTATGTTCAAGAATTCTAGGACAGAGTCCTACAAGACTGGAGAAGGGCAAATACAGTACTACTTTATTAAAAAAAATGGACAGAAAATTAAAGAGAAAATAAAAACGCTGAGCTATACGTTGAGTAAGTCTAAGTTTGCCACCAACAAAGGTATGATAACACATTTTTAAACAATCATTTTATGGAAGCCTAAAGAAGGGATATTTGATTTTACTAGGAACAAATATGCTCAAATCCCACCACATTCACACCTGAAGAGGGCAACTGTGAAACACAAGATGGAGACATATGTAGTGTATTAGCAAGATTTTTCACAAGGTCAAAATATTCTAATATTGAAAGAAAGAAAACATAGTCCAGAAGAAATTAGTAAATGATTTGTTTTTGAAGTAGAAGAGAATCTTTTTTGTAGGAGGCTATTTCAATGTGATGCTATCCAGTACTTTTGTTTACCAATTAGGTTAGCAAAATAGGGAATATATTTCTTTGTGGGTCACAAATAATTGCATTTAGATGAATGTTGTATAAAGTAGGGACTTTTAAGGATGGAAATGAAATTGTAGATGGTCCTAATGAAAACAGAACCACCCAGATTGTATTAAAAGAAGTTAACTGAATACCAGAGTGAAGTAGTTAAGAACCATATCTCTATTGCAAAATCACAAAATTACCCTACATAAAATATACAGTGTGATGAAATACATAGGCACTTGATGTTATGACCTTGTTGTGAAAATAGGTAAACTTCATGTAGGTTTTTATTTAACAAAGGGTAATATATAATATATAGAAGGTAATTTTTACATTTTCTTTAATACTTATTCAGTCTGTTCTATTTTCTCTTCTACTTTGAAGACTATACTTTGAGAGAATAATATCAGTACAACAGATCTTAAAAAAACCAAAAACAAACAGAAAAGATCATGTCTCCTGTAGAGAGAAGAAAGATAGCTTATGATGTATAGAAAGTGATGATAAAAACAAGAGTGGCCTGTTGCTATATGTAAGGAATCTCCCAAGCACTGGGTTCTATGCAGAAGGTAGAAATCCTTCTCACAGCTTGTTCTTGAAAACAGAATAAATATAGTTTTGATTCTATCACAGACTAAATTGATGAACTATGTTGCTTTCTGAGTTTGTCAGTCCTCTTGCATTTCCCATGACTGCATTTCATCCATGTGTGTGCTGCTGTGAAATGATAGAAAATATTATTGAAATACGCTATTCTATATTATTTTTAAATTCAATTCACTTATTGTTACAATTAACACATATCATTATACTACAAAAATTTTGCACTCCTCATGAGTATCTTTCTAATTATCTCAAAATACCATGTATCAGCAATATTTCTGTGAATTTTGTTTTCTACAAAATATAATTAATCTGAACTAAAGAGTTTTTCATTCCAAAAGACTACCCCACTGTCACCGAATTGGCTGTGTAACTGTGTATTTGTTGATTTTTAGTTAAGCAAGATATAATGGCCAGAATTAGTCATATTCATTGTTTCTTTACTTCCACTTCAGCAATTCAATATTTTCTTATTCGTTTAACAAATGAAAATTAGTACAAAATAAGAATTGGATATCTTTTTGTTAGCCTTCAGAATACCTGTATCAGAGAAGTTTATAAGTCTTGAGTCTATAAGTCTTAATTTTATAAACGTTGAAGACTTTCTGCATCATTTGTGTAGATTTTAGAGGAAAACCATAAAATGCTACTGATTTGGAGAAGACAAAGTCAGTTTACAGCAAGCCTAGTTGAACTGAAGTCTTCTGAAAATGATGTCAAAATACAGGAATGAGTATCCAAACCGAAACAGTGTACTTTTAGATAATTCTTGTAACTGTGCATCAGAGATACCGAGTTCATTAAGATAGGTGCTTATAGGATAAAACTCAAAAAAGGATCTGCTAATTCCATGCATTTACATATCTCCAGATGCTGGAAAGAACTGGCTCAGGTAGATGACATTACACATTCCGTTAGACTGTTGAGTTTGTAGAGGCAAAATTTGTAGTGATATTATAACCATTAATTTTTATTATGATAACTATTTTATCTTAGTTTTTGCTTGCTTCTTTCTGTAAACAAGAAGTATAATTATACTGCAGCACTTTCCCTGGGAGTCCTGGGGGCAGAGATAGATGAAAAATTAACTTGTTATATAATAATTCTAGAAATTTAGACTTAGAATTTTATGCTATATGTTAGCTTTTAAATTAAAAAAGGACTAAATATTTGCTTTTTCCTTTCATTAACACTGACATAACCCCGTTGCAAATGATGCAAATGTTACTAAATGCCACTACATGAATGAATGATAGAATCACCTGGCAGTGTAAATTATATTCATTGCCATCTGAACTTTGTTTTCCATTTAAACAAGCCTAAAATGAAATTTTCATAGATACAAATTCAGTAAAAGCTTGAACATTGCAAATGTTGTCACTGCAGAATAAAGGGCAGGAAAGCTCAAATGGTAGTTGAGGTAAATAATTCCAGTCTGAAAACTCAGTACCCTGAAATTTAGATTACTAGTCTGAATCTAACGATTAATCACATAATAAATAATCCATACTTTAACTATAGTAGAAATAACCCCCACGAAACCTTACAACTATGATAACCTTCTTATGTAAGTTACTTTTATAACGACTTTGCAGAAAAAAAAAATAACTAAACCCACTAAAATATTTACAAGAAATATATTGAGCATGCAGGAACATATAATATTGACTTTCAAGAATCTTGAGCTACTATTTTATCTGTATCACTGTAAAGTAGAACAAAAGATTAATATGTCATTTATAGACACATTTACTCAGGTAAACATTCTGTATTCAGAGGAAACATTGCAGGTTGTATCGTTGACTAAACATCACTGGTGTGTATTTAGCCTGTGCAGCAGATGCAATTTGGATAGGATAACACACCATGTTTTTATGGGAAAGCAAGAAATGTTTCCTATTCACATGGAATAAATAATTAGGCTATTCTTGAGGGTACAGGGATCCCTCGGTCCTTATGGGTTATTTCACAGAAAATGACCAAAGACAAAATACCTTCTGACATTTTTATGTTATCAAATAGCAACATAGGATTGTGGTTTTATGGTATACTTGACCTCTAAGTAATTATCAATCTCAGTGTCTATACGGTACATGTAATTTTTTAATTATTTTGAATCTTTAAAGGTTAGGGACTATAGGATATTTTCACAAAGAGAAGTAGAAATGCTTTTTGTAACCTATAACACTTTGAAAAAAAATATCAATAACTTATTCTGTATGTCTGCACAAATTTATCCTCTTACAAATACAAATTCTCTATAGTCTTCATTTACATTTCTTTTTTAAGTTAGACTGAGCAAATTCCTCCACAAAAGGCAATTCAAGGTCACAACAGTCCTCCAAGGATACTTTTATCAAATCAATCCCTCATAAAGCTCAAAATATATGAAAACATTCTTGAGCAAATAAGAAGCAGCATTTCTTTTAACAATTACTTGCCTTCATAAAGAAATTGTGCAAACTTGTCTCCTTAATTCACTTTAACAAATTCATGCCTGCCAGAATGGAATTTTTCTTTATTTAATTTTGCTAATTTCTCTTGAACGAACTGGGGAAATAGACATGGTGGAAGGCAAATGGATAGACAATGCAGTAAGCAAACCCCAAAAGGCTGAGGGTAAAAAACAAATAAAATGAAATCACCAGGTAAGTGCAAATAAGTTTTTCATAAGAAGATAAAAAAAAAAGCTAGCAGCCTAACTCTCCATGCCCAAAGTGAGTAGCTCATAAAAGCGTTAACACAGAGGCATATGTGATACACCAAAATACAGTATTCCAGAGACATCAACACCAGATGTGTTTGTTTAATAGCTCAAGCAATTAAGATGTGAAGCAGACAGTCTTTTAGCCTCCTTAGTGTTTCTTCCATCCTCATGTTGCTTTGCCTTAAGTTGGTTCCCTGGGGAAAATGCCTGCAGCAAAGCTGACAGCTGGGCATTTCTGGGTACATTCTCTTTCCTCATGGCCCAAGCAGCTTATTGGAGCAGTTTCGTGGTGCTCAAATCTGTCCATAATTAATCATGAAAAGATGAAGTGCCCATCCATCTTGAGTTATCAATAAATCTGGTGTTAACATTTTATGCGTGCTTATTCTGAGTCAGGGAACAAAAGTTTAAGACTGAATTGTGAATAAGTAGATGTCCCTTATTTGACTATTGCCTCCTGCTTTCCTATTGGCATTGTTATTTGACTTGTAATACAGTATTATTCTGCTCAGTGACATGCTTTTCTGGCACTGATGCTCATGTACTTTAATTTATACAATGCCACTTTCAATGCTTTGCCTTTTAGTCTGATTTTAAGATCTCAGTTTTCCCGCCCCCCTCCCTGGACCCTGAAAATCAATGTTTCATAACCTAAGCAAGTGCTCAGATTAATTCTGGATAGCAAATTCACATACTTAATACATCTTCAGTGAGCTTAAGGGAGGTGATTACACAGCCTTTACATATGCACATATAGCATCAAACTAAGTTTTGGCTCTGTTATTGGGCACAATGGAGATACAAAAGGAGAGAATAGTCATGGCTGCAGAGGTTCCTGAGAGGAGGATGAGACCAGATGTTTACTAGGTGTTCAATCTCTACTATTCTAATTAATTTACATCTGAGAGCCAAGTGACATTCCTTTTTCCAATCAAGGCAAGAAGCACTGAAAAAGCACACTATGAAGCCTTTTTCTGGTTTGTAAACAGGATGTCTCTGAGAACTTGATAATACCTCTTTGACTAAACAGAGCCAGAATTTAGCACTTAGCAAGAACATATTGACAGATGCTAAAGACCTTGATGTCCCTCTTCATTCAGAAAGATGTCTTAGTCCTCTGGGGACACAATGTAATTTTATTTGAACAACGAGATATACTTGATTAGAGCTGAGGTAAGAGCAAACCTTCACATTTCTCACTTTGACTACACTGTTATGTAGAAGCTTGATTTTGTGCTTCTTTTTTCCTGATGAGCTTGTTATTTTTCTGCAGAATCATAATTCTAAGACCATATTCTCCTGCTACATGTTCCTTTGTCCTCTGATACCTTCGTGAAAGCTTCGTGTATGCTTTTGGAAATCTTATCCTAAAAATGGTTTGCATGATGTAGCGGAAATGTCTACTTTTTGTAAATTAATTTCCTTTTGACATACCTGGCAAACAGGTTTCGTGGTTTTATTAACTAAGTCTCTGTAATTCCACTGCCTATATGAGAAATTTAATGAATTCAGTTGAAGCAGACTCCCTTGAGTGTTTCCCTTTGTTTTGTAAGACTACAGTAAAGACCAACCTTGACATCTTGTTAATCTGTAAACCCCCCAGACACTTAACAGTTGCAAGAGCTGCTGATAGAGAAGTTATCTAACATGATTATCAAGAGAGTAATATTTATTGTCATGGAAGTCTTCAACAGCAACATAAATAATGTCCTCATCTACCAACTGAATTTTTTACGAAGGTTTCCTTCAGTCTGACTCACACATTCATATATAGCCTTATTTACTTGAATGCCTGAGTAAGACGTGCCTCCACAGTTTCCTCTCACAATAACAATGAAAGTGTTAATCAGTAAAGAATACTCCTGAATAAAGGAGAAAAAGCCTCCATAGTAGTACAGAGAGAGGCCTTTATGACTTGAAAAATAAGAAAGAACATCGAATTGATTACAATCAGACTGAAAGCATGGTTTGCTTATTTTTCATGCAGAAGTTTCTCACAAATCCTGATGTTAAAGGATCTTTACATACTAGAGTTTGTATATGGCTGAGCAACTGATGACCTTTATTCATTGCAAGTGAAGACTCTGTGTCATTTCACTTCTTGTGATCCAGGATAGAGTCACCTAGATCATCTGAATATCTCAGCAGTCTCCATGATTTCAGGCGTCTGTTTTGAGTACTTCAGATCAATATCTCAGCAATAAAAAGCGGGGTATTACAGAACACAGAATTGCATTAAAATTCAGATATTTTATGTCTCATGTACATTTTAAAATTTAAACAAATGCCTTAATGCTTAACCAAAACGTTGATTTCTTGTGGGTTTTTTTGTTTTGTTTTGTTTTTTAATCCTAACCGAAAATACATCACAAATGTTCCCCATTGTAGAAAACAGTATTACTTAGTTCCAGCTCAAGGAATAAAGAAAGAGAAATGGTTATCACCTTTTCCTGTTTAAGTCCTATGTTAAAGGACTGTGAAGAATGAGACCCAAAAATGGAGAGTAAACAGAAACACTAATGTGAACCTATGTAACTGCATTTCATTCAAAGGAGGTATCCCTATTACATCATTTTGAGGCATGGACCACTATCTAAAAAATGCTCAAGATGCAGTTTACATTTCTTTATGCACAGGAATTTCTTATCAGTTTGACAATAATGCAATATTAATATGAAATTATTCCACTTGCACTGTGCAGTGCTACGATGCCTTCACAATAATATTTGCACAAAAATTAAACTTCATTTAATTTTACAAGAAGGAATATTTTATAGATGTGTGTGTATGCATGTCTAGGCAAAGCACAATATGGGACTTAAGTTTGTTTGTTTTCCACAAATTAAAATCAAAGCAAGCAAACTTGGGTTACTGGAATAAGTTTAGATTGTAGTCAGATCAGGCTACAGAAAATTTCAGCTGAGAATATTGCACCTGTCAACTGCTTTTCATTTCAGGGAATTAATCAAGCTGGCTGTTCAGAGAGTTTTTGAGGATGTTCATTATTTCAGCTATTAATTTTTAAAAGCAGCAAATGTTGCAAGTCAACAGCAACCATAAAAATTGATTTATTGTGCAATTTGCTGCATGCTACTGGAAGGAAAGAGAAGGGTTTGTGTATCTGCTTCTCTCCCTCTCAATCTTCTAAGGCATATCATGTATGTGAGTATATAATTTTTAAAGGAAAATTATTAAGCTAAAATAGAATCCTTTTTGCATTGGTTTTACAGCAATGCGGATTGCTAATATTTGACCACTTGCAAGAACTGCAGAACTTAACATTAAAAAGAATGAGAAATAAAAGCAGTTACATAGAGAAACAGTCACAGAAGTGTAATCTGAAACTGATGAGGTCTCACTGTAAGTCTGGATCATCAATACAGTTCTCTATCCTTCAGTCTTAGTGAAAGTATTAAGCACCATTATTTTATAATGTGTAGTTGGTGTGTTTGCCTGTGGGTACCATAAAGAGAATTTTTGCCTCATTTAGGCAAACTGAGCTAGAGGGAAGGTTCTGTAAAACACCTGACTTGATGAAGCTTCTTGCTGCAGACTATAAGGTCTGTTTATATTGGAGGGGTATGATATCTCAAATTTAGAGATTTGGTGTTATCAGACACACTAATTCACAGCATCCAAAGTACCCAAAATAAGGCCTTTATGTTTCTAAATCTGGTTTACAGAATGGTGCAATGCAGTTACCTGGTGCAAAAGTATATCTTGTGAGCAATTTTAGTCTCTGGTATGTAATACTTTCCATATAGTAGTGGCTAAATGCCTGATCTACTGTTATTTGTAGGAATGCAGTTGGTGCTAGGATTCAACCTGTTTCTTTAGCTGATGTAGTACAACCTTGACTCAAGGGCTTTGTCATTTGTATGTCCATGATCAGAATGACACACAGTGAAGATGCCTACTATTTTATATCAGTTAGAGTCACTGTGGGGATCTCTTTCTTTGCTGAACAGCTGATAACATACTAAGTCCTTGCTCCTGTTACACTGATCTGATTGGATAGTGCTGGACTTGGTTATGCTAGGGTCCAAATGGGGAAAAAGGAAAAAAAAAAAAAAAGAAAATACAAACCATCAAAATCCCCAACTGTTCCAACAGATAATCCCTAGTGACTTTAGAGGGAAATGCAGACTTGTAGAACACAGACCCTTAAAATGCTATGTATAATTCAAAAGGGAGACATAATCTTCCTGAAAATCTTGACCATCTTGGTAGAGATGTTTTACAGTTCATGAAAATGCCCAATACAATTAAAGAAATGCTAGATCTTCTCAGTCCTTTAAGGTTCTAAAACTGGGTCTGAGGGTCAAAGATGTACACTAACACAAGGAAAAGGAAAGACGATATAACATTTCTGTAGTGTTTGTCTGCTTGATAGCTTTGCTCAGGAAAATGTTACCTTACTTTAGCCTTTCATATCTGAAATATAGTTCAGATTATGAAATGAATAACATTGCATTTGCTCTGACTGAAGAAATCCAGAGTGTGGGGGCAACTATTTGTTTTACAAATCCTTTTTATATTACATATCTAAATATTCCACAGATAAAGAAGAGATGAGAGATTACTCACATATACTTTGTAAAAAAAAAGACAGTGTGGGATGTTACTTCCTGGGCAGTTTTACAGGACAGAGTCATAAAGAAAGCAAAGCTTTTATGCACACATTTCTCACACAATATTTTTACTTCCCATTAACTTTTTATTAATAACATAAAGTCCCTAAAAAAGCCCAGAGAGCTTAGGCTGTGTTACAAGACCTTTACAGAACCATTGATGTGTCTTAGCTTCAGGCTTTCATACAACCCTTGGGTGGGCATTCAATGACACCAAAACACACCTGTAGGGGGCTGGTGGATTAAGTAATAAGTGGCGAGTCCCCTGTTGGGACATTGCTCTTATCATTATCATCTTGATCCTCAAAAATATTCAAGCTGGTAATGATTTTATGCTACCTACTGTGTAAGATTCCAGCTTCAGTGTAACATTTAATAAAGCATTATCTGTGAGGTTCAGTGGTGCTGTATTGATAAGAGTTGCCTTTAAAAGACTTTGTACGGCTGAACAGTGGTGGCTGTGCAACACAAACACAGGAAATAATGAAATAAAAACAAGCTACACAATATGCGGAGATAAAATTTCACTCCAACTAATGAAGAAAAATAATAGCAAAAGGAAAAACATTGCAGAAAGAGAATGCAAACAAAGCAATAGCAAAGAAGAAAGATAAATAACAAGAGCAAACTAAGAAATTAATAACAAATAATAAAATAATTATGAATACTGAACAATAAACTAAACTTCACAAGTAAAATGAGATGGAAAGGAAAAGAGTTTATTATACAAGATGTAGATTAGTGTTACATGCTCTTGGGGTCAACAACTCAAATTCCTTGCATAGGCTAAAGTGGGTTATGGAATATTTTTGTCAAAGCTTTGAACATCCCAATACACTAATTGTTCATCAGCAGAGACTTCAGAATGGTTAGCTTGTGGATTAGCATGCAGGTTCACAGGAGTGTGATATGGGGAAGCACATAAGCTGCTTTGTGCTTGTCTCAACATTTGTTCAAAAATTAAAGGTATAGAAAGAGTTCAGGGGAATCCTTCCATTAAATTCAATGGCCTTTGGACCAGGATTAGATAAAATGTACACAAGAAAAACAAATGGAAACCATGTATTTATTTTGTGCTTGTTGGTTTTCTTCCCTATGAAAGTACTGTGAAAGTGATATCCATTTAGCAGTGCTCAGGAGAAGAGATGGAAGAAATTTCCATTTGCAAACACCATTGTAAGGTTATGCAAATCCAACTGATATTTTACTCCAGCAAAAACAAACCTGCTTTTTGACATTCTTAGAACAAGATGACTTAATTTCTCCTTTCAAATTACTGAGGTTCTGTTCTATTATTACATGTGTTATTATTCCAGTGTATTTTGAGAAAATTCAAAATCATAGTGTAAGCATAATTTAATAGAAATGAAATTTATTATTGATAAAAATAAAGTTCTGTGTATTAATTTCGAATTTTCTTTCTCAAAGCTATATATCTGTCCCAAGTTGAAATAAAGAAATATTTCAAAACTCAGTATGGTGCATGAAATACTCATCCATCTGCATGTAACTACTCCTATTATTGTGCAGACTTTAACAATGGCATCTTCAGAGAACAAACTTTTTGGGAAAAACACCTGGAAAAGCATTATGTTTCTTGCACACTTTTTGACCTTGAGGATATGACAAGAGCACACAGAGAAAGGGCAATCTCAGAGGGAGACAGGCAGGGGAGATAGCAGCTCATGAGCAAGATCACATAGTTTTCTATCTGCAAACAAGTTATGCATTCTGCTAATGAAGAAACACAGGAGAGAGAGAAATACCGGTATTAGACCAAATTCCCACTAAGCCAGTGGTCAGGGCATTTTTGACAACTGTCTCAGTTATCGTGCCACCAAGAGAGCCAAAAGCACCTCTCATCTGCAAGGAGAGGCATTGCATGTGATGCACGCACCACTGGAAGGGGTACTGCATATGTATGCCACAGCTGGTTGTCTCAAAGGGGGATTCGCAATCCCCATTGTGCTCCATCAATTTAAATAAAGCTTCACCCTCACTAATCACACACTCTAAAAAATATTCTTACCTTCTGTACCGACATCCACAGCTGAAGGTCCAGGTTATCTTGCACATGGTAACAACGTGCCCACTTCATGCCACGTATTAATGTCCTTCAGTTATTGCTGTGAAGGAAAGATTATTTCAGAGAGAAAACCTTTACAAATAAGATTTTAGTACACTATTTTGTTTTCTGTGTTTGAAATGGTGTCTTGGCTTCACAAAACTTACTCTTTTAAGATATTGGATTTTAATGACATGAAAAAGCACTGAGCCAGCTGTCACCATATTACAAATGTGACTTTGAGAGCAAAACCAATGAGAGTTTGAATCCACCAGGACTAGAGATTTTGCAGAAAAGGTTTAAGGTCTTTTTTCCATACTGCTGACTGTGGAGGCGTTATCAGGTTGTAGACAGACATTTTTAAAGCAGTGAGGAAGGCTATAATATTGAAATGATCAAGTAAATTATGTTTAGATGGCCCTAACAAGCATCAAAGAGAATCCCCTTCCTCCTTACTCTCCACCCTCAGAGACACTGGTAACTTTCCTTTCTGCCTTAAAATGTGGCAGATTTTTTACAGCCCTGAATAAAGCACACCAGCCAGGTAGCCAAGGGTGTACTGACAGTGTAGCACTGGATCCACCTATGTTGGCTGCAGAATAAAGAGCACCCCAGAGATGGCTCACTTGATTTATTCCTGACCTGAATGACACCAGATTCTGGGCAGAGCCTCATGCTGCCCAGCATTATCCCAGTATTGCTTATCTCCATTTTGACAAATCTTGCACTGTACTAGATATATTTGTCAATGAGAAAAAACACAAAAAGATTTTAGTATCTTTGCAAAACTATTGCTATCTTCTACTTCCTTTTGTTGTACAGAATTGGATGAGAATGTGTTGAGGTCAAATGTTGGTTATATTAACATATTTTGTGTTGAACCAGGATACTAAAAATCCAGGACACACATAGGCGTAACTCTTACAATTTCATCACCTTAATTCAAAGCTGAATTCAGCAGGGAACTCATTTTATGATAACTGGTATCATTATAACACAAACTGAAGTTGAAATGAATGTTGGTATGTAGCATTAAAAAGTAACAGTTCATGCTGGCTTGGGGTTTAGGAGTTCAACTTGGGAATAGACACATTCTGCGAATGATTAAAACATCAGAATCTTTTATCTGTCTTCCCTATTCAGCTTTATAATCTATCTTACTGGAGCTTAGATTTTGCACTGATACGACAGTGATGATCACAGATGTTATGACTTAATTTTTTAAATTACTTCTCTGTATATCATATTTCTATATAGTCTGATCTATAACTGTTAGATTAGCCCTAGAGAAAACTAGGTTGTTGGCAGGGGTATCATATAATAATCTTGAAATCACTGAGGAAAAGATAATTGAAATATATGTAATAGCTAGATCAGTAAATTAGGTCCAGTCTGGTTTATACCGTGTTCAAAGCAAACACTGAATGCTGTAAGTCCTGTGTGTATCAGTGCAGTTCCAGTGGAGAGAAGATGCTAAGATTAAACCAACATATAAGTCTCAAGAAACTCCAATGAGTTTTGTGGAGTTTCCTTGAATTACAGCTACAGGTCTAAGATATAATTTGACTTTTGTTGTGTTTTTACCAGGGCACAGAAAGTTAAAACAGCCTCTGTCTCTTTTATCTTTAGAAGAGATTTGTGCAATACTGGGTAGGACTGAGAGCATGCACTCCAATTTATCCTCTCCATAGGGTCTGGAGGGTTACCCTTAACCCATCCACTGGCATGGCCACTCTTTGGTGTGTGAATCTTCTGTTTAAAGTTCACTTTGGATTTGAGTAAACAGGAAAGGAATTTAAGTTCACTTTGGGTCTGAGTTAGTAGGAGAACAATCTATCAGAGGGCTGGAATGAGAGGATGTGCTCAGTGATAGCCCTAAATTCTTGTGAAATTTAAAGGTAGTTTTTGGCTTCAAATTCTACCCAAATCCCAGCTTGTGTTAAACATATTTAAATTATATATTAAATATCATCATGTCCTTGATATTTTGAAAATATTTAAACTTTGTTTTTTCCTAAATTGACTCAGATCCAAATTACACTAGGGATTTGAGAAACATTAGAAGTGGTGGAAAGTAGGATCTGAAATGAATGTGTTGCTTTACATTATTTTTTTTATTTTTTTTTTTTTTTTTTTTTTTTGGTGGCTCTGCCTGCATTAGAACAAATTTTGTGCCTTATTCAATTAATGTCCTCATGACAGCACTCAGAAATGAAAAGAGTTAAAAACTCACAGGGGAGCTCTAATGGTAATGTGTCCTGAGAGATATTCATTTGGCCCCAGCTGTCCATTTTATTCTAAGTGCTAAATGCTTTAATATACATAGACTATCATTTACATAGCAAGTAGCTATGCGAGATGAATTATTTATTTTGTGACAAATACTTAATACCCAATGTTCTGTCAAATACAGAGTAGTTCCTTATTTGACCCCCATGTGTAAATTTGCATTATAGAATTCATTATCTTTGCACATAAGTCACATTGAAGTTATGTGCAGATATCTGTCAGTGAAGCTGCAGATTATTGCAGCTTTGATTTAATTGCACTATTTGCCATTATGCCATACTTGTACAGTAAGGAACCTGATTTTTAAGCTTTGTGCCATAGAAGCTACTCACATATATATCAGCTGTACTTCTAATGTAGATAAAAGGTAGCTGCAATAGAAAAGCAAACTCAAATTATGATGAAAATGTTATGAAAGTCGGTAAGTTCTACATGAGAAAAATTGCCCCTGGATTTCTTATGCCTGAATGAAGGCAGATCAAGATGTAAATCTTACAAAATCAAGGCAATAAAATTTGGCCTAATATCCCCAGGCAATAGGTGACCTGATCTTATGCAGCCAGGTTCATGTTTACATTCCAGAAATATTAAAGTCAACTTGAATAAGAAATCGTATCATATCTGATTTCTTATTCTTCTACTGCATGCAGCTCTGTAATTCTCACATTAATCTTTGATTCACTCTCATTGGAGTCTAAATCTCTTAGTCACTATTTATTTTAATCACTTATATATCCAGATTGCTCTTATGATCATACAATGTCACAGAGTTGTTAAACCTATCTCAGGGCAAATATTATGCTGTTCACCTTAGTAACTCTTTGCTAAATTTGATGTTTGTTATCATGTATTTATATGACAGTTATCAGGATAATCCTTAGTGTTTGGTGTATTTGAGATAAAAGAAATTATGAGTTCAGAAACATCTCTCTGAAATTGTGCAGATATACTTCAAAAGATTCTGAGGTATGACAATCTACATGCAGGTCACACAAAATTGTGATGTTTATTTACATAATTTGTAGCCATAAAACAAGGTTAAAGTTCTCACAAAAACAGCCCGACTTATAACATTTTGTACGCTTACCTTTTTTTTTGTTTGTTTGTTTGTTTGGCATTTGACATACTTGTGGAGAGGAAGAGTAAATAAAATATTTCTGAAACTTGAAAGAGATTTTGCCTGAGATGAAGTCAGAACAGGAAGGTCAGGTCAATTTTTATTGAATCAGTCCAGTTTCCCATCCTTTACTGAGATACAATTTCTGATGCTGGTGCCTTCAAGGCTGGCTCATTTCAGTAGTTCTGCAGAGAGGGAGTTGAGAGTACCCAAGAATTTTCATTCTGTAGGTTAGAAAGTTGGTAAAGTCACAGACTGAACTCAACAAGAAGAAGTTTATGCCTGCTAAGTGAACTGAAAGTTAGTGTCGACCCTGAAAAAGCTCTTCTATAGTTAGAGAATGTGTTTACCTGCACTTTGACACATCTCGGACAATGGAAACCTTTGAAACACAATAGGCCAACTACAGCCTTGGTGTGAATAAGCACAACGCCACTGAAACAGGTAGACTTTCACCCACTCATACCTGGTTTGAATTTGGCTTTGTCAATGGCAAAACAATGTTTTCAATAAATCTCCTGGCAGAAGCTATGCTGCATGGAAAATGCATTCATTTAATCTGTTTATTTGCATAACAGATCTCAGCTTCGGCAGAGTTTGTTATTCATTATGCAAGCTCATTCCCTTCCCAGACGACAATGAGTTGCTCATCAGAAAGAATAGCCAGAAACTTTCAGAAGCAAAGAGGTCTTCTGTTTTTTTTTTTGTTTTGTTTTGGTTGGTTGGAGGTTTTTTGGTTTTGTTTGTTTGTTTTTTAATCTCCCTCTACTTCTTTCCCCACAAAAAAACCCAACTTGAATGGTGGGCCAAACTCTTCAAAAAGAAAATTTCAGGAATAGAAAAAAACAAGGTCCTGCCTGACTTTTGGTAATGTTTGATACTCTTTGGCTCTCCAGCTGGTGCCATCTTTGATTCTGAAACAATCTGAAAGAATTTAATGGAAGCTCAAATTTTTATCAAATAGAGACCTAAAAATGGATTTATGTGGCTAAGTTTAGGCTTTTATTTTTAAAACTCTTGCTGCAGATTGTCAGAAAGACTGATCATTTAACTGAAACCTTCCAGTTAGAAAGCTTCCATCTCCTGTAGGAGATGGAAGATAGTGTGTTTTTATTGTGAGAAAGCTGAACATCCTTACTGACCTATACAAAATTCTGGGTAGTTGGTACCACAGTGTTGAATGGTGAAGCTTGAACTGTCAGATATTATATATGGACAGATTTCTGAAAGCCTATAAAATCAGTGCTATAGCCTTTGCATCAGGTAGGATACAAGAAAAATGAGTAATTCAAAAGTGTAAGGAAAGAGCTCTGTAGTGTTATGTAACTGTTTTCTCTTGTATTTACATGATTAATTAAAGTTACAAAGCTATGCAGTTTTCAACTATTATTTTGACCACTCTTAGATGTAAAGAAGACTTCAGTGCATTAAGGGATTTAAGAGAAAAAGAGGTATTTTTTCAGAAGCTAGAGGCTGCTGCTTAAGGTGGACAATGTTACCTTTCTTGTAGGAGGCAGAGAGCTGCGGCTAGGTCCATGACTAGTGTCTCTCTTTCCTACTCCAAGTCTTTTGGAACTGCTTATGTGAAGCTTTCATAAAAGTAACATGAGAGCAGGTTGGTAAAAATATGAGTTTTCCAGGAGAAGTTTGAGAAATGTAGGTTAACTATGGGGTTAACATACAGGTGAACATGATAGTACATGAATTATAAACAGAAAGCCAGACTCCTGATCTTTTACCTGCAGTTGCAAGGGCCATCTGAAAATGCCTGAAAACATGCCTATCATTGGGAAGCTGTGTGAACTTTGCCTGCCAAGGGTCAAAGGGTCATTGTTGTAGTTGTACTGAAAGCTTTCGTGTAAGAAATTGTGTAAGATGAATGCAGGAGAATGTAGCTAAGCTAGAAAACATCCATGACTCCCAAGGCATGGGGGGCATTTTGTTTACAGAGTCCACCAATGATACAGAAACTCATTTGGTTAAGAGAAAGTATGTTTGCCAATTCTAAGGAAGGAAAATGGTTTTGCTGAAAGGAGTTTCAGCTCTGATCAGCACCTATGGAGATCAAGAATAACATCACTCGTGCAGCAATGACTGAGGATCTAAATTCAAATGGCCTGATTCTGTTGGCCTTGCTTGCTGTTCCCGATGAAGGTCTGTTAGTGGGAAATATATACATATATACACTTATGCAGTATGTGTTCACCAGCTGACCTTATACATCCAGGTCTTTTCAGTAGCTGGCCCTACATCTATACTCTCTCATCCAAGGTGCTGGCTTGTGGATACATGAATCCGAAGACCCACAGCTTCTGTTCAGATCTGTCAGATGCTGTGCAGTACCTCAGAGGATACTCAAGATAGAAAGAGCTGGATGTCTAACAGGATAACCTGTGAGATCTCGGGCAGCAGCAAAAGCCCGTGGGCATCTGACTTGAACTTACACTGTTGGATCAACAGAATCCCTGATTAGTCTCAAATGGTCATTGAGTAGATGAACGGAGATCTCTCCATTGTCCGTAACAGCATTAGTAATCTATTCCATCTATCAACAGTTACATATAAACATTTACACTTCATTAGGTTTTATCAGTAGATAAATAGACAGTGTTCTTATAAGGTATTTTTCGTTGGAAAGTCCTGACTGTCTTGTGGTAGCTCATGAGACAGACAAATGGCTGTCAGTGACTCCATGGACTAAAATACGTTGTGGAAGACAGGATATATATCAGAGTGGCACAGCAAGAATCTGGCTCTCTTTGTGGTCCAGACAGCACTCTTCTACTGTTTCACAAGAGCAGAAGAAGTGGGGACAATAAGCATAGACACAAAAGAAAGTAGAGGGGAAGATTGTAAAGAGAAACTGAAGACAATTTTATATCTAGTAGTTATTAAAAGCAGCAGGGAACTGTCCATTATCCAGCAGCTTGGGAATGAGTACCAAATAGCATCACCTGCTTGTTTGCTTGTGCTTTTTCAAACACAGAGTGCAGTTTGAAAAAGTTGTCATGATATATTACAAAACAAGGTTCAAAGGCCAAGTGAACTGAAGTAGAGAGGATGGACAAGACAGAAGAGTTATAAAAGCTATGATAAAAAGTTATGATAAAAGTTATGATAAGCTGGAAGGCTATCCTGAGGTAAAGATAACTGAAGGGGATCTTTGTTCAGCATTCCTTCCCATAAAAGACATACAGCAGAAACATTTGATGCGATGGTGACTGTGCAGTGCACAAGGAGCTTCATGTCCTCTAAAATACATGCTAACACTTAAGGTTTCATTAAAAATACACATTTTTTTATAGTTCTATGTGAATAAATGCAGGAACAAGCATTCCTCTTTATGGTTTTAGAAGATGGTTAATTTTGGAGCACAAAATATTTTTCTAAGCCCTGTCTCAGGGCAGTTATTGAGACCATGCTTTTTATTTCCCAAAGCTGAATGAGTGGATTGTTAAACTCATGTTCTTTCGTATCCAGCATATTCACCAAGGGCCCATGACTTCAAATGTAAGCTTCAAGTTATACTTTACCTGACTTTACAGGTGACCACTTTAGCACATGTTGACCATTAACAACTTTTATCATGGAATTCAGGGGAAAAGATATAAATATGTGTGTGCAGTCAAATTGTATGAATAAATGAATTCCATTCCTAAATGAAAACCTTATTTTTAGACCTAAAGCTTAGTAATGGGTTTTCACTTGTCTTGGAGGGCTTTTGACCTTGGGCTTGGAATATTCTATCCTGTTTAACTTATAGTTGATGAGACTTCTTTTAAAGGTATAAACAAGAGAAGGGTCATTTCTGAAAACTAAGTAACATTAAACAGAGTTAGTGTGAGTTCTTACACACAGGCTCTGAATTCAATCTAGAATGAACGAATTCGTTTTCTGGTAAACATGGGACAATAAAAATAGCAAGGTGCTTGTTAGGCAATATATTACATCAATTCATTTACCATTTAATTAAATATTTTCTTCTGTCTTCCTTCACTGTGTCATTGCAGATTTCCCCTACATTTCCTCAGCTATAATCTTAATGGGTATATTAAGAAATTATAGAGTAGATAATAAATATAATATACAATAGTTTCAACGTACTTCTTCTCTGTCTAGTACAGTAACTCAAATATAGGCTCTCTGATGTGATAGGATGTTGAGAATAGACATTAGGAGTGACAGATATGAACTTGGAATCACTCCTGTATTGTGGTTTCATCCTTCCTAATTCAATCCCACCTCAGTGGACTTAATTCAGAGGTATTGATCCTTGACATGTCCAGTTTTACTGTGATTTCTTCCTAGATTTTCACTTTAGCACTCATAACTTGTCTGAAATTATGAACCGCATCAAATGTACATTACCTGTTTCTATTGTACTGGAGTCACCTTTCGTGTTTCATTTTCTATGAATTTTGCGTTCCATTGAGTCAATTCCTTGCAAATACCAACATGATTCTCAGTCTGTATTCTTTATATAGAGTTTTATATATTAGCACCTATATATCAGCAGAATATTTTCTTTTCCTGATGTGAAATTATTATATGACTGCTCTAGCATCAAACTATTTGCTCAGGTCCTTGAGGAAAGTACTTTTATGGGCTAATGATTTATTGAACATCACATTATATTTCTCTTCTATGTTAGCACTTTTTCTTGCAGCAGGGTTGTGATGCTCTGCCCAAGGTAGGGGTTGAAACATGATGCTTGCATACATTTTTTACTGGTTATGAAAAAGGATGAATTTAAAGTTCCTTTCATGAGAAAGCGTTCTTTCTCTCCTCTGGTCTTCAGTTATTCATTATGGAGTTTACTACAAAACTTGTTTTTTGGGAGCTGGAGTGTTATTTAGAGCAAAACACAGTGTGGAGTAGAATTATAATCCATGTTGACTCTGTCGGTTCCTGACTTGCCCGAGATGTGATCACTGTTGGAGAAAGGGTGCAACTGCTATTTGAATTGATTACATAACCTTGCTTTACTGTGCTTTAAAGCTTGTGTCTGCTATGCAAAGATGTAGACCACTCTTTTAGGTGGTGTTTAAATCAAAAGGGAAAATTAAACTGTCTGGGTAATTTTTATGTCCTAATCACGAACTGAAAATTACAGTTTCTCTGCCTTTTTGATGATAGGAATTTACTGCATTCTCCAAAAAGAATTTATGGTAATGAAATAAAATATTATAATAAAGAAAAGTTTATTTACTGATTTTCATATTTCAAGATTCTGATACCTGAGTGAAAAACAGATTATAGAACCAATTTTTAGAAATATGCAAGATAGTATTCAGAAATCTGAATTCTTTTTATGTTAGCTACACAAATTAAAAAATTAGGTATATACCAAATTAAAAATTGGGCTTGTAAAAACACTTAGACATAAATGCATGGATGTTCACACTGCCAGTTGTAGCAACGAAGATATGTCTTCTGTAATCCAATATACTGAAATCAACATTAAATTTTGACAAAATAAATGTTGTGTGATGCAGGAAGAGATGGGATTGGAGATGGAGAGAAAGAAGGAGATCTGGACATCAGAATTTACAGCAAACATGAGTATTGTAGTTTATAACAGGATTGAAATCCTTTCCCTCTTCTTTGAAATGTAGTTTTCTAAAAGTCTGTTGTCAGCCTGTAGGAGTTCCTACAATGTATTTTATCACTGTTTTTTGGGGAGGAACGCTCAATGCTGCAAAATAGTATTCATTTGGCTGCTTGGTTTTCAGTTAAATGGTGCAATATGAACTGTAGTTACACAGGCAAGGGGATGCTCTAGATGAACCAATGCTGTTTCAAACAAAAAAGTTTGCTGCTCTGAACACAGCATATAAGCCAGATGCTGTGAATAAATGTTCTCTTTTTATGGCCAGTTAAATCAGCACTCCTGCAAAAAATTACTGTAAAGGAAATTGTATATATTGGAGACTTATGCTAGACAATATTTTGAGAAAATGTAACACAGATATGTAAAGGAATGTTTAGTTTAACTTATTTACAAAGATTAAAACAATATCATGTATTTTATAAACTATGTAGATAGAGTACAAGGAACTTTTAACAAAATCCTTGGGAAACAAAGAATTACCTACTGTAATCAATCCATCAATCTTAAATTATGACTCTCTAAGGACTTATTAGTCAGACCAAGACCTCCTCAACGACCTCAAATAAATGTGTCAGTCATAAATTCCCAGAAATGTTGACTGTACACTGTAAATGTTCCTCTTGCATGAAATGACTTTTTTATCTTCTAGCTAATTCAATGAGGATAATATACTGGGTGAATGTGTCTATCTATAATTCTGAAAAAAAACCCCAACAAACACCCCCCCTCCTGCCACCCCGCTCCCACCCCAAAACTCAAATACATATATTATTATAGCCATGCCAAAATTTAACATGTTTACAAATTTTCCTCCTACTTGTCCTTAAAATCCATCAGAGTGCAATGACGAATGAAAATGGAACAAACTTGAAAAAAAATATTCACAGTTTTGAGTGTGTAAAGGCAGCTTGGCTGTACTGCATACACCAAATTTTAATTTTTGAGGATATGTTCTCTGTAGTGTATCTACAATGTGTAAATATTATGGAGCTAGACCAGAATATGACCTGTCCCAACAGCAAAGGTCTGTATTAGACACATGCCTAAGGGCTTTCTAAAAGCAGCCCACATTTTTCTGTGTCTCCCAATACTTGTCAGGAGGCACACATCACACATTTGCAGTATCATCCATGTCAGTTATATGAAGGAAGAGGTATGTTTCCATGAGTTTCTGTCTTCCATGTTAGTTATAGCAAAAAAAAGATCCATTGCTGGGAGTTTTTACATCTCATCTCAGGAGGCTATTACCTATGCACCATGCAACTTGAAGTGAAGGAAGCAGCTTTCATGTGTTTTGACAAGGGATATCTGCTGTCTACACCATTCATATGTAGGACCATGTTAACCCTTTCTATTCAAATAACTTTGATGAAAGAAACTCTGGGCAAAATTTAGTCACCTTTGCACAGTCCTGCATTGCTCTGTACTAATTCACCATTAGATTTGCAATCTTTAGCTTTGTGCAGTGGAGACTGAAGATCATTTGGTGCAGTACGTGGAGAACATATCCTGGAAAGTTATTTGACTTCTTCTTTGGTACCACAGCTTAACAGTGTTTTCTATACCAGTGAACCTTGAGGTGTATGAGCACATAGTGGCCCTGGCTGATCAATCTGGATCTGGATAAGAATGTATCCGTCATTTAACTCAGATCTCTGAAGGGTTCCAAAGAGAGAAGAAAATATGAAGGGTAAAATTGAAATGTTCATATTTTAATTCCTAAAAAAGTAAAAAAAGAAAAAGAAAGAAAAACTTGCATCAATATGCTGTTAGACACTCCTTTATATCATTATAATGGCATAAAAACCCCTTATACACCTATATAATTTTTGATATATAAAATGGCTGTGCTGGTTCAGATTGCACTACTTCAGTAGAATTATCCTCCATATGCACTTCTTTAATTGTTGTCAAGCCTTGACACGATGCAGCTAAATCCATCAAATGAAGACCATCCTCCTTCCCACATTGTATACCAAGTAGTAAAAAGAAAGAAATAAGAACTTTCTGATAATATTTGGAATATCTTTCCAGTACATGTAAAACATAGTTGCAGCTCACCTCTCCAAATCATAGCTTCTCCATAAAGTTTGGGAGAAGCAAATCTTAATGTTTTTTCTTTTGATCATCACCCTGTGATGAAGTCCACAGCAGACGAATTTTCATCCCAGTTAGCGACAGAATAGTTCTGCCTTTATAGACTTAGCAGTGAATATGGGATTTTCTACATCTTCTTTTTCCAAATGAAGAAGGAAAATCATTAAAACTTACTTTCAGATATCACAGCAAAAGAAGTAAGGGAAACATAAGTAGCTCTTTCTCCCTTTTGCTCTTATGTCAGGGAAATAAATTTTAGTCTTCATTGCATTCCTGTGCTTCATTACATCCAATTTGGTTTCTTATAACTGAAAAAAGTTTTTTGTCATTTTGCTATTGTTGAGACTCCTTTAAGTACCTGAGAGACTTCAACTTTCCAGCCTGCAACTGATCACCTCTCAAGGGTTTCCCATGAAGTTTTATGAAGGTGCTGCCTTGACCAGCATGCTGGTGCAAGCCCTGGGACTTGTCATCTCCTCCACTGACAACTGCATAGGAACTGTTACTCCTGCTGAAGTGGAACACACTTGGACAATTGTTGAGTTAGTAGTGCTCATCCAGGATTTCATCCAGGTCCTAGCCATATTTATTATACAGACCTGGATCTTGGCTTTTCTGAATTTTATCCCTGTCTAGATAGGTGTTCCTTTTCTTTCCTGGTGCATTAGTTTTTTAAAGACATTTTAGCCACCCACAGGTTAATACAGAAACTCATATATTAGTTTTCTCCCCTCATATCGTAAGCATGTCATCAATTCACAAAGGGCTCCCAGATGAGCTTTACTGGCTTATTGGACTAGTAAAGAATCTGTCATGGGCATAAGATGCTCTCGGATTGTTTATCTCCCAGACAAAATTATTTCTTAGTCCCTATGACTGTTTATTTCCTATGTTCCACACTTCTAGCCAAGAAATCTACAGCTGGACCCTGGGCAGTTCTGACCTTGTGCATAGTGGAGTCAGAACCTCATAATTCTCAGGAAAAACTTTCTGAGACTAATTTCTCTTTTGCTGTAAATAGAATGGTACACGTGCTTAAGAAAGTGAACATTTTTTCCTTTCTTGACTTTGATGCTACCAAAAAAGGATGTGAAACTTTATTGTCTAATAGATTATTTTGAGCTGAAATATATAACACTGATTTGGTCTGTACATAATTATTTAAATTGGTTAGATTTCAGACTACTTTGTAGACCAGAAAGTTATTATCTATGTCTATGCTATTCTACAACGTTCAATTAACCAGTGCCATTTAACATTCCAGGGCTTTACAAACTTACTGTCTATACTTTAAATAGTAGTGTGGCTACTTCTGAAAACCTTTAATTTATGGAACACACTGATAGCAAAATTATAATTTTGTGCCCTTTATCAGGTCTTTTAGCTAGTCTTGAAATTTTAATGCTGAGTTGAATCAAAATTTGGAAGACTAATAAGAAAGTATTATTTGAGATGACTGATCCTTATATAAAGGATCCTGTTGCTTTAGGGAAGGTTTGATTGCAGTATCACCATTCTAAATATCTTCTTTTCATAAACAAATCACATATTTAAATGCTTTTCCCATAATCTGGGATTTTTGGCAGTTGGAACAACTTCTTTCACAGGTCAAAATTTTCTGATTCATTTTGGGTAATGACTTTGTACTGGATCTGACTTGGATGGAGTTAATTTTCTCCACAGGAACCTGTATGGACCTGTGTCTAAAATGGTCCTGATAGCACATCATTGTTTTCGCTACTGCTGAAGAGTAATTTTTCAGCATCAAGGCTTTGTCTATTTATCCCTCTGGTTGTCAGTGAATAGTCTGGAGGTGCATAAGAAGTTGAGAGGGAACACAGCCAGGACCACTGACCTAAACTAACTAAGGGGATATTTCATGTAATGTAATGTTGTCCTCAACAGTAAAGTTGAGGGGATAGCCTTTCCTGAAATTGTTCTTGCTCCAAGACTGGCTGGGAATGTTATCCTTCTGGGAGCTGGTGAGTGACTGCATTTACATCACTTGTTTGTTTTTTTACCTGTCTTTTCTTCAATTATGAAACTATTTTTGTCTGACACAAGAGTTTATTCTTGCTTTTACCTTTCTGGTTCTCTCCCCATCTTTCTGGTGTGGCTGTGGAATGACTGATCAGCTGTGTTGGTGTTTAACTGCTGACTGGGGTCAACCCACATCCTTATATAGACCTATTTTAGCTGACTGGTAGATTCTATGGACTTCCCAATATTAGGAAAAAAAGTAATCAGTGATAAGCTGGCTTCTGAAAATTGCAGAGGAATTGGATATATTTCATCAGAGTACAGTAAACTGTCATCTAGGGTGCTCACCTTATCTTGCAGCTTCTCTGTATTTTGACTTTGATTTACCTACTTTAAATAACATTTTTTATTTACACATGAAATCTGAAACAAATCAGATGTTTTATAACACAGCAGTTTACACTAGAAAATCCAAGCTTGTTGAGAAAATCACTGGCCTTGATGGTCTTAACAGTCTAACTTAATTTTATACTTGAAATTGTTAGTATAGCACATGGCATTATTTTGAACCCAGACCAAATAGCAGTCCCAAACAATTTCAAGGCACAGATCAGGAATGAAATTAAAACAAGTGCTACTCCTGCAAATAGGTTGCAGGCCCTATATTTTGCTGAATATGAATATTTAGTCATAGGTAGTTGGAACATTCTTTGCTAGTGAATCTCAGTGTCAAAACCAGTCTGGCAATCCTTAATTTCCTGGTGTATGTATCACCACTGAGTCTCTAATTTTCCTATAATATGAACTCAATAACTGAAATATTTGCAGGAACTTTTATGAGGAAAATACCAGGTTATGACGTAAAGCTTATTTAAATAAGTCAAAGATTCTCATTCAGACTAGGACTTGAATATGGAATCCCATATTTGAAGCAGGATGCAATTATTGAGTCACTTCAGAGAACTTCTTACCCTCTCTCCAATTTTCGACCAAAAAAATGAATATCATATTTAGGTGGAATGAAATTTGTTTAATTCATTTGCTCATAAACAGAACTTATTTTCTAAAGAACACATAACTATAAACTCTACTTTCCTGACCAGGAGAAAAAAGGATTATTTTCAGTCAATATCAAAAGCTGACAGTGTAGATAGATACACTTGAGCTTTTTAGACATATACTGGCCATGATTCCTCTTTCTTTGATGGAACAAGTCATCCTCTAAGAGCTACTATTTTTCCTTCAGTTATAGATGTTTAGATGCTTCGTATATGTAGAAATCTGCATAATAAATGTCTAAAAAGGTAAGATGAATCACTCAGGTTTATTATTTTTTTTTTTCCTATGCAATTTAAAAATAATCAGGTTGTGAAAACCTGACTCTGTAAAACCTTATTATTATACTCATATAAAGTCCAGTCTGCTAAATAAAGGCAACTTCCCAAATTGTTCTTTCGCTGGAAATTAATAATTTCAAAAATATGTTGTGTTGACAGCCAAAAGAACTGGACTACTATTTTCGCTTCATAGAATAATCTTATTGAAGATACCCCAAGAGGGATTTTTTTTCTGGATCCGTACATGTTACTTGTAGGAGTAATAAAATGCTAATGCTTTTTGTGATAAATATAAATATCATATGGGACGTAGGTCATACCTGGTTCATTTATCATCATAACCACAAGGCCTGTAGAAGGTAACACCTTCAAATATCTAACATCAGAGTTGGATTTGCAATGGTATTCTCCACTGAAAAGGCCTTATATACTGTTATTGATCCCACCAGTCCACAAAATTAATTTGAAGATATGATATGCAGTTAAATGGGATTGGTGCAATTCTTCCAGAAGGAATGTAACCAGTAAGGAGATGTCAGGGGTTCTGGTATATGAAAAGATGTTATTTTAATAAGTAGCCCAGTACAGAACTGTTGAATTACTGGCCCACAATAGTATGAATTGGAAGGTTATGCTACAAGTTCTCTACCACTTCAAAAACTTGACCTAAATATTGAGCCAACTTCTCCACAGATTACAGCCTAAATGAAACCATTTTTAAATGTAGGTTGCCAGCACTGATAGGTTTTACAAATTGCAGTATGTTCAGCTCAAATTATTCCAATCAGTGGAGCATTTTTCTTGTGCACTGTCAAGTGTCTACAGTAATTACAGTCCACACTGCATTTCTAGTGCTTTTTGCATGCCTATAAAATCAGACCCTTCCAATAGGGTCTACTTGTGATTTCATAAACATTCATCCTAGGTTTCCTTGTGGCTGGCTATTCCCAAGGACACTAAGACTAGTGATGTTCAGTGTGCCTGCCCAGTGGCACAGCTCAGTGGCACTGAAGTTTATTGACATTTCTTTTTGCTCTTATGCAGCCCTGCTCTGTAACATTTACTCTGTCAATTACATTCATTTTGGTATTCATAGTCAATTCTATCTCTGTGTGACTTTAATTGTATTTCACTAAATTAAAGAGGCATTATAAAGTTGTTACCCTTTGATTTTTTAGCTTTAATTTCATTTTCTTTAATCTTTGGAGCACGCTAGATTATCAATTAGCATAATAAAACAGTCACTGTGGAATTTAGTAACAATACTGGATATTCTGTGAAGTGAATCAGTCCATTTAATGTTAGTAGCATGATGACAGTATGTGCACTAAGTAATAAAGTAATCAAAATTCTACTCCACACTTCCATAGTATCTCTATACACAAATTAAGGATTTTGAGATTATTTAGGGAGTTGTTTCCCATGATTGTAGACTTCTTTTGAATGTTTTGTACATTCTAAGGTTGTAAGAAATTTACAAGATCTTAATTATTTAAAGATTTTTTTTTCATTCTGGAAGATGCAGTTACTGGTATTAGTAGGCAGAACAAAGTCAGCTGGTATTTTAGCACTGTCTTAGAGTGCTTCTTTCAAAAAAATGACCCCATTTTAGGTCTTAGAACTGGCTTAATTCCAGTGATCAAGACCTTCTAGCCTGTTGTTTGTGATAGCTGCCCTGGAGAGAGTAATGAACTTTGTGCTTTTCCTGTAGGTGAGTTGAGCTTCTGTGTTAATTCTCCTAAATTATCTACCTTTTGTAGGGTGACCAGTTTTACTGGTGCATACAATGCTTTTGCTGAGCACGTAGAGAAAAATTATTTAGAAAACTACCTATTTCTTCTATCCCAATCCAACTGTTTAGGTGATGGTGAGACCAGCCATGTTAAGAGACAGGATTCTATGCATCTACATTTTTAATTTCTCTATGAAGATTAGGTGTTTGTAGTGGATTTAACCTCCAGGGTTATATGAAAGCCAAGATGAAGGGAGAAGGTTCTAGAGTTATAAATTCCTTTGTAGTGCTCTAAATCTTTATTGTGTTCAGTGATTTTACTGAAAATTCTGAAACTTATCAAGCCACATAAAACATATATTTCAAAATGTCCTCTAGGAACAGCAGAAAACGGGAAGAGATGACAATAGCTACTCATGCATTCTTTTAAATATCAAAAAGTGTCAATGTAGCTAGATACATAATTATGAATATCAAGTCATTGTAATTACCTATTGATTTCTGAAGCAGTTAAAGGAGAAGTGGGATGGAAGGATACAAAGCAAAGGAGAAGAGCGGAAGGGTATAAAAGAAAAGAGAAGTGTAACAGGAAGATCAACAAAAGAGCAATCAGTCTAAGTATTCACCAAACAAGTGGTAGTCCAGCTGTTTTCTCTATAAAAAATAAAAGTCCATTGTTACAAGAGTATAATCTTTTCTGAGTAATTGTAAAATTTTCTCATGGATTTTACCGCAGAAGCTTCTAAGAAGCTTTTGAACAAACACACAATAAAAGACCAACATCCTTTATTTGATATTTTCCTCATTTTTAAAAATTATTCTTTATAATTTGGTTGAATTCAGGGCTACTGGGTTTACCTTACTCTATCCTTTTCTTCTGCTGTTGTCACCTTCTGTCTACAACAAAATTTTTCGGGAAGAGAAAAGCCTTGGTGAGCTGAAGGTCCCCTGAAGTGATCTTCACCATCAGCCCTGCTGGCCCATTTCCCTGGTTATTTTGGGTGAGTCACTGACAAGGATCAGTGACATTGGCCAGTGACACTGTGGTACAGACTGCAGGGTTGGCAGAGCTGGACTTCCCTCCACCAGGTTTCATCCTATATAAAAAGCACAGGGCTACCAGACAGAATGGAGTTTATTTAACATGTGTGAAGGTGGGGAGAGAGATGTGAATGAGAGCTCCTCTTCTGCAATATTTCTGTTAAAACATGTCAGTTGTTTCCCGTCTTCTGTTAACACCAAAACTGATCTTAAACATGCTGCATTCCAGACATCATGTGCTTTCTATTTGTATTCATTGCAGATGACACTAAAACTACTGCAAATAATTCAGGTAATTGACAAACCACAGGGGCACTTACCCTGTTCATTGGCCTGTTTTAGGCTGCCTCATCATCACCATTCTAATTGATGACAGGTCTCTAGTTTTTCACTTGCCAGGCTGTAAGACAAGGAATATTAATAAAGTATTCTGACAGTGGGAATGTTGTAACTGCTTCCAGCCTTTTGCAAGTAATGGCTCCTCTGCCCCCGACCGTGCTGCTAAGGCAAAAGTGGTGTGGTGGGGTACTTTTTCTGTGTAAGAACACTCTTTTTTCTCCATTGACTCAGCCTTTGCAATTACCTAATTCTAATATGACCATAGATTTTTAATGTAATGCTGTAACCTGCAGCATGTTGTTATTAGAAAGTAATGCCATCAAAGTAACTGACATCTTTATTGAAATAATAAACTTTTCTCCCTTATAATAAAGAACATTTCAGAAACTAAAATTAGTTTTATTTACTGTTTACTACTGCCCTGTTCCCTACATGCTCAGCATTAGTATTTATTACTAGGAGATGTGTTCTCCACTGTCCTTTTTGTCTGCACAAACTCACCATAGAAGGCATTCCTTGGCTCAGATTATCTCACTATCTGACTGGAACACAGATAATAAGGAGTGCAATTGAATTCACTGTTCAGTATGCAGAGGCAGAGAAGTCATACGGCTGCAACAAACAGAATTCTTGGACCCATTAATTAAATGTTTGTCAAGGCACTTTCATAGCCCATGAGGAAAAGCAACTCACCCCATCCTAAAAGAAACCTTTAAAATAGTACAGCTGAAAAATACATCTTAAAAGCTCCCATTTCTTCCTACTGATGGTAGAGAGAATTATATCAGTGACCTCAGCATGGTCTCTCTGGCATTAGGTGAGATGAAGCTCACTTTCAGTGCTCTCATCTTAGATGCTTCTTTTTGACTTACCTAACTTGGCATATGGACTAAAAAATGACACATGGTGGGCTAAGCTTCACTGCAATGGCAGGGTGTGCTCTATCACTTTTTGTCCTGTTCTGTCATACAAGAATTTTTCAGCCAAATTAAAGTAGAACAGAAAGGAAGGGTCTATAACATCCTTTGAAGGATCTCTGTCTATACTGCTCCTTGGAAAGGAGGCTATTCCTTTGTCAGGAGACATGAGTTGGAAATCTCACAAACTTCTTTTCCTATTGGATTCAACATTGCTATAACATTTCAATCAGATTTGGTGGTGGTGAGGGTCGAGTGATTCAGTTCTTATATTGTTTTCATCCCACCATAGAATCTCAGTAACTAGTATAAGTTAAGGCCATTATTCTGCTGACAGAGATAGATGCCACATTTTATACAGAAAGAATTGGGTTCCTGAACAGAAACAGATTCCTAAGTCTGATTCAGAAAAGTGTTAGAAAATAACTCTGCCCTACCTCTATTTTTGCTTCTGTGAGTGCTGTTACACAGTGCTGAATTTAGTACTGCATTTCAGAACTGTAGCCTGAAGACCACCCATGTGGCAAAGAAATCTTCTGTGCCATTTGGCTCTGTGTCTGTCAGTGATAACTGGTGATGAAAAAGGAAAGGAGTAAGTACTCTCTTTACTTAATACTTTTCTAAATCAGGCCTGAAAGGAGAAAAGTGCTCATGAAAGGAGACAGCATAGAAGGGAATGTTATTTTATTCATTAAAAATAAGTGTCTGGAGTTTGAACCTGTCGACAGGCTGAAGCTCTGTTCTATGAGGCATCGAGTGCCCTTGAATCCCTTTGATGTTAGTGGTAGGTGAGGTAACGCAGCACTCATCAGGACTGAGCCCTGAGGATTCCCTTGAAGGAACGTCACAGCTCATGGGTTTTGAGCTGAACTATATTTTCATCCCACTCTTTCTATCTCCTAAATCTAGATCTATCTAGACATCTGAATGTATGATATGTATACTAGGAATAATCAGTGTGCAGTTCAGCAGTCTTTGCAGTTCAAATGGGCGAGACATGCTCTTGTTATTCCATCAGACAACAAGAGAGAATGCTTGAGCAATTCAAGCTCTTTGTTATGTACTCCAATCTTGACACGCTATCCTGAATTTGGCAGACAACTCCCTGAAGTAAAGAAACTTCAGGAAATAAAAGGAAGGTGGAATTATATTCCTGAGGGATTTAATGACCTAGTTATTTTTGAAAATATGAGGTATCTGCATAGGTACTTCCCAAATAATTCTTTGCAGCAATTATGACACACAACTGTATGGAAATTCAGAAATGCTTAATCATTTGCTTCAGCTTTTTATCATTATGCTATTTTACTTCAGTAAGTTGCAAAATCTAGTCCTCTCTCCGGTCTAGTGTTTGACCACCCTCATTGTCCATTCTTTTCCTTGTATCAAGTATCTGTTGCTTCTCATCTTTCCACTGTGAATTTCTGAAGAGTTTGACTCTATCTTTCCTACACTGTCCCAATAGGTAATGATAAATTATGATGATGCACACAGTGACAAGAGATCAGGCTGTTTAACAGAAGCTGTGTAACCTCATGTTTTGTTTTAGTTAAGCCCTAAAGTGTATCAGGATTTGGGGCAAAAATGAAAAACTCTTTGAGGAGCAGGATTATCTTCATATATCCTACCTGAAGGTGAGACTCTACCCTTGCTCTGCTGAGCAGTGCAGTCCAAAGTCCTAATATTTGTAGGGCTATTGGGTTTGCCATAAGTGTTGCAATTGTGCTTGGTACTTTCAGAGCACTGGGTGGTGAATCCTTAACTAAGTGGAAGCAGCTCTGTACGTTGCTATTGCACAGGCAAATTGCATATGAACATGCATGGATAAACATGCACACATGGTATATAATTGTAGTCTTATACATAGTGCAAACAATAATCAGACCATTTACACTTAGGTCACAGTTATGCTTTATATTTAGTGAATGTTTCCTTTTTCTTTTGCTTCTAGCAGCAGTATTAGTGACTAAGTGCCTTTGATTTCTGTATTGATGAATACAGGGAGAAAATCCATTTTTCTTATATGAACTAATCATAAGCATTTAGAATATTGAATAAAAGTACTTGAAGGATTCCCATGTTGCATGTGGAAATGATTTTCTAGTGCTAATCTGAAGCTCGGTATACATTTTATATTTAACTTCTTATCAAATGGTCAGAAATACCATAGTTCCTTTACTATCAAAACTCATGTGTCCTTTTAATGGCACTGATTTCTTCAATTTCCAATGAAATAAAAAGAAATAGACAGCACTAATATTACAGTAAGCCTTTTGAAGGTGATACTGGGGAGAATAGCATAATGATTTTCAAAGAAATTTCAAAGGTTAAATATGTGCATTTCCACAGCTCACTATTTTATTTACTCTAAAAGTGACTTCCCTTGATAGATTTATTTCCCTTCTGAATAATATAATGTGTCATTTTTTTAGAAAAACAAACAAACAAAAAAAACCCACAAAAAATCTCTTTAATAAACTCTGGACCAGTAGGCACCGAAATCAACAGCAAAACTCCTACAAAGTTAAATAAAAACAGGCCAAAGTGCTGTTCAATCAGAATTACTCACTGTAACAGATCGATCTATCTCCTTTCCTTCCTTCCCCATTTTCTCAGCACTTTTATATAACTTGATTGTGTGATCAAGTTATGGAGGGAAGGAAAGGTTGACCCTGGTGCTAATTGAAGAAGACTTGGCTGGAGCCAGCTGGTTTGCAACATTTGTGAAAACAGTTTGAAAATGGAATTTTGAATAAGTAATCAAGATTGAACACTAAAAACAAATCTAGCTGATCATGTGAATTCAATAAAGATACTAAAAAAAGAAGAAAACAAAAACTATAAAGTCTACTAAAACTGACTGAAAAAGGTCTAACATCAGAAATGGTATGAAAAAAAGTGATCACATTTAAAAATTGTTATTAGAATAAAACACATTTTTAATTAATGTATAATTTTCACTTAAAAATTTAAGTTCATCTACAAATGTCATTGGAGAAATACTAATGATATAATACCGGAAAGTCCATTCCATAGTCATGTGGGGTTTTTTTCATTCTAATCTTTAACTGAAGCTCCTTAATGAAAGGATAGTATGCAGGTATTGCACTGAAGGGCAATTGTCCTGCTAAATTAGTGAGCAGCAATATAAAATGAGAAGAAAAACCGTGAAATGGAAAAGTGGAGAAGAAACAGTAGGTCTGGGTTTTTTCCATAAGAAATGAAACTCATTTTTTCTCAACTGATAAAGGGCAGTGAAATGGAAGCAGAGCATGTATATGTGTATGCTTCAGTAGGTGAATACAACTATTTTTGTACTCTGCTTGTGACCATTTCATCTCAAATAATCTTAGTGTCTTAAAGCCTTCGAATATTAACATCTCAGTAATTAACTTCCAAAGGAACAAAGAAAGGAGCTAAGGAAAAATTATTGACAGGTAGATTCTCTGTTTTACCCTGGATGAGAAGTATAATGAAACTTTAATGTCAAATTTGCCCATGATCCTCCTTCCAAGTTCTGCAGCTTTTTGTTCACTCACGGGCTGCTGCTCTTGAAATCAACCAAAGTATAACTTGAGGTTTACCCTGGATCGATCTATCTATCTATCTATCTATCTGTCTGTCTGTCTGTCTGTCTATTCTATCTATCTATCTACATATCTATCTATCTACCTATGTTGGTTAGTGGGTTGTGTACCAGGGTCAGCTCTTCGTTCTCAGGTATGATTGTTAAGGACCCGATCCCTCTCTGGCACCTTCTCCACTGTCTGTCGCAGAGCAGGTAAGCTCCAAAATGTGATGTCAGGCAAGCTACATGGACTGGATGCCTAAAGGTTTGGTGTGTATTTTGTAGATTTTTAGAGTTTTAGAAGTATAGGTTTTCTTGCTCACATATTAAGTGGTGTTAGAAGTTACTGAAGTGATTTTCTCACATATTCTCAGGCTTTCTGAAGGTCAGGATGTTTTTCAGAGACACGTGCAGGATAACTTGAAGTCAAAACAATAAAAGGGCCCAGAAACCATTGGAGGTGGTCCAGGGAGCATAGCCTAGGACGCTGATGGGTGGACCACCGAGGGAATAGAAATGATGATTGGTTATAGATGTCTAATATGTTGATTGTTAGGAAGAGTATAAAAACTGTAACCTTTCTGAGGGCGGGGTTCTTTGGGGATTTTTGGACGCAGAGATCCTTGTTGAAACAACGCTCGTTTTGTAGGCCCAGTGGAGGCCCCAAAGCCTCCGAACTCCCAATAAAGGTATTGTCTATCTTTCTCCATTAATGTTTTCTCTGAGTGCCTATCTTCCAGGATTTTAGGCATCAGACTCGTGCTGTATCCTCCCTGTCACACAGATGTCTGCTCCAACTATGATGGCTAAGCATATCTGAGAGTCTTATGTTGTACCAAAAGTAACTGCCCTGGGATTCACACTTTAAAACGTAACAATATTTTTTTGGGGGAATTTTTGGCATGGCAAAGGCTGTTAAATAAGTTCATACAAAAGAACAGTGTATTTTAAGACAGATCACCAGCCCTTGTTCTTACGGGAGACTCAACCTGCCAGATGTCTGCAGGAAACAATGCAGTGGACAGGAGGCAGTCTAGGAGATTCCTGGACTGTGTGGAAGATAATCTCCTCAGACAGCTGGTAAGTGAGCATCTCAGGGGTGGGGCCCTGCTAGACCAGCCATTTACAAACAGAGAAGGGCTGGTGGGAGATGTGGTGGTTGGAGGCTTTCTTGTGCACAATAACCATGAAAAGATAGAGTTTTTAATATTCTGAGGAGTAAGAAGGGGCATCAATAAAACCTCTACCCTGGACTTCCGGAGGGTGGAATTTGGCCTATTTAGGACACTGATTCAGAAATTCCCTTGGGAAGCAGGTCTTAAAAACAAAGGGTCCCAGGAAGACTGGACATTCTTTAGGAAGGAAATCTTGAAGGTGCAGGTGCAGGCCATTCCAAAAGCTGAGCTGGTGGGGAATAAGACCACCCTGGTTGAGCAGGGAGCTTTCACAGGAACTCAGGGAAAAAAAGAGGGTGTATCACCTTTGGAAAAATGGGGCAAGAAACTCAGGAAGTGTTTAAGGATGCTGTTAGGTCATGCAGAAAGAAATCAGAGAGAAGAAAGCTCAATTAGAATTTAATCTGGAAACTTCTGTAAAGGATAATAAAAAGTGTTTCTATAAATGCATTAACATCAAAAGGAGTGGCAAGGATAGCTTTCATTCTTTATTGGATGCAGGAGGGAATATAGTCACCAAGGATGAAGAAAAGTCTGAGTTACTTAATACCTTCTTTGCTTCAGACTTCTACAGTAAGAGTGGTTATCCTGAGGATAACTGGCCTCCTGAACTCGTTGACAGGGACAGGGAGCAGAATGGATCCAGGAGGAAGCAATGACTTGTTGAGCCACTTAGATACTCATAAGCCTATGGGACCAGATGGGATTCATCCTAGGGTGATGAGCATAAAAGGACCTGAGGGTGCTTGTCAACAGTCTGCTGAACATGAGCCAGCAGTGTGCCCAGGGGGCCAAGAAGGCTAGTGGCATTCCAGCCTGTATCAGGAATAGGGTGTCCAGCAGGACTAGGGAAGTGTTTCTTCCCCTGTATCCGGCACTGCTGAGGCTGCACCTTGAGTCCTGTGTCTAGTTCTGGGCCCCTCAATTCCATAAGGATATTGAGGTGCTGGGGAAGGTCCAGAGAAGGGCAACGAGGCTGGTGAAGGGACTGGAGTGCATGTCTTATGAGCAGCCTGAGGGACCTGATGTTGTTTAGCCCAGAGAAGAAAAGGAGACTCAGAAGAGACCTTAGCACTCTCTACAACCACCTGAAAGAAGGTTGTATCCAGGTGGGGGTTTGCCTCTTCTTCCAGACAACCAATGTCAGGACAAGAGGACATAATCCTCAGTTGTACTAGAGAAGGTTTCAGTTGTACATTAGGAAGAAATTCACAGAAAGGGTGATTAAATATTTGAATGGACTGGCCAAGAAGGTGATGGGGTCATCATCCCCGGAGGCCTTTAAGGGAAGAGTGGACCTGGCCATTAGTGCCATGATGTGGTGGTGTTTGGTCATTGGAATTCAGTGATCTAAGAGGTCTTTTCCAACCTAATAGATTTTCTAATTCTGTGAAATGTTAACATTTTGAAATTATCTGTTGGAATATGATGCTCTGATTTTTTGATAATTGGATTATTTTTAGTCTGTCATTGTGACCATCCTATATTACTGCTCCAATTCTCTTTCTTCCTTCCAGCCTAGAAGAATCACTTTTTGAAGATTTATGTAGCTATTTTTCAGCAAAATACACACATGACTATGGAGAATGTTACAATTTTCCAAAATGAGTCAGTAAAAAAAAGTAGTTTTAGGGAATTATTATACAATCAATTCTAAATCAATACCACATATATTTTTCCTACATTAATTGGCTGTTTCCACCCCAAAAGAATGACTGCTATTACTCTGGTTGCCAGATGGACATACAAAAATGGCAACCAGACATAATTGTACTGTTCAGACAAATTATTTGAATCATACAAATTCTTTTCTGTCTGAAACTTTCACAAGGAAAAAAAAAAGGACTGTAGGAATAATCTTGTATCTTATAAAATCAGACATGGTAAGATGTCAAGACTAGAGAAAGACAGAAAAACAAGCTTGCAAGATATTTCTTTTACTCCAGGTAACCAGTCCAGTGATTTTTATTGGGCAATGCTTTCTGCTAACAAAGACATAAAATCAAAGAGATGATTATTACAATGCAACACAAAACAAAACCAATATGTGTTTTGCTCTTAGATTATCACAGTTTGGATATCAATAAATAAATATTTGACAGAACTGTCTCATCATAATCTTGACAGCTACAATGGCTAGGTCCAACTTCCTCCTTCACGGGAAGGAAGAGCATGGAGTCGTGGAACAGCATGCAGGTACTGTCAAAATCCTTGTAGATCTCCATTGTGCACTTATGGGAACCCTCCTCTTTCCTCTGCTGACCAAAGTGACCCAGGAGTTACTGAACATCATAAATATTGTCCTCTCCAAACTAAAGAGTGGGAACAGGAATGAGTGCTGGAACTTCAGCACCAGATGGGCTCTACAGATCTGCTGGGTTGTGGTGCACTTATTTCCAACATAGACTTTGCATACCATTAAGTGTGTGCATATATATGTAACTATATGTCTGTGCATGTGTGTGTGTATTTGTGTATATATATTTATATATATATATATATATATGTTTCACAGAATCTTCTATGCCCTTGCTGCAGCACAACTTCAATAAAGACATAATTATGAAGTGAAATGAATAGATTAACATCATGAGAACTTGGGAACCACTCAACACAGTTTAAAAAAGGAGATTTCTGCAGTTAAGGTCTCTAATAAGTTCATTTTCCTACTCATAAGAGGTTCCTAGAAAAGCTGCTTGAAGGCTATTATTCTTTCAATGAAGGAAACCAGTAGAGAGGAGACAAGATCTGACTCTTATCCAATATCTATTCTTTCACTTCTTTGCTAGAAGAAGCTCATTTGCCTTCAGTAATTGTTACACCAATGTTGAAGGAGAGGCATTAAGAGGGAGCTGGGCACAATATGTGTTTGACTGATGGAGTGAAACAGAACATAATACAAGATTGGTGACACCATGCAATGGAAGAAGGGGAAGGGGCCCTGCTCCTGAAGAAGGATGATGAATAATTTCACAAGCTGTGTTCACTCACAATTATTAGAGGATGGTTTTCTTGTAGAATATGCAATTAGAGCAGTATCTGGGTCCTTAATGGATTTTAGGAATGTGAGACTAGGTATTAAGTGCCAAAAGATAATAAAGTATCCCTTTGCTATCAGACATTTTATACAAGAGTAAATACTAGCAAATTAAGAGAATTAACATAAAACCCAAGGAAGTTTAAACAAGACATATAACAGAGTCTCCAAGAAGACAATGGAACTATTGTTAAGAATCCAGCAGGATCCAGATCCAAGCTAATTAAACATATACTAAACATAGCTGTGTACTAAGCTAAACTTGTGCTAAATGTGACCAAATGTACTGAAGCAAGCTTCAGGAACCTTACTTTTAAGCCATAAAAGTTCTAATAGCTTCATAATATCATGACAAGCAATGCAACCAAATAAGTTTATTCTGTAAGAGATGTGTGAATAAGAAATTATTCTATAATTTATTATTCATGAAGAACAGTAAATTATTCTAATCACATTTTCTGCATTATGAAAATTCTAAAAAGTGGTGCTGCAGGCAAATGAATGGCTATGGAAAGTGTGATCTTTCATTCCAATCTTTTTTTAATAAACCTTATTCAAATTAAAGGAAAAAAAATAATTAAAGTGAAGCAAATATCTAAAGACTATCACTATGAAATGACCATATGCTTTAAAGGGACATCAGAAGCCTCCTCAGAGCAAAATCACATTTTTAATATTAAATCTTTAGACCAGGTACAGAAACAGTAAGACCTATCTTTAGTAAGTTGATTAAAATGCTTTGAACTCCAATACCAACTAATATACACTTTGGAGCTCTCCACTTTGCATAGTCATGAAGATAGCTCTATTTTGAGTAAATATAAACTCCAATCTCCAATAAAATACAGTGAATGTGAAAGCTTTCTTTTTATTTAATAAATAGAAATATAGATGAATGGCTTGGCTAAATGAAACTAGGTAAAGTTTGACCTTCTGGGTGGTAACAAATGTGGTTTAATCTGCATGGGTATATTTGGTATCTTATAGAAACTTGATGTGTAGAAGAATTTGTGTCTCAGATATTTTAAAATCATTTAAATGTTATTTCACATGTATTTACACTGGAGAGATGTTTTAAAACACACTTTTAATGGAATGTGACAATTGCTATTTTTTCCTTTTCTTCTAGACTACAGAAAGCAGATCCTATGCAAAATGTCATTACCTCTAGAGAAGCTCCTTGAGAACATTAATATTGCTATTCTAAAATATTGATAGGTGCTAAAATTGGAGGAATGAACTAGAAAACCTCCAGATATAATTTTGTTCCTGTCTTCTATAATTGTATGTTCCTGTACTATCACTGAGATGGGCAGTAAAAATATTAGTCATAAATGGGGATTCCTAGCAGCTTTCCAAAAAAGCTATCTTGCTATTTTTATTTTATGAGGTTTAGTGACATCCAGAGCTTACACATCATTTGAGAAATATTTTTCACATTTTTTGTTTTGTAGCCTTCTTACTATGTCCTTAAAAAGTTCTGAGTTCCTATTACAACAACATACCTTAAAGGACAGCTTCTAGATGTTATTTCACTGTAAGAATAACAATCCTCTGTCTGTACAGAGGAGAAATGCTTAGCCTGCATTAAGCTCTATACTGTCTTGATTAAACTGCTACTACTCCAGACCAGCTATTTCAAAAATAGCTGAGATGTGTAAGTTTGTGACTGAAGTATAGACCCAGTCTTTGAGTGGTCAATTAACATGGATTTCATTATAATCAAAACATGCTAAACTGCAGGAATAAAAAAGAGATCAAGCCAGCATCTTCTAAGCAGGATTTTTCATAAAGGACAAAAAAAACATAAGGAGAATGATTTATGCCAACAACATACAGGCGTGGTTCTTCAATGACATGACACAGCACATCCTGAAATAAGTGTTCAGTATAGGCAATATTCTCTAAGAAGGATGCGAAATGAATATGTTGAGTTAGAGGGCTATTCTGTATGGGGCCAAGCTGAGGTGAGGTGAATCGCCCTCAATGGTTATTGTAAATGGGTAGGTCAGCTGGCTCTCTTTTTCACTAGGCAGATGAAATTCTTTGAAATGTTTTACAGCAGGAAAATAGCATAAAAGAATTAAAGGTATAGCTATTGTGAAGCATTATTTTCTTAAAAGAACCTGGGCCACATGTTGGTTAAGAAGGCAACCACTGCCTTTATTACTACTGATTTGCTTCTGTCATATTTTTCTTAGAACTATATCTCTATCACAAGCATACAGAGAAAAGAGTAAAACTTGGGGTCAGGCCATGGCTTATTCAGCCTGCAGGGAACTTTGCTGATACCCTCTTGGCATGGCATGCCACGCCACAGCCATTTAGAAGAGAGACAGCTCCACAGAGATATATTTCTTCACTCTGATGACCAGGGAGTGCAGGAGTGGGGAATACACAAAGTGTCTTTCTACCTTTAGGGTGCTTCATGACATAACATATAGCAGCCAGCATGCAGTAGTTTGGGTGCTGACTGAGGCTTGTTCTAGTTGGGGAATCTGGGAGAGAGTTATAATCTGGGATTCAATAAATCACAATTTCCATCTCAGGTTGATACAGTAGCAATGCTACTTCTTTGTACGCTGGGCTAGACTGAAAGCAGTGGCAAATGAAAGCCCTCCACTTATTTAGGTTGTCATCTCTCCCCACCTTTCCTTTCTTATTAAGAAGATTATGCATTTCTCTTTTCAGTGAAAGGAGACCCATACAGACCACATGGAAGCTGGTTCGTGCTGCAACACAGTTAATGTTTCAGGACAGCACAGTGTTGCCATCAGAACTAATCCCAGCAGTGGCATATCAAATCACCCCATTTCCATTTAGCTTTCATCAGTATCATACACAGACAGATATGGATTTGGTCTGTGGAATGGCATTTGCCTTTGAAGTCCTTCTTTTTATTTTTTTTTTTTTTCTTTACATCACACATTCAGCACTAATAGAAAATTTACTTTCAGGAATGAATTCTATTCAGTTGCTGAGCATGTATGAGCTATGCTGCTGATCAGCAGTGTGATAGGGAAATTTTGGGTTTTCTTTTCTGCATAAACCTCCCTTCTTTTTCTCTGCTTTGCATGACTGTTCCTTTTTGACATGTAGGGACTTAGTTGCTGCAATTGTTCCAGAGATTGCTTTGATACTTGCTCTTTTGTTGTGCTAATAGAACCACTAGTCTCTCTTACTTTGACCTTGCATTATTTTGTCAAAGCTTTCAAGCTCCATATTCTTCTGTCTAGGAAGTTCTTATTTTTGTAAAGCTTTAATTACAGATTAGCCCTTCCTGCAGCATTAAAAATGAAGGTATTTAGACTGTTTTATGATATTTTCCAGAAAGCCTAACATTATTCCCTTTTTCTCTGGTCCTAGTTCCAGTAGTCATTATTAGATACAATTTGCCCTTGTGTTTCAGTCATGCATCTTGTAACCAATTCAGATATTTATTTTCTTCAATGTGTTCGATCCTACTTCTTCTATGTTGATTTTGTGGTTAAACATGACTAGATGTGGCCCAGTCAGAACACAGAGCTTTTTTCTTGATTTCCAAAGCATAATAATCTATTTTGACATATAGTTCATTTTTCTTTCATAGAAGTATTCTCTGCTAGCAATATAATTGGAATGCTACTGAATATACTGAATATGTTTTTGCCCCTGTATGAAAACTTAAAGCCTAGAATGGGAAACATTCAAACAGTACTGTGAACTTTGAAATGATGTTTCAAAGGAGAACATGAACAGACTTGAGTATCTGACAATCTATGCATTATCATTTTTAGAGTTCCTTTTGCATCAAAGTCACTTTTATCAATAATTGCATTACCACCACAGTTACCCAGCACTTCTCAGCTCTTAACCACAATCTCTGAGCAAATTTTGTGGTGTGTTTCAGGGATGTTTTGTAGTTGAATCTTTTATAGTATGATCTTACTCTCTTCCTTGAATACATTCTCTTTAGTTGCATTCCTACTTTTGCTAATACAATCTTGGTAGAGTGGGGAAGATTCCATATGATTTGTCTCAGGTTAAGGCTGAAGATGGGAGAAAGATTGCATTATAATACTGATGCAGAGTTGTCTCAATTTTCTTTTAGCATCATGTATTAAGAGCAGATATTTTTTGTATAAGATCCCAATTATTCCTGAATTTTGCTGGGTTACTGATCTTGTAGCAAGCTGTTTCAAAATAGAAATATGTTACATTAGAAGATAATTCTATTAATCAGATTTGCATTTCTGCTTTATTAATTTAATGTTCCTCCTTAGTATTCATGGAAAATCTCACACCTATAAGTCTTTGCGAAATAGCATTTTAGGAAAGGAAAGTAATATTTTTATATCTATGTAGAAATGCACGTCTCAGTCATGTTCATTGTGTGTCAGGCTTCCTGCATCAATAAATGAGTCTGAAATATTCCTTTCATGATTGTAAACTCTCCTTCAGGCCAGATCATGTAGTATATTAAGAATTTAAAATGCAACTAGACGCTTTGTTTGTTTGCTTGCATTTTTTCTTAAATAAAATAATTTAAGAGATTAGCAATATATCACTTGGCACTTTCTCTTCACTTTTCATTGTTTCTGACAGTATTTCTAATTTAATCATTATTGTCTGCTTGTTTTAAAAAAAGTGCAAACCAAAAGCATATTAATAAGGAAACAACAACTATGTTACCATATGAAAAAAAAAAAAAAAAGAAAAATGCTGTTTTAAAACAGCATTCACTAGCATATATTCAATAAATATGTACTATTCAATATAAAGCCAAAACCAAAACCACTAAAACAAACCCACCCCCCCCCCCCCCAAATTAACTCCTTTTTGCCAGTAGACCTGAAAATAACTAAGAAAATCATATGAATGAAATAGCACAGTCATGTTTCTGTAAATGTGACTTATCTCCCAAGTTACAGTGTAAGCTTCTTTGGATATCCCAAATTATCTTCACTAATTTTTTTTTTTTTTTACTTTTGTAGCAAAGTCTAAAATGCAACATGTCACATCAGCATTAGTCTAGTGCAGAGATTTTCTAATATATATTAATAGAACCATTGAATATATTTTTTCCTGTTACAAAGTTCTGGTATAGTCACATTGGTAAAAGCATTTGTATAAATATGCTTTTATTAGCAAAATATTTTTCTTGTGTGTCTAATCGTTGTTTATTTATTTCCCAATAAACTGATCAATCCACAGAAGAACATTTCCAAGGTAAGCTATGTCTCTAGCATAGTGGTTTGTTGTTGTAGCTCTATTGGCATAAGTATAATTACAATTCTTTTTGACTGAATGCAGGACCTAAGAAGAAAATATATATGTGCTGTCTTCCTCTCATGTTCAAAAGTCAAATTTTACAGCTTATATCCACAAATCTCAGTGCAGCAACAAACTAACATTTTGCCTCAATATATTTCAGGCTCTGGCCTTAATGAACAGTTAATGGCTAAAAAGAAAAACAGAATAAAAGCCAAAATTTTAATCCATTGTGGGTTAAAAATCTTCATAAATCCTTTCTTTTTTTTTTTTTTTTTTTTTTTTTTCTTGTTTGTTCGTTCTGACCTGGTATATCCCTCAAATTCCTTGTTGAATCTTAACAATTTTCTTTGACTTACTTTTTAAGGTAAAGGTCCTAGGAAAACAAGGCTACTTTTAACTTACTACCCTCTTTGAATTCATAAAAACACTTTTTAGTGCCACTTTTTTTGCCTTTAGAACACTGATGAACACCATAAACTCTCATTGCATTTCAAAACATACATAATATTAATATGAAAATACAACTAAAAGGACTGTGTATCATTATGGGTGAAAAATCTTCTACTAAACCCCAAATCTTTTCATAGAGTAATATGATTTATGTTATCTAGAGTAAATCTGAATGCTATTATCATTGCATAAGAAATATTTGCTTGGAATGGCTTTTTCTGTTTGTTAAGTTTTTCTTAAGAGTTGGGAGTTAAGCATACATTGCAATATTGTATACATCTTCTAGGGATTAGTACTATTTTTCTGGCATTGACACCTCCTGGGAATAAAATGGTGTATTCGAGCCATGTTAAGGTTAGAATCTTCAGAAAAAAAGAAGTATATTTAAAGCATAATTTCTTTATGAATTAAACAAGCTAAACAAGCTATAAATGTTGTAACACTGTCTGAGAATATAAGATTTGTAAATAGTGAGTACCAGAGTTTTTCAGTAGCAAAGATTTATACAGAAACATAAAGTGATGAGAAGTGCTGTTCCTCCATTTATGATTTAGGTCCAATGAAATTAATATTATCTGGCATGAAATAGTTCTATTAAAGAGTTTTACATCAATTAGAGTTGACTGCATTAGGACTGGTTTATCACATTATGGGCACTGCCAGCAGTATATGTGTGGTGTATACCTTGCTCAAGAATTGTTTATGATACAAAGGCATGTTTCTTCTCATTGTCTTTATATTTTTCTATTTCCTCCACATGCCATAAAATACAGAAGTTTGGAGACCTAAAGGGGTGGAAATTAAAAGAGGATTCATATTTTGCCCTAGTTAGTTCTTTAAAGTAGAAGCACAGTTTTTCTAGGGTAAATATATAAGGTGTTTCATGACTAAAACAACTTAAACATTTCAGTCACGTTTTCAACACTGAAAATCTGCTTTCCATATGGAATTCATTACATACTCCTGGCAATTCTACTGTACAGTGTAAAACTTGGCCTGTAGCTGAGAAAGTCCAAATGCATTCACAGATTTTTCATCAAATCTTCAAGGATACTGAAAAATATAAATGAAAAAAAGCTTTAAAAACCATTGGAGTACCCATGTTGCAAACACATATGAAAATTCAACTTCATTCTATACCATTGCACATTCAATACCTGACCACTTTCTCACTTTACCTGTTTGTTCTATTCCGGTTACACAGAGAGACATATCTTGAATTCACCTGTGTCATTTACACATGATCTCTTTCAGTTGCCAAGCACTAATTCAACTTGAGAACAAATCAGATTTTTATTGCCATTATAGCTTGGACAGCAGCACAGAAAAGCCAAATTTCCATATTTTCCTGGCCAATTACTTAAATAGAAGTTAATATGAATTGTAAGACCTCCCTCCTGAGCCTTAGTTGTTGTCAGTAAGAACCTTGCCACTTTTGAAATGGAATTGATACACTTTTCCTTTGTTCAGACAAGAGAAATAATAGTGATGGCTCCAGAATGTATGGATATTAGGCTTCACACCTTTGAGTCTCTTGGGGAATCTGTCCTGGGTCTGAAGCACAGCCTGCAGGACTGGCTGGCATAACACACCAGTGTCCCAAATGGGAGCAGCTATCTGCCACTGTCCAGATATCATATCCAGATATGTACTAGGGTTTTTTGGGTTTCTTTTTTCTTTCTTTTTGTTTGTTTGTTTGTTTTCTGGACAGAAACATGCTTTAAAACCATGCCAGTACAGAGAAGACATAAATCTTTTTTTCACCTCAGCTTACTGTTTAAAAAGTGAAGGTGAGTTAAAACCATAGTATTGGACTTAGACGTCAGAGATAATTGAAAATCCTGATCTAAGTTTGAATGTACCTGTTTAAGAGGAATAGTAATGCCCTCATGGGTCCTTCCATTTGGACCTATGCATAGCAAAACTGTGCAAAATCTGCCAAGCTGGCACAGCTGAAGTTTGCAGTGAGGAAATGTTCAAAACATTTTTCAAGCATGCATCTTTTTTTTTTTTTTTTTTTTTTTAAATGGTTTGTGGTGCTCTCTGTTTCTTTTTTTATGTAAGAGGAGAATTTGAAGTAAAAAGGACTCTTCATAGCCTCCTTTATAGGCTGTTGAATCTTTTCAAAGGTAAGGAAAAAAATGTTGTGGGAAGGAAAACCCAGCAAAGCTTGGTGAGCTTAGCTGGAGCTTTAGAGAGATTATGCCCAAAGTTCAGACAGACTTAGAAAAAGTTGAACTTGACTGTTATCTTGAAAAGCTTTCGAAGACAGGGATCATCAACACAACCACAGCTGTCATCTCTGGCAAACAATTTCAAGCAGCTTTACTATCAGATACTATAGCCTGAGGACTCAAGAAAAAAAAAATAAGGGCTGCTGTTTCTTTATAGGTTTCAGATTTGGAAGCAAAGTTTACTACTGCTACATCTAGAGAAACAAAAATCGTAGTTAGATACTGAAGATGTGTAAGATGGTCATTCCCTCAATGTAGTCCTAATTATTTTCAATGGCAGCAAGAACAAATCTGAGATGATTAGATTTTCATTGGTTTTAAAGACAGCTACAGCATTAGGTGGTCCCTGTGGTTGCAAACAGCACTATAGGCAACGTTTGTCCCTCTGTCAGGGATGGTATATTGTCTGCTCAGAAGACAGGTTTTATTGGCACCTCACAGTTGTTGGTGAAATAAATCCTTGAATTCATTCCAACTTGTTAAAGGGGAAAAACCACTGTAGCACCTTTGTTGATAGCCTTATTATCATAGAATCACAGAATCATAAAATGGTTTGGGTTGGAAGGGATCTTAAAGATCATCTGGTTCCAACTCCTTGCCATGGGTAGGGACACTTTCCACTAGACCAGGTTGCTCAAAGCTCCATCCAGCCTGGTCTTGAACACTTCCAGGGATAGGACAGCCACTTCTCTGGGCAACCTGTTTCAGTGCCTCACCACCTTCACAGTAAAGAATTTCTTCCTTAATATCTAATACAAACCTACTCTCTTTCAGTCTAAACATATGAAGGTCTGACTGAATATGGTATCTGAAGTGATCTCTTAACACCGTTTTTAGCATTTGCTTTGTGGATACAAGTGACTGGACAAGTACCTTTTCAGGGATTGACAAACAGAAAGTGCTAATATTACTTGCTAAACAAGCTTCTTTTAAAGTCCCTTACGTTTTGGAAAATGAAATATGAGGCTCTTGGTTTTGATTCACAGATAGAATGAATAATGTATGAAATAATTATGCCTGTCTACTGCAATGGTATGCGCTGCCACAAGCTGCCAGACCAGCAATGTTGGAAACATAGCTGCCGTCGATGGCAAACTGTTTTCTAGATCCATATAAAACTAAATTATTCCAGATTAAACATCTATTTATAATATTAAACAGGTATTTTAAATCAGCTTGCAAGTAAAATGTCAACAGTGAAGATCAATTTTATAGTTTTTTGGGGTTTTTTTGCCATGTTGCCTGGAACAAAAACAATGCTTCAAGTGAGACTTCCCAACAATTTGAGAGTCAGTTGGAAGCTCATTAGCTTCAGTTTGATCAAACTTACTTGTATTTGGTAACCTCTGCTTTCACAGAGAATAGGAACAAGATAAGACTGACATGACATCAGTGAGGAACATCCATACAGTCAGGAAAATGTAAATTTTCTTGTCTTAATTTATTCTATTACACACACACACACCAAAAAATCTGTCTCTAAAATAAAAAAGTTAAGGAAAGAAAATGAAGTCATACTCTAATGTGTCTACATAATTTGTTTAAACTATTCCACCCAAGTGACCTTTTCCCTTCTTTGTATGTGTTCTATTGTGGTGTTCAGAAGCTAGTCCTAGTAGCCCTGCTGAGGAGTGGGTTTGGTGGCTGCATTTTCCATAGGTATTAATAAATGGACATGTACATTTTAGGTAAAGGCAACAAAAGCTCCAAGAGCAAAGATTAGCACAAATCATTCCTGGGCCTTCTGCTGCATGATGCTTTTCAAGATCTCATCTTCTTCAGTACTCAGAAAACAGACATGTCATTTAGACTCATGTTTTGCACTACTGACCTGTCCTAATCATTAGAATTTCAACACTAACAAATATAAAATGTATTCACAATATATTATAAGGAAGAATGTTGGAACAGTCAGTTTTTCCATGCTTATCTTAGACTTTTATAATTTAAATCAATGCATAATCATAACTGGATATATGAAACACAGTGAGAAATCCAAGGAAGCAAGTAATTTACTTGAGTTTATTCATTTGGCTAAGGAATACCAGGTTATGATGGTAATCTTTCCAAATGACCATTTTTAGATCATTTTTCTAGTGCAGATTTAAATAGAGAAAATATGTTTGAATATTCAGTACAAGGACAAAACATAAAAATATATAACTAATCAAACATTTGATCTCAGAGTGCTCAGTCATTGACAGGTACACGGCAACGTAGCTGCTTGCAACTGTAGTCTTTGTATTAATCTGTTTGAATGTTCATACTAACATATGATTCATAAATATTGTAGCTCACTGAGACTAAGAGGTATATATCAGTATTCTGTCCATGGCCAAAAAGAAAGTTGAGTTGTAACATATTAGATTTATAGAACAAACACAGGTTAATTTCTTAGTCTTTATCCAAGGTTTTAACCATATTCTACAGAAGTTAGTTATGGCTTAATCCTGTTGCTACTGTTGGAGCCTCTGAAAAACTCTCATACCCTGCCTCTCTAATGAGAGTATTTTCACACGGTGACAGGAAAAGGCTTCAAGATAAGAACAGAAATAGGATTTGAATGACTGCAGTGCTATAGAAGCAAGATTTCAGGTGTTTACAATTGAGTTGGTTGAGGAAGACAATTCATGTCTGTTTTGCAGGTCCTTAAAAGAACAAGTGTCTGTGGAAAATTTATTTTGGGGAAAATACTTCCTTGATTTTTCTATGCATAAATCTCAGATACTGGGAGTCAAGTTTATTTTAGTTCTTTTTGGGCATTAGCATCTTGAAAAAATTTTGGCACAGCTAGGAAGGCACCAGAATAGGGTCAGGTTGAATAGTAGGTGTCTTGTAGTCTTTGGCACTTTGGTGTTATGTAGCAAGCCACACACAACACATAGCTTTTTGTTTCAGATCATAGAAATCTCAGTTAAATAGATCTCTGAAAAGCTGCACCATGCTAGCTTTGGATGACTTATCAGTGTGGATTGACACTGACCAGCAGATAAGCACTCACACAGCTCCTCACTCACTTCCCCTCCCTGCAGGCACATGGTAGAGAGAATTGGGAGAGCAAAAGCAAAAAACTTATGAGAAAATATAAAATACAATTTAATAAGTGAAGGGAAAAAAGAGAAAAAAAACACCAAACCCAAAAACTGCATGGCGCAAAGGCAATTGCTTGCCACCTCCCACAAACAGATTGATGCCCGTTCAGACTGCAAAAGTACTACCTTGCAAAAGAAACTCCTCCACCCGTTCCACCCCTACCCCATTCTCTCATTTCCTATTTTTATCTCCAAGTGTGATGTTATTTGGTGTGGAATATCCCGTTGGCCAATTCAGATTGTCTGTTTGTGTTGTGTCCCCTTCCAACTTCATGCTCAACCCTGGCCTGCTCCCTGGCCCTGAGTGGGAAAAACACTTGATTGCTGGGCAAACACTATTCTGTGATAACCAAAACACTGGTGTATTATTAACCTTGTTTTAGCCACAAATTACAAACCCAGCACTATATAGGCCGTTGTGAAGTAAGTCGACTCCATTTGAAGCAGACCCAATACGTGTACTTCCTTAGCAGAGACACACTGTTGACCCTGACAATGGCAAAGATGATGAACCATCTCAAACAGGATAGCTATGACAATAGGGACTAAGACTAGCAAGTAGGCCTGTGCTAAAAACATGGCAACAGAAAGCATTTTGTCTGGATTATGCATCTCTAGAAGGACTTGATTTGTGACCCATTTAATTTGGAACCTAAGAGCCCATGATATAAGCAAATAGCCTATCTTTCTTACTAATGTCTGTAAAATCAAGTGGCCAAATGGTAAATATATCTCAAAGTTTCTGCTTTTTGGTTTTGTTGTTAAATAAGGGTATAAATGGAGTTTGCTAGACACCAAAGGGCTTATTTGAAGCCAGTTTAGCCAGTCACAGGAAATGCTGAAGGCAGAGATAGCAGTAGGCCAATTTGTCATATGTTCTTCTCTTATAAGCTGTGCAATTACTGAAAACATCTATTTAGAGTTCCTACATCAACCCTAAGCCTTTGAAATGAACCATCATAAAACTATATGTGTATAAGAATTATATGTGTATAGTGGGGAAACAGGATGAATTAATATTTCTGAATGATGTTAGGAAATTGATAATTGTACTTATTCTGCTGGCAAAGGGGAACATCAGGAAGAAATGGAAACTAATGACATTTATATATAAAAATTACTTAATGAGTCAGTGTTTCAAGACACACTATCTCCTCCAGGGTATGGAATGTCCTCTTCTCTAATTTAATGACATTTTCAAAAGCACGGTGAAAGCAATGTAGAAACATTTGCCTTCATTCCCTCATCAGAGGGGAAGTATCTTAATGCTTGTGACATCATATAGATGATGTTTGGCATGATTTTGAAATTAATTGTAGAGTTATTGAGTAGGAAAAAACCACAGTGATATGATTCTTCATAAAGTAACTTTCCCCAGCCTTCTGAATAGCTGAAATTTCTCTCTTCTTCATGCTCATTGTGGCTCAGGACATAAATAATAGAGGGTTTCCTTACCTTTCATAAGATTCTTAGATGTCTGTTGGAGTCAACAGTGTGTGTCTTCATATTATGTAAATAATATGAAGTGTTTCCCTGAAGTGTTCTCCTGACTTTATAACTAAATTATTTTCTCCGGGATATATTTTTATCATTAATTATGTACATAGACAACCTAAGAAGCAATTTAAAAAGAAAAGTCAAATGCATTTACAAATGCTTGTCCATTAGAAGATCTGTGTGAGAATCACTGGATTCTCACTGGAGAATCTCCCCATACTGGAGAATCAGATCTTGGAGTCTGGATGGTATATAAACTGGGTGTATTAACTGTCATTCTTTACAGGAGTGATGCTGAACTCCATTAGTTTCAGAAGAGTGCAGAGACAATTATGCCTTAGCAGTCACAATCTTCCCTAAAGATTTCTGTTGCATGCAGAAAATGTACTATTAGTATAAGATAGCACATGTGTCACCAAAACTCGAACATTTACAACTGGAGGTTTTTGTGAAACACAAGGTGAATCATTCTCTGTAATTTTCTCTAACTCTTGATTATAGAGGTAGTCCAGATAGTGCCTTTGTTTATACTTATCTTTTTTTTTCTGAGATTAATGAAGCTGGGAAAGACAAATCCAATGTTTAGCATCTTCTTATATGGTTTGATACACTGTCTTCATATTTTTGCTCTTCAGATGACAGATCCTATGGGAAGAAGCTGTTTTTGAACAGAGGCATGCTGAGATCGTAGAAGTTTCTTATGTACTCATAAAATTCCTTGCTCAGAATTTGCATGCTCTGTGAATAGAAAAGCCACCTATTTCTCTCCTCTTTCTCCCTGCGGGGGGGGGGGGGGGGGGGGGGGGGGGGGGGGGGGGGGGGGGGGGGGG
>JAWWTY010000106.1:77989822-78108213 GCA_035222235.1 Margarornis squamiger | reverse complement strand
CCCCCCCCCCCCCCCCCCCCCATTTTTCTTCATAAACAGCTAAACTTTCTGTATGAGTTCTTTAAAGAAGCCCCAGTAAGATTAGACAAATCTGGTCAAAAGACAAATGCAGATTATATCAGAGCCAAAGTGAAACATGAGGATATATCATTTGGCAGAGTGAGACACCCTGGGGGCTAAGAACTGGTTAGTGGAGTAGATTATTAAGGTTCTGCTTGTTGCAGTGCCGGCATAGAATGATTAAAAAAAGATTTGAAACTCATCCTCTGTTAGATTAGCTAAGCTTACCAGCCAACCAATTGCATGAAGATGCACACTTGTTCTTCTTCATCTAGAAAAAAAATCAGATCTCAGACTGAGAATAAATTTCCTGACACATTTATCTTTTATCTCAAAGATCTTAAATGAATGCATTTCAAAAACAAATGGTGATTGCACAAGTGAACCACCATCTTAAGGATGGTCTTTTAGAAAGGTAACCTTAGAGCCTACCTGTGTTTTCACATTACTGACTAAGGAATAAGAAAAGGATAATTGTCCTCTTTCCTTGAATATCTGGAGATTCTGGGAAATTTCATAATTGAATTTTTTAATGTCCCACTCTTATGTGAAAGGGAGCCCAAGATTTGTAAATGCTTGTGGTCCAAAGGAAAGATAAAAGTCAGAGGGTCTGCAAAATCTCAAAAAGTTTTATTAGTAAATTACACACTTGACATAGAAATCAATATGCTAGTCCTATGTAAGAACCCAGCAATGGGTTTTGGAAAAAGGGTTAAGATTAAAAGAAAGGTCCTGGAAAAGTGCTGTCCTATTTCTTCATGGCCCACTTCTCCAACCATAGCTTGTTCTTTGTCATGCCATGTTATTACCAACAATGCCTACCTGTTATTACCAATGATCTTTGGTTGGCTCCACAGCCATCCAGCTATCAGTGTTTGAGACATGCAAATTACCACCTTCTGTGATTCTACAAATTTCCTCTCCTAAATCAGATAATGCTTTAAAATGTTGGGATTCTTGTGGAAGAACAGTTCTGTATATGATCAGACTTCTATAAATGCTAGGTTAAGAGAATTTTGCAAGACTTGGTGCAGCAATACACAGCAGTTGGTCCGGTATGACAGAAATGAAGTATGTTCTTGCTACACAGATTCATGAGTCTTGCAGTAACTGCAGTAAAAATATGTATCAAAGATGTTCATGAAAGAAGGAAATAGCATTATCCCCTTTGGAAGTAATAGGCACTTTTAGGAAGAGATTGAGTATCATCTGTTCTATTCAACTACTACAGTGATAGAGTCAAAAAAAGAAAACCTTAAACCTACCTACCGCTGATCTATAAAATATATTTCAAGCCATTAAATGAAATATTTTACAGTAATTTTTACTGTATATAATTCCTATTTAAAATTTTCTCAGAAAACAGGATTACAAGGATTCAAAGATCTCCTAAGATCTGCACACTCTTACTTTTGCAACACTTAGTAGTATCTTTTCCCTCTGCAGTACATCTTGAGGCTTACTAGATTTGTTCTCTTTCTTCCTCTGTCAAGCAACCTTTTCTCAGCTGCTTAATCCTCTATGAGGATATTTCATCCATGATAGCTTTCTTTTCTGCTTCTCTGTCTGAAACATTTCTGTAGCCTACAGAAGTATCATCATTTGGCATATTCTGTATCTAAACCATTTCATCTATGCACTGGGTTGTAAAGTCCTTGATACAGACACAACTTTTACTTGCATGCAGCATCAGCTGCAGGTAGTCAGCATGCAACTGATGCATAGAAAATGCAACTAGGTCTTTAAAAGCAACTGCCAACTTTGAAGCATTCAAATACCCAATTAGTAGACATCAGAATCAGAAGATGCCGAGCATCACAATTAAAATATATCAGCCTGAAAACTACTAGTGCTAACGTTGACGACAATGATACTTGCTGGAATTTTGACCATTGCTGTGTTTATTCTGCGCTAAGACAGAAAGGGATTTTTGTCATAAGAAAACTAATCTCCAAGGATTTGGTTTTCTGGAGACTCAGAACCAAATCTCAGATCTCATCAGAGCCCAGAGCTTAAACAACTCCTTTTATCCCCACTGGTGAACCAAATATAATTTCAGTATATTATTAGGTTTATATTTCTTGTCTAAAAATAGGATGGATACCTATATTCTCAGGCTTCTTACCGGTAGGTGGTTTATTCTACATTGCAGTGATTCTGCTCTAATCTAAAATTCAAAGAGTTAAAGACACAAAAGCATTCACTTTTTATGCCAGGAGTGGGCTCTGCTGACTTTTGCTTTAAGAGTCTGTGAAGAGTAAGTGGAAGCAAAAGAATATATTTTTGCAGCATGTATCAATCTTCTGTTAGTCTTTGATCTCTTTAAGGGTATTCATGGTCTAAATGACTACCACACTTTTATAGAAGTAACTGAAACATGGATTTGAAATAATTGACACCAAAGGGAAAACATATTAAAAGTGGTAATCTCTACCCACAGCTTAATTTTTTTCCTAGTGTCGACATTAAAGGTAAACTAATCCTTATTTTTTTCTTGAAAACTAGTATTTTTCAAAAGTAAAGATGTTATATTAGAAAAGCAGACATGTACACACTCTTCACAAGAAAGACACCTAACAAAGATTTAAGAAAAAAATATTTTTGTCAATGAAAAACATTGCCTTAAGCACTTTGCTTGTCATTTACTTAGATCTTTTTTTCTTAGTTCAAAGTCATAAGTGAAAATAAAAAAAACAAACAACCCAAACCAGCCAGAACCAAAAACCTGTAAACCACATAGTGCTCAAGTAAGGCTTCAGAAAGTCTGCAAATAATATGTCTTTACCTCTTATAAATTTGCGTTTTGCAAAATTGGCTGAGACTTTGTGATAGCATCATTTTTCCTTTACACACTGGAGGTGAACTCTTGATTAATACAGTCAGTAAGGGGTAAGATATGGAGGACCAGCCTCTACTGGTTTACGTGGGTAGATTTTGTAACAGAATAGGGTGTGTTGTGATTTATTCTTGTGACTTCTGCTAATCTTCGTGGACCAGATCACATCCTGATGTGTAAAGGAAAAAAAAAACAAACAGTGTGATGCACAAAGTTAACCAGAATGGTATGGCATACAGTTCTTTGAAAGTTACTAAGTTCTTTGTAGATACTAAATGAGGCAGATCTCAATAAATTCCCTGCCTAAAACCAACCCCTGAATAAGTCAGGGAGGGAGCATAAGGTGTCTCAGAGTCCCTGTGGATTAGTAGGATTGAGAGGTACCTTCATGGGATTGAAGGTTTCCTGGCAAATCTGTCTGCCGTGGTGGTGAAACTTCTCACTCATGAGCTCATCATAAAAACACTGTTTAGAAAGGAATGACATGAAAAAGCATTTACAAACATCAATGCTATGTCAAATTCCTTTTAAACTGAATAGTGGTATCAACAGTGTTCATCTCTAAAGAGTATTTCCTCATAGATATGTCAGAGGGTACTGAGGTGCTGGACAAATTAGTTTTGGCATTTCCCCTTTTCCTCTGCATCTATATTTACTTAAAATCATGATCATTTAGGTGGTAGAGAGCTGCAGTGTAAGAACAGAAATTCAAAGCCTTTTACCTAAAACTAATGACAGAGAATTGAAAGTGGGACAAAATGTAATTAAATCAGATCCAATTTTGAAAGTAATATGCCTGCTTTTATTTCCAGCTAATGCCTAAATCTGACTCCTTTAAAAGAAAAATAGTAGCCCCTGATATTAGCATTTGATACTAGCTTATAATCCTGATGAGATCTTGCTTCCATTTTTATCAGGTACTCTTTATTCTCATAATGCCTTGGCCACAGCAGCCAAAAGCAAGAACAATCTGTTAAAGATGCCACAAAAGAGGTGGTTAGCCCAGTCCTTTTGGGAAGGTATTCTGTGTTAAGCCATGTTCATTTGATCAACCATTGCATTGTTTTTTAATGAAAAAATTTTGATTTAAAAAAAAAAAGAAATGAAAGAAAAAGTAATTGCAATTAAAACGAGTATCAGATGTAAAAATTCAGATAACAGTTATTGAAATGGAGGGCACCAGAGTCCATTTGCTTCTGATTGCCATCATCATATTACAACACATTTAAGATTCAGAAGCACCTGCAGATTGACACACTGAGGTTTTTTTTCACCGATGTAAACAACGTTAAAACTGTCTCCATAGTGAGAGATGTGATACTGGGTTCATTGTTACTCTACTGAGATGCTAACAGCAAAGAAGAAAGAAGAATAAAGTTAAACACAAGTTTTGAGAGATTTCCAAAGAAAAAAGTGATTATAAATTCTCCTTTTTCAAGGGGTCAGTTGTTCAGTGAGGCAGTCTCAGAGGGTGACATTGCATTATTATACCAATTTGTCACCTAAATTAAAGCCATTTAGCCTGTTATTTAGTGTGCAGCTGCAGAACTGATGTGTTTTATTTTATTTTTAATGTGCTTTTTTATAGATGGGAAAAAGAAAACTCTATATGGAAGTAAAAATCCCATCAACTCTCTAAAGACGTTGGTTATGATAGAAACTGCCTCTGACAAGAGGAACAATAATCTGAACAGATCAAAATGCTCTCCTTTGTTACATATATCTTGCTTGGTTAAAAACACAGCAGTACAGAGATATTCCTTTACACAGTCAACCTTATTTTCTTTACATCTCTTCTGTTTTTATTATAAAATACTTTTCCTAAAACAGATATAAGTGCTTTTGTGCATCCACAGAAGCTAGTTCACCTGTCATGACCATGGATAGTGTCTTCTTAATTATCACATAACTTTATTTCTATTTTATGTTGGTGCTACTATTATTTTATACACTACTATTTATTTTATTTTGCTTATGTTTGAAATGTTTGGCCAATCTACCAGGAATAAAAAATATTATCAATAAGATAGATGACCATATGGAAAATATGATTCTTCCTGGAGAAAAACAAGAATTTTGTAAAATGCTATAAGATGAAATTGGAATAGCTCTAACCCCCATTTGAATCTAACTAGAAGCATGTTCAGAATTTCTAGAAATTCTTGTCTAATTTTTATCCATTTCTTGCTTTACAATTCAGAGTGCTTATCATTATACTGTGTTAGCCAGAGACAGCGTTCTATCAGTACAACAAAGTGGTGTCCTGACTGGTCAGTTATCCAAATCTGTCAGTAGTTTTTATATATGCCATAAGATAGAAAAAAAAAATTCTTGCCTCAAACACTATGTCCTCCTGAACTTTCTCCCTATTTCTATATCTAGCTTTTATTTTGAATTGCTGACCTTCTAATTAGCATACTTTTCATGCTTTTTGCTTCTTTTTTAGTTTTGTTTCATAGTGATAGTGAAGTATTATTTTTCATTACTTCTTGTTTCTTCTTCGGTCTCTTTGCTTTTTATTGTTTTTCTAAATTGCCCTTAGTTCTTTACTGTCTCATTAAAACTCTCTAATTTTCTTTATACGTCCAAAGAAGCACATTTATATGTCAGAGAATAATAGTACTGACTTATTCTTATAACAATGTTCACATCTGCTTTTACTCAACTCAAAGCATTTGTCACTTGTACACAGTCTTATATTTAAATACTCTGAACAAATTGTTTGCTTCGTTGGACTATAATAGCTTATTCTAAAATCTCAAATCAAAATCCATTTGGCATCCTTAACCTTGCACAGGAGTAAATGCCCAGTATTTATCACTTATATCAAAGCACCCATACACAAATATTATGGTGTCTTTTTCTGTGAACAACAGAAGTGGGATTCTATCAGAGGGTGCCAGGCTGCAGGGAGCTATTACAAGCAATAGTGTTACACTAATTTTTACTGATGAAACCATACATTGAAAGTTTGTAGTTGGTAGTTGGTGGAGGGAGCTTGGATTAGTTAAGAAGGTTCATGGTTCTGCACTTTGGCAGAATGATCTGATGGCAGGGAAATTCTGAATGGCTACACCATGATTACAATTCAGCATAATCTCATTTTTTCTGGTGCTGACACTGAGGAGTATGAGGGAACAGACTGAAATTCAGTCCTGACTCTTACTTATTTACATCTATCTGAATACTATTTTGGAGGCATTTTCTGAGATGACTCATGATCTAACAGCATTTCACTGAGACGTTGCCCTTGTCTATTTAAGAAATCTTTCCAATGCAGAATGACAGGAAGTAAAGTCAACCATGACAGAAGACAAACTCATCAGGGAACTTCTTCTCACCCTGTCATCTCTGCAACTTTTTACCACAGTACAAGAGGAAAACACTCCTTTGTAATGATGACTCACTGATTTTGTCCCATTCAAGGGAAAAAAGCAGCAACAATGATACAGCCGTGGGTTTCTTCTCCATCTCATGGAGTTCTTCATCCGTATACAGCATTCATTTCTTTTTGCAGGGACCATCACGCCTGGAGGGACCTGCTTTTCAAGAAAGACCTGTTCTGTTAGAGAAGGGGTCCGTCTCTTCCTTGGACCCCTCAATTTTTATTTTTATTATTATTTTTATTTTTAATTATTATTTTTAGCATGAAGAAAGCAGGATTGTTTTTAACTTTTTTTCACATTTTCTCAGCAACTCCTCTCCTTTCACAATAGTGGTCAGAAAACATGTTTTTCTCAGAAATTTCCTTTTGATTTGAACTAATCTGACAAATCAGGGTTCAAATTGCAAACTCCAATTACTCTAATTTGTTCATCTATATGCTTAATGTAATTATATTGTGACAGATATGAACAAACTAATGCTTCTAAATTTTACTTAAAGGAAACAAATAGAAGGATTCAAATTCTTTGTGGTTGGTCACAAAATGAAGATCTGTAATCTGTTAGTCTTTCTTCTGAAAGCTCTTTTTAAATGATCAATGTTTCCTCCATTCCCTTTAAGAAAACAAGCCTGTTTTTAAATAATGCTTGATTTAAATATTTATCATTTAACCTTTCAGTAAAAGTGTTTGTTGAATAACATTTAAATATTTCATTTTTTAACAATAAATAAAATCCAAAACTGCATTTAAATAATTCTAAATTTGTGACATAAATTACCTCAAGACGAGCAACTCCAAGCTCAAGCTGAAAATGTATTGTTATTTGTATCCAATTTAAAACAAAACAAGCCAAAGCCCAAGGATAGAGTTGGAAAGTTATGGAAGGTCCTGGTGTAATAAAAGAAATCTTCTGAACACATTATAATTATTATATTTTAAGTCTTGTTTAATTATAAAATATAATCACAATGACATACGTCTGGGAGAAAAAGCTTCTTTAACTCTTAAAGTTTTAAAGAATATAAATCTGTTCTCAACCCAAGAGACTCCTCGAATGCATGGAGGATAACTTCTTTAGACAGCCGTCCTACAGGGGAATAGTATAGTCCTGTTGTGTAGGCATGAGGTGAGGAAGGCCAAGTCGAAGCATTATTTTTGTCAATATCTTAACAAAAAGATATATTTCCTTAAAACAAAATGCAGGAAACCTTCTATTTTTACACAATTGCAAGAAAAAAAAATAACCTTGATGCTTTCTATAGTAATGAATTATCATTTTCTTTGCAGGTGCATTCCAAAGACATCTTTCTGCATTCCATATGAATAGAATGACTTATATACAAGCTCCTGCTCACAGTTCAGTTGCTCACACATCCCCACCTAGATTTTGTCACCTACTTTGCAGCTGCTGCATTTGAAGAGCACAGATGCTCGTTAATTTCTGTGCAAATCCACCAGGTGCATGTATGTGTTTTGAATATTGCAGGATATCTCAAATGAGACTACACACCTACATTTAAGCATTGCTCAAAGAGTTTAATTCTACAACTGAATACATCCACAACATCCACTTTTAATATTCTATTTAAGGGACAGGTTAGCTAGACTTTGTGGATAAAAATAGGAATTAAGGTTGCATTTCTGAGGCAAGCTCATAGTGTATGAATGGAAAAATAAGTTATAACTGGTTCTCCTGACCTGGAACAGCAGAGACGTTGTTTTAGACAAGTTAGCTTAGTTAGGTATATCCTAGCCATGGTATTATCTAGTGAATAAACTTTTGGAACTAAATAAATTAACACTGTTTAGTGGAGAATAATCAAACTTTTGGATGTAGAAGACTTCTCCGGACTGTTTTATTGCAACAGTAGTTCCTCATTCTTCCCTCATATATACCATTGAGAAGGTGCTCAGAAAGAATACCTGTATAGGTAATATATACCAGAGAAGGTATAGGTGATGTATACCAATGAAGCCTTTTTGTATATTCTGCTCATTTCCTCTCTCTCCGTTTTTCTTCGATTTGAGATTTAGTTTGAAGACAGATGGCTAGCTTTATGTCTTATTTATGCAAATACATGTGGTGTTTATTTGGATACTGCTGAAACTGTGGAGCCAAACTTTCATGTGAGGGATTTTTTTTAAACTGGCAACTTTCTGATTATAATTCATCCCGCTTGTTACCGTCATTAGAAAGTACTCTGGGAAGAAACATGAGAAGCAAGTGGGGGCCATATATTATTTCATCCAGAATCCCTGGAGCACATTGGAGATGGGAGGAAAGTCAAATCAAATAACCTGACTGATATTAAGTCAATAACTTTATCCATTTTACTCTTCTTCCTTTTCTTCCACTCTCTCAACTGGGATGCACCAACATAGCATGCACGTGGATAACAGACCTTAAATTCACGGAACATCCAGTTTGATTATGCTGTATTATAGAAGTTAGATGAGAACATAAGAGCAGAATACTAATCAATGAAATAGGGACTCTTTTTAACTGAAGCACAAAAAGTATTTATGAACCGATGCTCAGAGGGAGATTTTTTTTTTTCCAAATTGCAAATTTTATATTTGAGGGATGATATATTGTCCTGGAATTCATAGTGAGAAAAGTTTATGGCAAAAGAGTACTACCAAGTTTGCAAATGCGAACTCCTCAATATTAAGGAAAGCTGGTTGTCTTTGCAACTTTACTTAAGATTTGTTAATTTCCTATCATTGTAATTAAAGTGATTACACGTTACTTTTTCCATGGGACTTCTTACTTACCTGATGCTCAGAGTACCTTGTAGTAGTTAGTGGCCTTTGCTCAGATTCTGTCCATTCAGATGTAGGAATTTGTTCTTAAGGTAATCATCACTATGTTATTTTAGGACTTTCCTGATACCTCCAGGTTCACATGTTCTTTCAATATGGTGGAATAGTAGTATCTATGTGTTATATAAAAAATAATGCATGGGCTGAAAAGTTTAAAAATATAAAAAAATTATTAATCACATTTGAGATGATGGAATAAGTAGAGGTAGGGGGATAAGTTGACATTCTTTAGTTGCTCACATTTGGTGAATTTTGTTGTCTGCTATGAGCCACAACTAATTTCAGCATAATGGCTTTAAATTTGGCAAATATATAAGAAATTGAAGCCTGGATCTATGCTGGAAAAATATTACCCAGCTATGTTTTAATAACTGTAATATGTAAAAGAATCAACAATAATCATCATAGTTTTCTTGTGAGACTTTGTACCTTGCAAGCAGGTTTTATTTTTTGAACTGGGACTCAGGAATGAATTGTACAAAGTATGCTAATACCTTGTAAGTGGTAATAGACTTACCCAGATGAAATATACATTTAATATTTAAAGAATCTCTTGTATACAATGAAAAACAGTTATAGGAAACTTATGGAACTCATGTTGAACTAAAAATAATCAAGTTTTTTTAAGGTGAGAATACTGAAGAGAACTGTGAAAAAATGGTGCATAATTTAAATTTACAAAATAAATTATTCCATTTTCCAAGGGGATAAAATGTAACTATGGTACTTCATGTCATTTTTCTTCCTTTGCCTCCTGGACTCATGAAAGAGCAGCAGAAACTAAAGGCCATGACACTGAATTAGGAGTTTTGAAAATGAGGGTTTTTTGCAGCTCTGCAAGTGATTTGCTTTCTGACCTCCTCATTTTCTTTTCTTGTAGGATATGATGTTTTAGGGGGTTTATTATTATTTATTTATTTATTTGTGCGTTTGAGAGGGGAAGAATTATACCTTGATAAATCTTTGGTCCATCCCTAGCCAAAATGGAAAACCCTACAGAAAAACAGACAATAATAAGAAAATAAACATTAGATTTTAATCTCATCTTTTTCATGTCCCTGTGACAAGAACAGGAAAGAATTGATTTAATGCATTTTTAATATCCCATTTCTAATTTCATAACTCTCCAAGCTCTTATTTAAACTATGACTAATACTGACAGAACCTGTCTATAGGCCTTGCAATCATTAAATTTTATCCTTAACAGATTAAGACACTTCAGTGTAAATTTCCGACAGTATTAAAAATGTTACAGTCGTGGTGAAATCACATCCTAGCTGGCTTTAAACACAGTTCAGTAACTCATGCAAGCCTCAGTCTTCAACACAAAGGCTGTTGCTATTGATCACATTAACCCTGACTCATCACACCCCATTTGGCCTAGACCTAAAGGTAGCTCACTAGCTCTTTGGTGCCTGCCCTACTTTAGGAACTAAATCTCAACCAAATCCTCTGAAAATCAGAGCTCAAATCTTGGACTAGTATCATGTTGAGACTTGAATTTAACTGAGCATATCCAGCAGACTTATCAGTCTCTACCAACTAACATTTTTTCCTAAACCAGGTAGGCACAACCCTAGTGATAAACCAATGTCCTGTTCTAAACTGAGCTCTAAACTATAATCATAGAACCCCAAAAACACAAAACTTTTTTTTTTTTTTTTTTTTTTTTTTTTTTTTTAATTGAGGAAAATACTTTAGTTATGGACTCGGCAGTGCTGGGTTAACAGTTGGACTTGATGGTCATAAAAACCTTTTCCTGCCTAAATGATTGTACAATTGTATGACAAACCTAGTGTTAAACTTACTCTGTAACCCCAGTTTCACGTCATTAAAGGACTGCTTAGCTGTTTTCTTATATTTTCAAATATTGGAGACATTTGTCCTTAGCTAACTGTTTAAACCCATTGTTTGGATGTTTGAGGGGCATGACTCTCCTCTTACAGATCATTTCTCTGTAATTCATCTCTATTCTGCATGACTTGCTTTCTTTCTTAGTATATATTTTACCTCAAGAATTTTTTTCTTGTCAGTATATAGCATAAAAAAGGCTCAAGGAAAAACCAGCAATTTCACATACAAAAACCTCTGAATCATTTTTTTCTTAACGTCTACATGTTGCTTTGTGCTGTTCTCAGTGGCTATGTTCAGGACTAACCTTACTCAAAATACGTATACATAAAATATAGATGAATGCATGTATATGCACATGCATGCAGATGCATAAATATATCATTTTGTTGCGCAAACTACCATACTCCAACTTGATTAAAACAGTCAGCGTGTGCAAACTTGGTAATAAATACATATTACTTCCAAGAATGCAAATTGCACAGCTTTGTCTCATAAAAGGATTTTTGAGTCTTATACTGGTGTCAAATGTTCTGATGTTATTGATGGGGGTGTGTGTACATTGAACGGTATTGTCTGAATAAGGTTAAACTGTAGAAAATCAAGACAGTCTGTAGTACAGATTCTTAAAGCACTGATACTTATGCTTTCTGTATAAGCATTTGGAAGTGTACTTCTGGATTTGCACCAAATCAACCTGCAGCTGCACTATTCACAAAACATGATGACTTCTGATTGTTCTGACGAAACTTGTCACAGGATTATTGTGAATCATCTGCTTTTACAGCAACACAGTTTATAATCCCCATAGTTTATAACCTCCATGAGAATGAAATGGTATAATGTTGAAGTTTCAATTTTATTCAGTGAAGGATTCTCAGTATTCACTATGATGTTGTAAAATACAAAATTAAAACAGACACTCTCTGAAACACTTTCCGGAAATGAGCCCCATTTTATTATTTACATTTAGTCTGTTTTTATTGTAAATTTCAAAACATTGCATTGGTTCTTATTTTAGCTTTTATTAGACTTATTTAATTACGAGCTCACTATACTGTTTTTGGTAGAGGTTCTGTAAGTGGTGGAGGTTATCAAGATTTGTATTCTATTCTCTATCTTTATATGAAGTCAACCAATTTTCTGCATGCGGCTTACAGCTGCAGTCTGCTTGTTGGTGTAGTCAGTCACTTGCTTTGTGATGAATGTTGGATATTAGCTATATTAGGGACCCTTTATTCAGCTACAATTAAAATACTTTGTTTTGAGTATTCTATATTTTACAAGAAATCATGTATTGAGCTATCTTGAACAGAGCATCATAGAAAATGAAGGGGGAAAATACATATCCTGATATATTAAATAGTTGTGATGTGAATCATCTGAAGTAGTCTTATGGGAATATTTAGAAATGTAGAGCAAAATATATATGTAAATTGCTGAATAAGCACCTGAAATGTCATAAGATATGCTCAGAACTCTATAGGTTAATTCATGTAGATGCCAACCTTGAAAAAATAAAATACCCATTGCTCATATCTCTGATGATACCCTTCTTGACCTTTAAGACCACTGCTGATTCTTAATACTAATCTGATTTCATCTTTATTTTTAGTGTTTCCCTTTGAGATACTTGGTTGCATGAGATGTAATAAGATTCAAATGGCCAGAAAGATGATTTTGCTGCAGGCAGAATTTTGAAAAAATCTTTAATTGGCTGTTACTGGACTCTGTGGGTTTTGCAACAACTTGCCTGACCATGCAATATCAAAATTTTTTCGAAACCTATTGGTAGTGCCTTTGCAGACATTTGCAGAACAACCATACATGTGGTTTTTCTGAAGTACTCTTAAAATAATTTCCACTATTTTGTTATATTAAAATTACTTGCACAATTAAAAATAACAAAAATGCTAAACAAGAAGTACCTTAAAACACTTTATGACATTCTGGTTCTTTGCTGGCATTAAAGATTAAGATGTTGTCCAGTCATTTATTGTGGAGTGATCTCAGAGTGCATGAACTGCTGTTGGTTTTGGTTGCGTTTGTTTGTTTGTTTGTTTTTGTTTGTTTGGTTGGTTGTTTTTTTCAGCTGAAGTTAAACTGGAAGATGTGATGAAGGTATGAATCAAGTTAATACACTCCAGCCACAAATGGAATTTCACCCAATACTAGCCATATGAGAGCTAGTCTGCCCTAGAAGTAATCCCCCTGCCATAGAACATATGTAGTATGAATGTCAGGTCTTTGTCAGCAACTACCTCATTCCACAGATAACATGCTGTTATTTGCTGATGTTGATGGTGTCTAATGTGCACCTGCACTAGTGCACTTTTAGGTCTAATTGTTCTATAAGGTAATGATACAGTTACAGTTCTGTTTCCAGGTCAGGATTCAGTACAAATGTAAAATTCCAAATGGGTAAATTAAACAAAATTAGAAGATTCCATAGATACATAAGTAATACCAGTACTTATGATAAAAAATGGATTAAAAATGCAGCCTACGAAAGTGAGTTCATCAATAACTGACTACATATTTAGAACATAGATTTATTAATAATAGATGCAGAAAGAACAGAAGAGGACAGAGCTGCCTTTCTGTGAAAACAAGTTTTTGAAGCAGTCTATCTGAGATTTTTGAAGAAATATGGGGGGACTATGAAATTAAAGATTGAAATTGAAAAGGTATGCATTGTTTGATCAGACAGTGCAGCATGACAGGATGATAACAGAAATCAAAAGGGGAAACTGCCTAGCCTCTAGTCCCAGGCACAGCTATTTAAAGACTGTGGTAAAAATGTGCCACTTGGGATATGTATGACTCTGTTTTCATGTTTCTAATAATGCCCTAGAGTGGGCTAATTGTTGCTCTGAGAACATGCCAAGTTGCATGGGTAATGTGCTCCAGAATGACCCTGCTTGAGTAGGGAAGTTGGACGAAAAAACCTGTTGTGGTCCCTTCCAACCTTACCCATTCTGTGATTCTGGGATTACACGATAAAAAAATTGAGTCCCTGTGGTCCTCTGCAATCTAGGCAATGGCAAAATCTCATGCTTCAATGAAGCTTACAACATGGTGTAGTGACAAATAATGTCTTGTGTTACCTGTCAAGCCTTCTTAGAATTGTCATTCTAGGTAGAATATAACTAAGAGTAGAATGTTAAAGCAAAATCTTTTAATGTTTGAAAAATGTACAAATACTACTGGCATTTTAGAAAAAACAATTTGAGAAAGTATTTCTTTCAAGGGAAAAAATATGGCTGAAAACAGGAGAGAAGAAATAAATAAGTGAAGAAAATAAAGAAATATTTTCTTTTTTTCTTTAGGAGAATTAGTTGATGATTCTTGGCTCTCTCTATAAAAGCTCCTGCTTCTCTTTGCTTCTGTAATTTCCCTGAGTGATTGAACAGTGTTTGTTAGCAGAACATATGGTGACTACCTGACCCTGTATATGCAATCAGGCAGAATGCAGGCAGACAACTAGTCACCATTGCACACTGAAATGTTTCTGAGAATGATCTCGATGTGACCATTTTTCTTCTGTGTCTCTTGCTGCTGTCAACAACCAACTTAGTAAAATGACCAACGACTGCTCTCTCTGTATATATGTCTACCCTTTTGCTGTATATTTGCTGTACAATATGTCCTAGGGCATGAAAGAGTGTCAAAGCTGCGCAGGGCAATATCTGCATATTGTAGAAACATTGACATCTCCTTAATCCTTCTATGACTCCTTCAGGTACAAAAGACCTAAGACCTTGTCCTTAGCAGAGATAAGGATGTCATAACAATGAAAAATAAATAAAAAGAGTGGGATTTTCACATACTGGGACTTCAACTCTTGCTCTAAGCAGGTTGACAATGTATATTTATTGTTGGAGTCTTACTAATAAAAAAAAAAAAAGTTTTTTTGAATATAACTTTATATTCTTAGAAATGGAATTGAAATGAAAGTTAAGTTTGAATTTGAAAAAAAATCACTGATTTTTCTTTTAAACACAGTTAAATTATTCCTTCCCCCTATTCTTGTGCATGGTTACCATTTTCAGCAATAACCTGACATAATTCTGAGGGAATTGCAAAAAGCAAACACAATAAAATGATTGTGATAAAACAACATCCTTGTTTTCTATCCTTCAAGACCTACTTTAGATCTGAGAATGTTTTCATGCTGTTGTTTTCCTGCAGTCCCTTGATGACAACTGTACCCTACATTTCAGTGGGGTTTAGCTGCCTGCACTGTTGGCCTTAGTCCCATATTATAACAAAAAGGTGGTTTCTGACTGAGAGAAATCATGTTGTCATCTTTACTCTGTGCTCGTAAAAAGGTCACATTTCCCTCTTTCATAACATATTGAAGATTGGAGGACAAATCTTATATATAGATGACACACAAACTACTCTGCATCTTTTCTTGTCCTTCTGTTTTGATGGGTAAAGTCTTTTCTTAAGCCTTTGCAGATAAAGAAAACCAGTATGTCTGTGTTCTGGCTCACTATTCAACTGTCTAATGCCATTCAAAAGTCCTGTAGTTTACAAAGGCAGATAAAGGCTTGTGTATCTTGAAGCTGTTCATACCAATTCCTTTGCATGATATCTTTAATCTAATCTAAGTAAGAGTTCTTTCTTCTCCCTCCAAGAAGAGCTACTGGTTTGTACAGGTGACAGCACAGCAGCTACCACTGTTGGCATTAACTCTGACTATTCAAAAGATGTAACTTTTCTGATGAGTAAAGTCATAGAGCTGCCAGTGGCTACAACTTTAGAGGTTTGATCCACTGCCTGTGGACAGCACAGGCAATGGAATGACCCCCACTGACTCCTCAGAGTTTTTTCCTGGTTTATATCATAATGTGCTGCAAACACTTTATAAGAAGGTGGGTTTTTTTAACTTATTTGTAGCATTAATGATACAGAAATAGATTTCAGCACGTTTTACATCCTCTTCCGTGATGTTCCACTAAGCCCATGACCCATTTTAACTAGAAATCTTAAAAAACATTTGAGATGAGCAGTGTGAAATTATTTTGTTATGAATAATCCTTTGAGAGTTGGAACAGTTTTTTTTCATTCCCTCCTTCTTTTATTTCTCTCCCCCACCTCAAGCCACCATAATGTAATTTTTTTTTAAATTAGATCATCTACAGGTCACCTACCTATTTGTTAACTGCAGCAATTATTTGTTGTAAACATATACATGCCTTTCTTCTGCCTGGGCATTCAAAAATTTTTCTGCTGGTTTTGCTTTTGTGTTTACTTTGTTATTGTTTTTCTGTTGCTTTACATAGTCTTAATTACATTATATGGGGTTTTTTTTTACAAAAGCATGCAAGAAAAATGTCATTATCTTAGAGCGACTTTTCTCAATTAAATCAACAGTATCAGCTAAGATTAAAAAAAATGCTAGCAAAGCACTGATAAAGAGAATGAGCCTCTCCATGTTAAATATGCTTTGAGAAAAAAATCCTAAATGATGCCTCTTGTATTATTTGTTGAATGCAATCACAGATTACATTTGAAGAACCAAATAACAACACGATCCCAATTTCCCCAAAAATAAACAGAAAGAGGATATTCTGGATGTCTATATCTATAAATAATAAATGCCTTAAAGTTTGTACACAGCAAATAAATCAGTAGTTTAGGACAGAGCTTAATACTTCTCTCACATAATTTTTACAGCTGCAATGTCTTCAGTGAAATTTCAGTGGAACTGAGACTCGCTGGTTGATAAGAACTAAGCTTCTTGGTCTGATGCGATGAGTCTGAATTACAGGCATTTGACCGAGGCAATTTCATTTGTGATTAAAAAGCATACAGAAAGCAGATATATGGGGCATAAGGGACAGCAACTGGAAGTATTGGAATGGATCCAAGGAGGAAAATTCTGTAACTTCATAAATTTTAAGGGGATTTTTGTTCATTCTCCCCCTTTCTGACAGTGATCTTTACAGGCATTTCCACTTTCGATGGAGTAAATATTTATTATGAATTTTTGTGGGCAGATAATGATCTGTTAAAACTGACCAGTTTTAAATGGAAAAGTTAATTTTAATTTACATCATCCTATTAACCTGTTACCCCATGAGCCTATGTAAATACAGGATGCCTGAGGAAAGGCTTGGAAGTGCAGGAGCAGAAATTTGAAGAAGTGGCTATTATATGACCTAAACTCTTTGAAAAACTATGCAGCACTTGTGGCTTAATGAGACTGAACTTTGCTTAGGCACCTTCTGCTGGCACTAGAGAGGGACTCTTCCCCAACCCAAAGCCTAATTTACCCACCCTGAGTTGCCTTCTCTAGGCTTGTATTGAGCAGGAAAAAAACCCAAAAGATTTAGCTTGCACCCAGAAGAAAATTTATGGCTGTAGTCTGTAGTTGTAAAGGGATTTGTTCCCTCCTGCACACTATCACCACACCCAGCCTTTCAGAAAGCACTCCCAGCTTCTCTTTGCTACTGAGTAATGTCATCATTGTTATGATGTCTGCCCACAGTGTGCACCAGCTGGTTTTTCTGGGGTGATCCCAGAAGTAGAGGGAGTCAGGGACCCACTGTGGTTTGTCAAATTAGAGAGTACCTCAGGAGGTGAACAGAAAATGCACAGGTAATAGTGAACAACATAAACTTTGCTCGTGCTTCCGACAACTGTAGTTTCAGTTTAACTATTCATATGACTTCTTTGCTGGGTTACTGCTGTTGCAAATGTACCTTTGCATATTTTATAAAAATAATGATTTTTAGGATTAAAACCTGGAAGCAGTACTCAGTGTGACAGGCAAGCTGGGATGCTCTTCAAAAGAGAGGACAGAGAAGTAAGAGCACAACTGTCCTCCTTTGTTGCCTCAGAGTGGCAGTACTGTGCCTCCCTAGATCCCTGCGCAGATCAAGGACTTCAGTGTGCTGTAAAAAAACCTTCACACTACATAAAGTGCATACCCATGGAGTTACTGTCATTGCTTAACCATTCTACATGTCAGAGAAAAATCGTTGCATGTGGAGATATTGTCAGTGACCTGTAGAGAGTCCATGCAGCTGGCCCCATTTTGTACAGTGGAATTACAACCTCTATTTTTGCTTGTGTTGGGGCAGGCTGTGACCTTAAGCAAAGGCACTTTGTTATGATTTTACTTCCCTGCTAAAGATGTGTCTGTGCTGATATTCCAGACAGATGTTTGCCTAACCTATTCTTAAAGACCTCCAGTAGTGGAGAATCCACAATGTCCCCAGACAAGCTATTTCATTGCTTCATTATCATTACTGCTAAAAACTTTCCTAAATGGCATTTTTATCATAATTGCTTGTAGTTACTAGTAACTGATTTCCAGAATGCCAGATGTGTAAATAAAAGGGACTGTTCCTTCATAAGTCCTTCATTATCACTTTTCGACAAATTTAAATAAACAGTCTCTGTTTGAGAAAAGGGTCATTCTAGAAAGCACTGAATTCCTTACACTAGCCAGGAAAAAACGTATTTTATCAATTCAATGCCTTGAGCCACTGAAATAGTGCAGAATAGCCAGAAACTGGCTGTGAACATCACCATAGAAATGTTGGAGGAAAACCTTCTGATGCTAAATGCATGATATCTTTTTTTTCATAAGAGTGTGCTTGCAGATAATTTCCTCCATTTTGACATGATACAGCAGAATTTAATTTTCCAATAAACTGAGTACATCACTAATTGTAAAGATATTATAAAGCTACTGTTAAGAAAATCAGTCTTCTCCCTGTATTCTTTCAACTGCATCAAAGAAAGAATAAAGGATCTGAATACTCATAACTTTATATAGACAAAAAAGTATGCAAGTCCAAACGAGGTATAAAATCCTATTACTCTGATTTAGAAAATTTGTGCTTTGCTTCAATGTAATTGTCTACAGGAGTAAGGTAGAAGGAAATCAAGCCCACTAGAGATTTGTCCTTCTAGATGCAGTTTCATTTGGTGAAGTCCAGCTATGAAACCTTATGAATTGCTCCAGATCTGGAAAAAAAAATTGAATGAGTAAGCTCTGTGGACATCCTCTAATTGTAAAACCTAATGGAGCCAGCGCTGAATGTGGGCTGGTTAATTACATTGGTGCCTAATTTGCAGGTTATCAAACCAGTGTGAAAAATTTATGCACCAGAAAGACATAATAGGGTGCCACAAAAAAATTAGTTAGTTTAAACTACATATGAAGAAACTTCATAAAAAGACTATATCCAGATCTCTTATGCCATATCTGCAGCAACACTCATACAAAAGGTCATATGGTAGCTACAATCTATACATTAAAGCTGATGCTATGATAAGTGGGATTGGTGTGGACACTGGATGTACAAATAGATTCAAATTAGATAGGTTCTTAATTTCTGATGTGGCTAGTTATTATTAAGTAGGATGTGCTTTGATCTCAAATACAGAATTAAACAAAACCTCAAATGATTGCAGATTTTTTCTCCTAGCAGTAATTTTGAAGAGTAAAACAGTTTTAGGGTCAAGTAAACCAATCAAATACACTTAATATTGCTGTAGCAACGTAATCCCAAGGAGGGATATAACATAATAACTACTGCAACGTGCTGCTAAAAAAAAATAAAAAAAAATTGCATGTATAGAGATGCATACTAGACAGGATGGCCAAATGACCTGTCTCAGGGATAGTAGGGGATACAGTAATTACCAATGCAATTGACTTTTTTCTTTTGTTTGTTTCAAAAGTGTCAGTGTTGCAAAATAATCCAAAAAGAGAACAAAAGAGGCGTGCAAAAGAAAGCCGAAGCAATTGAAAATGAAAATAGAAAAAGAAATGTAATAAGCCCTAAAATGAAATATGCTAAATCATACTGCAATTCATGCATTACTTTTTCAGCACTACTTCAAAAAGCGAAGTTTGCAGCAATAGTGCAGGCCAATAATTAACCTTTCCTTCTTCATGACACAGTAAGTACTGTAGCTCCAGCAATGTTACATGATTATTTTATGTAACATATTCAAGTTGTTTGAATGGTTTTATAATGAAAGCTAGAGGATCCATAAAATAAATTCATTAGGAAGAAAGGAAAGGTCTGTTTGCAATTCTTGCACAATTTTGTTTACCTTGTGAAAGGGAGGAGAAACTGCAAGGAGAATGAAAACATCCCCTCTTTTCTTGGCTAGTAATTTTCCCTCTGGGTGAGTCACTGGTCAGCACGTGACCACTTGAATTAGTCCCATAGTATCTGTGCCTAACCATTCCTGATGCACTTTTGGGTAGGCAAAAGCCAGTTGACACTGTTCTCCATTTTCTGTGTATGCTGATGTTCTGTACCATAAATATTTGGGTATAAATTCAGGATTTGCTGTTAGTTGACTACTTCTTGTTTAGTAATATCCCTTTTATCATGTACAATCCCAGAAGTCTGATTTCATATTGAGACCTTTCCACTAAGCCTTTCTGGGAAATTCAAAAGTGTTATGTCATAACTGTACAAAATGAGTTAGGTTTACTGCATTTATAAGAAGAAGAATGAGTGAAGGGTCTGGAGGGGAAGGCTTATGAGGAGAAACTGAGGTCACTTCGTTTGTTCAGCCTGGAGAAAAGGAGACTGAGGGGAGACCTGATTGTGGTCTTCAACACCCTCATGAGGGGAAGCAGAGGGACAGGCACTGATCTCTTAATTCTCATGGCCAGTAACAGGACTTGAGGAAATGGCATGAAGTTTTGTTGGGAGAGGTTTAGGTTGAATATCAGGATATGTTTTATCACCCAGAGAGTGGTTGGGCACTGGAACAGGCTCCCCAGGGAAGTGGTCACAGCATCAAACCTGACAGAATCCAAGAAGTGTTTGGACAACGCTCTCAGGCACATGGTGTGACTCTTGGGGTGTCCTGTGTATGACAGGGTGTTGGACTTGATGGTGCTGGTGGATCCCTTCCAACTCAGCATATTCCATGATTCTATGATGCTATGATTAAGGCTGGGAATATTAGGAATATTCACCCATTGTGGGTGTTTCAATAATAAATGCTTGTCTTAAATAGAAATATTGGTAAGCGTTTCTGATAAGCTTGCTCCTAGTGACTCCCTAAAAGGCCAGACAGTGATTCAGAGGAAGATCTCAGAATGGACTTAGGAAACCTGAACCCTCAATTCTGGGGTCTACCACATGGAAAATAGCTATAGCACATCGAACAAAGTCATACACCAAATCAATATGACAGATCTGTTCTTATTCAAATGAACTTTTATATTTGATCTGGATTTAGCTTATCTATAAATGTGGAAAGGAAAAGGAAAAGAAGATTGACAAAAATCAGAGTTAGAAGTAATAGCTTCTGATGCTCTTGATCACCTTCTGCATCAGAAACATTTAATAAATATATGGTTGCACTACTGCAGCATACTGCCAAGGTGACCATCTGTCAGTTAGCTTCCAGGGAATCTACAGAAATTCTCTTCTAAATCAAGATTATTATTTTATTTCTAAAATTGGGGATGGGGGCACTTTATAAATACTTTAATTTACCCAGTGAGTTTATGGGCTAAATTTTTAATAGGATAAAAATTCTCAGCAATAAGTAAATAACATCAATTCTCATCAGATACAAGCTCATGCAGAGATTGAATGATGAGGTAAAAGCTATCATGGAAACTTGAATCAAATTTATTAGCAGATGTTCAGTGGTGCAGAAGAATTATACGTGAATAATAAAGTGCAGTGCTAGCTGAGAGCTCTTGATTTCCCGCTTTTCCCCAAGAAGTACCTTTTAATGGAGGTCTTTTCCCAGAAGCTTAACATTATGTTGAATTATAATTAATCATATTGAGAAAACATTCGAGTGACAATGATTTACAAATGATCAAATTATTTTGGGCTTAGCTTAGGGCTTTACTGACTAGAATGATTTCTCTGTTATGACCATATGTCTGTCAAAAAACTTGATTCAAATGCAAAAATTATTATTAGGATTGTTGAGACAGTTAAAGAGAAATTGAGGATGTTTCCTGCAGATATTTTCTTGTTATTTAGTAAACTAAACCTTTGTTTAATTGGCAAAGATCAAGAAATAAAAGTTTATAGCAAACATATGTGCATGAACCTTGTAATATTTACCATGCAAGGACACTCAATTTCATGACCTTGTTTAACCAATCCAGCAGTAATAACTAGTGGCATGGATTTAAAGACCTGAAACCAACATAATTTCACCTTCCCTACAGGTATTCCCATTGGCATAGTCCCCTTCCATGAAATTGAACAGTGATTTCTTTCTGTCTCTGAGACAAACTGCACCTTATCAAGACAATCTTTATTTTAAGCAGCAACATGACACTGTACCCTTCTGGTCAGAGAGCTTAATTCATCACCCAAAAAGGTATCCTGAGCAGTGCATAGCTGGATAGTGATATCCTAAAGGCTGAGAGACTGAGGGTGACAGGTGTGAATGAAGAATAATGCATGGAAATCTAAAGATGTTGCTTCTTTCTGTGTGAGATTTTACGGTTGTTATCATAAGTATCTACAGGATAGATCCAAGGTCACTCAAATATCTATATAGGGAAAGATTTGAAGGTCAGTTAATTCAGTCACCTAACACAGGCACATCAAACTTAAAAGTTGAGTCTTTGACAGTTAAATGCCATGTCCCCCTTCTTCTGCAAGGTATTGAACTAGATACTGAAGGCAAGGAGAATTTGGTAAATTGAAACATTTATTTTTATGCAAGACTCTGCTTCCTGATCCTTCAGGCCATGCACATACCCAGTGTCCTCGTGCAGCTTCAACAGGTAGGGTAAAGGGAATCAATTCTTTTCCCTTTCAGATACATTGCATTCATTGTTAAGTCTACTGCTGAGAACAGGCACAAGCTTTACATCTTGACATAATAGGTTGTAAATTCACAAGGATGCTAAACATGCTAACACTATTTACATATGATGCCCTGATACATTTGGAGGCCTGCAATACCTGAAGTCTGATGATGCTTGCCAGAGGACACATTTCTAAAGTGCCTCAACTGGATTTTAATTCCTCTTAAATTTGCATTATTGAAAGAGTGTCTCCTGGCAAAGTAGTCCACATCTTTAATGTTTCACTGGTGATCTCTACCATTGAAAGTGAATACTAAGCTACCAGATAAATTATTCAGGAAAAATTATTAACAGAAGATTCATATGCTTTATATTTTTTAACCAAAGTCAATTCTTGGTATATAATTAAACATTTTGTTAGCTTCCTTCTTATAGATATATTTAAAATTCACTATCTGTAAGAGGCAACTTAACTGAAGAATCTTTAAATAAATAAATAAATAAAGTGCTAAAGAAAGCTTTGTCTTCAGTATCTCATTTCTAGCTCATATAACCGTGATGCATACATTACAAAAGACTGTGACATACTCCCAGTTTCTAGTTTTATATATCTTTATGTTGCCATAGCTCTTCATATCTCTTGTGCAAACCCACTATCTCTTGTGAAAGTAATGTGTGCAGACTCTTAACTCTCTTAGAAAAAGTCCTACCTAACATAAGATTCATATCAGAATATTGGAAATCACTGTATTTCCAGTTAATTGGCAAAACCTAGTCTTTTTAATATCTGAATTCAGAGAATTGTAGAAAACCAGTTCTGATAACGACTTTGAACGCCTATCTGCTTCCCTTACAAAGGCCAATTATGTCTATAGAATTAGTCTGCGATAATTCTAAAATATTATGGCAGTATTGTTTAGTCTTGATTAAGGTGTCCTCCCAACTGGAATTCATGAGTCCTAAGATGAAGAAAGACTGAAGGGTATGGCTATGCATTAACCTCATGGAAACCCCTGACCTTTAGAAATGTGATTTCTATTATTGTGGTCATTTTTGATTTTACTTACTGTTAGCTGCTACTTAGCATCACACCAACATTTCACTATTTTTTATAGCTTTTATATATTTATTGCTTTGTACTTTTTATTATGCTACATATCTCTAGGAGGCTGTTTTCCTTCAACATCGCAAACTATAGATATGCTAATGCTGCAATTTTATTGATTTTGCTTTTGAAGAATACCTGCAATAAATACGCCTTAGTTTTTTTTAAAAAAAGCATATGATGCATCTTATTATTTGAATTTTTAGTGGGCAGGCAATGAAATTTACTGCTGAGAATTGATGAGCAACAAATCCAACAACAGGTAGATGAATTCATCAATTTCCTGTTAAAAGGAAAAGTAAAGCACATGGCTAAAGGTCAAAGCATGAATAGTAGCATGGATAAGAGATTGAAGTGATCACATTAAAGGAAAGCAGTTCAATATCCAGAATCACATTTAAAACTTGTAGAATTATTTGTGGCTGGTTTTAGTTATCTCTGAATTGCCTGTTGAGGTTTAGTAGTAGGTCTTATGTAGCAGAAGCTCTTTTAGTACAATAGCAATTCTTAGAAAATAAAATTCTTTTCAGTTTAGATGACTAAACAGTGTCACCACAGAATGAGCACTGTTGGGAAAGCCTTCTGCCACAGTACATGTGAAACAGAGACAGAATTATCCAGACTATACATCGTGGAAAAAGAAGCCTCTGGAGACAGGGCCAGCGCTGTGAAAACTTCCAAAGGACCAGAGACTTTATAATTCAGCATTACCTGTGTCTTTTATGTACAGGTTTTCCCCTGTTTATGTTGTAATCCCTAGAACTCCCTGTTCACATGTGAAAAGAGTGTTCCTTTTTCCCGGGTATCCTGCCCCGGCCCCTCCCGACCTTATTGGATGTATCCCCTGTCATTCCCTATTCCTGGGTTCCCACTGGGTTTTGGTCCTCCTGCTCCCTTATTGGCCCCTGTGCCCCCCAAACCACCACACCCCCTGAACCCTTACCCAATCACATCCTACCTTCCTAAACCCTGCCCAAAGGGTTTAAATACCCTGGCCACAGGTAATTAAACGCTTTTCTATGACTGCTCAGTCTGGGTCTGCTACATCCTTTCACTCCTGACCACGTGGGGATTTGCAATCTCCTCCAGACCCCGGGAGGCTGAGGAAGTAGCGGAGCCGATTGCCCCACCACAGCTGTTCCTTATATGAAGCAAACATACGGAAATGTTAGAAACACCATTAGATAAGCCAAAACCAGAAAGTCAGTGGGCCTAACTAACTGCTGAATTTCTGCACAGCTGTTTGCAGTGCTTGTGGTATAAGATTTGGACTGAACATACCACATGGAAAGTTAAGAGAACAGTCCTGCCTAATTTCTCCATGAATGGGAGGCATTGAGGGGCTAGTCAGACTACAAAAACAATGTGGGTAGCTGGAATGGTACAACTTCTTTGAACTTAAATCTTTGAAGTAAAGTTTCATTAAATTCTGTTCTTGGAAAAGAACACAGTTTTCACTTAGATGTCATGCCTTGCTGATGCTGCTGGAGCCAGGTAAAGTTAATTTCTTGTTGGTATAGTGTTGGGAAACTGATTTAGATCTTTAGAGTTGTGTTTGACTCAACCATATTTTACTGTCTAGAAATTAGAAATGGGTCAAAGTTGCCCAGCTGGGCATCTAATATCAGGTGGAGTATCCCACCTGACCTCTCCCTCTCTGCAATCTCTCTTACATCCTGTGTAGTACCTTTCAGCTGAGTGAAAATTCTTGCAATGTTTTAGGAATCACAAGTGGCATTATAAGCTTTTTGTTTAAGCCACTGAATCCCACCCATGCATGGCCAGACTAAGGGTGGTGTTAACTATGTAGTTAAAAGGAAGAATAGGCAGAATCAGGAAGTAGATTAATAATTTCTTGGTAATGCTATCACCTCTGATTGACTACACAGAGCAGACAATTTTTAGAAGGGTAAAGTTAAACAAGATGAATTTCTGTCTTGAAGACAAAGGCATTAATGGAGTAAGGTTTACAAATGGAGAGGCATGATAAGGTTGCCCAAAGAACATACAGGTCTCTGCATTATTCCCTAGATGAAGAGCCATTACATTAGTTTTTGTAATTTAAGGTTCTATGTGATGAAAGTTGAGTATTTCACACTAAACTAAAATAGGAATTTCCAGGTCATTTTCTGTGAAGTACGTTTCAGTTTTTCATGTTGAAGAGCTGGTCATCTGAACTTCTAAAGTTGGGGAGGGAATGTAATCCATGTTTTCAGCTCTGTGGTGTATTGGCATATTCAGGTTTTGGTAGTGGGAATGCTACAGGCATGGCTTCAGTGAGAAGCAGCCATATGCTTCCTCAATGTCTGGCAGAGCCAAAGCCAACTGGCTCCAAGATGGACCTGCCGACAGCCAAGGCTGGGCCAATCAGAAGTGGTGCTAATGACTCCGTGGTAACATGTCTAAGAAAGAAAAGTTATGGTGCAGATGTAATTGCAGCCAGAGTAAAGTGGAGTGAGAGCACATGAGAGGAACAGCTCTGCAGACACCACAGTGCAGAAGGAGGGAGTTGAGGTGCTCCAGGAGCTAGAGATGAGGTTCCACTGAAGCCCATGGTACAAACCACGGTGAAGCAGCTGTCCCTCTACAATCTATGGAGGACCACAGAGATGCAGACTTCCACTGCAGCCCATGTAGGGGACCCATGGTGGAGCAGGTGGATATCCGAGAGAAGGCTGTGAACCTATGGATGTCCTGTGTTGCAGCAGGGTCCTGGCAGGGACCTGCTTACCCATGGGGAGAGGAGCACATACTGGAGCAGTTTCTTGGTAAGACTTGTGATCTTGTGGGGGGCCCACATGGTAGCAGCCTGATCCTGAAGGACTGTACCCTGTGGAAGAGTGATCCACATTGCAGCACTTCATGGAGAACTGTTACCTGGGGGATGGGCTCACCCTGGAGAAGTTTGTGGAGAACACGCCTCACTAGAGGGGTTTCTGCCCTGAGCAGTAGCAGAAACAACCTGTGATGAACTTACCATAACCTGCACTTCCCCTCTCCCTGCACCCCTGGGGGGGGGAGGAAGTGGAGCTCGGAACTGAAGGAGGGGTGGAAAGAAGGTGTTTTTAATATTTAATTTACTTCTCATTATCCTGCTCTGATTTTGTTAGTAAGAAATTCAATTAATAATCCAAATTTGAGTCTGTTTTGCTAGTTATGATATTTGGTGAATGTTCTCTCCCAGACCTTTTCTCAGCCTATGAATCCTTTGTTATATTTTCTCCCCCCTGTCCAGTTGAAGAGGGGAGTGATAGAGCAGCTTTGGTGGGTACCTGGCATCTAGCCAGGGTCAAGCCACTACACCTGGATAAATGTTTTAATTACTAAATATTATATGGTATTCAATATAATTTGAAATGTAGTTACTCTCAGCTCAGTTTCTGTCTGACTTTTTTTATTAAAAAACCTACTCCTGCATTTGTCAGGGGCCCAATCTTATAATGTGTGATTAAGACATAACTATCCCAGTTTAAAGGTGGAACCTAAGCTTGACCCTTATACCTGGCCTCATCACTCCAGTAGCAACCTGGGGACCTCTGGGTGAATTGCATAGAGGTTGTATGAAAATAACTTTATTTCCTAGGATTACTTCTTCTCAGACTATTTTCTGGAAAGGGCATCAGGATATGGTCCCCTCCTTCAGACTGAGAACAGCATGTTTAACTCTCCTTTTCCTCCTTTCCACAGTGTATAACAGAGCAGCAGAGGGAGAAGGAACAGTAACCAATCTTGCGAAAATTAAATCAGTATTTAGCTAACACCTGCCTCCAGTGAGAGAATCTGATTATTTCTCTGAGAGAGCAGAAAAATGAAAATCAGAGCAACAAAACAGATAATTATCTGGAGAGAACAAGAAGAACCTGTGAGAATGTCTGATCCTTGGAAGGATCTTTAACTTAAGTTTGACCAGACTGAGTGAGGTGTTTTCTCCTCCATTTTAATTCTGCAGAAAGCATCAAAGCAAAGGTGTTCTGTGCAGCATTGCTGCAGAACAGCTCCAGGGGACCCAGACTCTCATCTTGCTGGCAGCAAGGCACAGCAGTATGTCCTGTATGACCCTCAGCCATGGAAGTACATCCCTAGGGAGGCAGGACTCTCCACATGCCTTTGCACTTATTCTGTGTTCGTTGGAGATAAACACAAAAATCTCAAAATATCACTCCTGTCAGTTCTCCTCTTCACAGATCCCACTCACCAACAGCTGCCTTTTGAAAAAAAAAAAAAGAAAGAAAAAAACTAGCATGGAAGTAGATTGCCTTCGGAAGTATTTCCCAAGAGCTGCTTGGGATATCAGTCCCTTACATGTATTTCACAACCTTCCTTTACTTCTTGTTGTAGAAGCTGCCTTTTTGAGATATTCTTGGATTACTTTCTTCTCTGTATTTTGAATAGATTTGTGAAATAAGTCTTTGAATCACCTGTTAATGAACTTCATGAAGTTGCAAATATATGCATTATATGTCACAATTTAATTTGTTTGCCCATGCATATCCAACAAGTTTAATGAACCCAAAACTGATTATGGTGCCTCTGTGGACTACAGGCATGTTACCTCAGTTTGCAGCCTTTTAGTACTGCAAAAATTTGTCTCACAAGGCTGGAACATCAAGTTGAAATTAACAACTCAAATATTGTATGTTTTAAACTTTTGAAACTATAAGTACAATAAGCATCCTCTCTCCAGGTATGTAGCAGCACAAATATAATTTGCAGTTTGAGCTTTGAAAGATGTGTTTCCTTCTTCCCATCATAAGCTCAACATAAAAAGGGAAATAATTACAGGGAAAATATTATTTAATATTTTTTAATTTCTTAAGTAAGTTGATTGTCTTACAGTGTTATTTAGGGAAGACTTGTCAGTGAAACTCTGAAAGACCTAACAATTTCAAGGAGTGAACAATCAATAGCTGTTTATGAAGGCATTTTTCAAAAAGTCACATCACTTGTCTGAAGATTACATTGTGATATCACAATATATCACAACAGGACATTAATGAAAACCAACAAACTAAGTGCTACTCTGCCTTCATAAACAGCTATTGATTGTTCACTTCTTGAAATTGTTAGGTCTTTCAGAGTTTCACTGACAAGTCTTCCCTAAATAACACTGTAAGACAATCAACTTACTATATATTCTATTCAATGGAGACAGCCAGTGAACTCTAACCTAAGGCATTTGAACAGCAAGACCACATGCATGAGAACTTGATTTGGTTGTTTGCATGTAGGCCTTTACTGTCCACTTAGACATTTGAGACTTTCTACCTGGCCTGAAAGTCTTCCACAACTCTTTGTCACCTATCCAGAATTTTACTTGTGTTTAAGATGTTCTAGGGCTTCTCAAATGATGCTGAATATAACTACAGTATTCAGTTAAAATAAGATCATGTTTCTAAAATTCCCTTTATAACCTACAGAGATTTGGCACCTACTAAATTTAGGTAATTATTCAGGCAACCAGGCAGGAGCCATCTAAACACAAATATTTAGTAGCTTTTCAGATGCCAAATTTTGTGCAGTGTGTCTAGAAAGACTAGTGAATATCACCCAAGGACCAGTGGATGTCCATGGCAACACAGGGGCTCACACTCAAAAAGCCTCTGTTGGAAGTTGGAATCTATGTAGGCTGGGGGAACTCAAATCATCTAAAGTGACTCTAGAATCTTATTTTTAGGCAGCCAAATCCCATTATAAGGGAAGTGTTTAATTTCACTTTAGGGTGAGGTGAATTGCTCTCATATCTGCTTTCTGCACTGACTTTACTAACTATATTGTGAGATAAGATATTTTGCTTTACAGTTAGCAGTTGTATTCATCTGTAGGTAGATGCCTTAACCAGACTGTAAATCTGACTTCTTGGCTTGGCTTAAACCAGGAGAAACTAAGAAATGAATAGCAGCCTGAATAAAGTTTGCCAATGTCTGATTGCTGTCAGCATTAAAATAGTCAAAATGAGTCATGTACTCATAACCATCCAAATGATAAAAAGAATATATTGAGAGATTAGCTCATCTCTCTTCAACTGAGTATGCTTCTCTCCTCAGCAATGTGACAGATGCAAATATAAGTGATGAAGCTGTTCTTGTTACCTTCCTTCCAGCCAATGTCTTCTTAGGCATCTCACACACTCAAGAAGTCTCAGAGATTGGCGGCAGCTCAGAGCAGCACTGAGGTCAGCATGAGAGAAGTAGTCACATCCCTGTGCACCTGCAAGCAAGCCTAGAAGTTGGCAGAAATCTGTTTCATAATGTTTCCTTTCTCAGATAGCCTTTGATAATCATCCTCCCAATTGCTTTTGCAAAATTAAATGCTGTAGTTCCCTACTTGGTTTGAACACCCAAGCTTTTACAGTCATCCAGACAAGAGAAGTGAGAAAATGCTGGTTTTAGTGGATAGAGGAGAGAATGTCACAGGGGAAATAAAAATGAGCTGTTCTAATGAAGCTTAGCACCTGCACTTACAATGATGTAATACTGTGAGTTCAGCAACTGGTGCTTTACCTGATGATCCTCAGGACATGGTTGGCCCTTCTGACTGCCAGGGCACTGCTGACTCATATGCAACTTGCCATTGACTAGGGGCACCAGGTCCCATTCCATGGCACTGCTTTCCAGAATCTCGTTCTCCAGTGTCTACATACATCCAGGGTTGCCCCATCCCAGCTGCAGAATCCAGCACTTGCCCTTGTTAAACTTCATGTGGTTGGTGATTTTCCAGTCCTCTAATTTGTTGAGGTCTCTCTGCAGGGCCCTCCTGCTTTTGAGGGAATTAACAGCTCCTACCAATTTAGTGGTGTTGGCAAACTTAAGTATTCATTCAAGTCCTGCATCCAAGTCATTAATGAAAATGTAACAATAACGATGATGTAATGTAACAACATTCACATTTTGTACTGTTTGAAAGCAAAATGTTGCAGTGGTAGAAGGAAAGAGAAAGGATGTGAGTAAACAGCATTTTAAGGGCTACTGTTGTTTTTTTTATGCCTCTGCCTAATATTTGGACTTGCTCGAATTTTCAGATCCAAAAGTCTGTCAAAATAATGCTTCTACACAGTGTTTAAATGTAAAACTTATTTAAAATGACAATTGTGGAACTCTTTGAATACCTGCAAGCTACATGCAGAAAAAAGAAACCTTCTCTTCTCAGCTTGTACTCTTCAAAAGCTCAGAGTTCTGTGAAATGGAGGCACTCACACCATAAAAAAAACTTGTTCAAAATCTCACGAGACTGTGACTTAGATGATCAAGTCACATATTTGTATTGTCAGTGTGCAAAATTATGGGAGACACAACAATATGACAGTCCAAAAAACAGTAGAGTTTCTTGTCCTATTGCATCATTAATAAAATATGTAAAGAAAGTTGATTTTCCAAAATCCAAAGTAAGAAATATCAGTACAGGCATTACTGTACTATAATTGTATTTACAAAAGAATAATGATGATCATTGTCTCTTCCTCCTGGTGCGTACAGCTTAAGAGGAGAGAGATGAAGATGCACTGAGAACACTATTGAATTCTGCTGATTTGGTTTCACTTATGGACTTCAGATATTAAATGCAAATATTTGCTGAAGTCTGCAGATGTCTGTTTCTGATAAGTTACTTCTGGAAAATGAAGAAGTTGAAAGAAGACGCATTACATTCTTTTCAAAAGTTGCTGTGCACAGTTGCTTTTTTACTTCCTACAGTATGCTATTTTATCTTCTGTTCCCTCTTCCACCAAGTAAATATTGCTTAGAGAGAGTCAGTAGTGAGCTGCTCTGTTTTTCTTTTGGCAAACTGTGAGTTGAAGGGTCCTATATCTCTTCAGTGTGCAGCTGAGATGCAACTAGGGCACGTATTGAGAGTAAGGAAGGAAACGATTCCTCATTTTTTCATTTGTGTTAAGTTTCTTGAATTAATTTAAGAACCTTATAATCTGTCTAATGAAACAAAAAATATTAGAGGATACAAACATGTTAAGCTATAATAACAATTAAAAGAATTTTGTTTTCTAGCTTTTGTGGTTTGGTTTTCTTTTTTTGTTTGTTTGGGGTCTTTTTGGTGTTTTGTTTTTTTTTTTTGTTTTGTTTTGGTTCTCCCCCTCCCCCCACATATATTCAACCCCATTGAATAAAATTGTCTTTTAGCATTCCAGAAACGTAGCCAGACTTAGGGCATCACAGAATGTCACAGCTGCCAAATTGCTGGTCATTTGCTTTCTTACTAAAAACCTAGAACAAGCAGCTTTAGGGAGCATTATTACATATTGTCAAGAAATATGGTCCATTTTTAGGCTACGGGTCTCCATTCAAGCACTTTCTTCCCTGATTTTCTTGTTGCAGAAAAGCTGCAGAATGTCAGACTCAGGAAATACAGTGCACAGAGGGGTTCCCTGTGCATAGATCTCACAAGAATCTGGATTATGGAAATATTTGCCAAATCTTCCTGCCTTTACAGAACTTTATTCTGTTTGGTCATTTAAACTCAGTGGTGCCAAAACCAATCTTTTCTTTCTGCATTGATTTCCATATGTTACTTTGTTTTAGCAGTTACTGATTAAAGCAAGGAGGTTATGTTCCTTTCATTCTGTTCTCTCCTATTTGCTCTAGAGGTATGATACAAATGTTATTTTTTTTTATGCTCCCATTGCTCTGAGAATTAAATTTTAGCTCTTTTTTATGAATCTTGCTTTTCACTGATGCTGTTTATTACTTGCAATTTCTATGTAGGATATATTTAGGTTGAATAAATTATTATAGAAGGTTGGTAAATGATGACTTATAAGAAGAGATTTTGTCTTTTTCTATCATAGTCCAAGTACTGACAGTCTGAATCAATCATGTGTGGCTGTTCATCTCTGGTTTTGACTGATCCTGTATATCTGTGAATTGAGTGAAATTATTAGATTCATATACTTGTCATACACATATAATTGTCACTGCAGGTAAATAATAAAAGGTCAATTCCTTGCTGAACTACAATTTGAAATAGACTACAGAGAAATATTTCATAAAGAAGATGCTGAATTAGTTTGAAAGCAGTGTCATACACCAAACTACTAGGCTTTTGAGTGCTCAATACAAATGAATAAGTTCTTTCTTGGATCTAGCTGAAATAGCCTACAGCACACAACAGTTTATGAGTCCATTTTTGCTAAATGATGGTCAGGTGCAAATGAACTCCTAGCACCTGTGATAGTAAATACGTAAGATTTACTCACTGCCTTTAACCGAATCCTAAGGATGAATAGATGAATATTATCAATAATGTTTTGGTTTATGCAAAATGGTGCATACTTCAGGCAGGAAATAACAAAGGGAAGAAGGGCTTGGAAAAGAATACTCCTAACAAATTCTGTGTCAGTAAATTAAGTTTAGATAAGTCAAGAATAGGTTCCTAAAATGTAAGTGTATATAGGCTACGTTTTCCTTTGACTGTATTTGTTGCCTGTAGTGGCCCCTATTGTGGCAGACATTGTCTGTTTTCTACTTTAAGACGATCAGTGGCAGAAAGAAGTATATGTCTGTTGATATTCACATGCTCCTACCTCTTAGTTCTTGAGTTTAGAAGAAATATTTTTAGCAGCAGATAAGCATGGTTGCTTTTAACCCATTCAATATTTATTCCTCTGTTATTTGAGTATAGTGGCATAAATTGAGGTTATATGTTAAACTGATCCATTAAGTAATTTAGTTTAATTATTAAATTTGATTCAATATTTAATTTGGTTTAATAAAACTGGGCTTCCATAAATGTATGCATTTAACTGATATATATTGGGACTGTATAATTTTGAATAGATTAAATATTTAATAGAGAACACTTCTTTGAATTATTCAGTATGCAGACTAGATAACTGATCTACCCTTTCAAAATAGTGAAAATACAAATGGCACATTATAATAATAACATATTTCCAACCAAGAATATGTATAAAACACTTTGAACACATTGTTGGTTCATTTCCAGACAAGCAAACTAATCTTTGCTTAATGGAACCAACCATTGAGAATTCATCAAGAAAGCTCCCAGAGCTGCTTTAAATTTAATATAACTTACAAAAAGTGGATTACTAGAATATGCATAATGCTGTGGTGACAAAATTATTTTAAAAATGGTATAACAATACAATTTTCCTTTGTCTTTTGTGCAAAATAAATGTTGTAGCTAATGGTGATTTAGTATTCTGGATCAGATTCAGAGTGTAATACTCAGAGTCACAGTTAAATTTTCAGTTAAATCAAAACATGTATTTTGTGTTGATATTGGATCATGAGGAAACTTCAGAAGATGATACATAATTTGTGAGCTTCAGCACTCATCTAATTTCAGGTGTACATGTCATGTCAGCTGAAACAAATGGGACAATACTTAGCCGATGCTTGCATTTTTTACTAAGAATTTGTAGTTATAAGCATATGATGGTACAGAAGGGTTTTGCTGCATCAGTGATATGTGCTTCAAAAATCATATATGACATAAAGATTCCCCTCCTTAATTGTCAGCAGGCAAGATCTTCACTTCTCTCAGAAAACATCTTATTTGACTGCCAATGAAGACTGCTAGGCAGCATTTGTGAGCTTGTTTACAGTATGGCTGTACAAATGCCTGTGCCTGCAAAACGGATAGAACAAGTAGTGTGATGCCTGGACACAAGAAAGAGTTGATAATATTGTCAGATGTGGAGGCAGCCTCTTGGGTGGTGAAACTGCATCTTCATAAGGAGTCAGTCAAGCTTTAAACCTGAAGAAAAGAAAATTAGAAACTAAGATACTGAAGGCAGTGTAGAATATTCTTATTGCTGAATATAATCTCAGGAATGTATTTAGCTACTTATCTACTGCAAATTTGCTTTCTCTTAGAAATTTATGCCTTCAGGTAAACACTCCATTATGCATGTCCAGTAGTAAAAACAATTAATTCCTTATCTGCAGAGAATGAAGAGTTTGCGAGCAGTGTAAAAGGTACCATGTCTCAGCACTCTGCTAAGCAAAACCCTAAGGGTGTTAGAATCTGACTTCTTATCAGCTGCAAGTATTCTCTGTACCAGGGCATCACCAAGCGCAGGAAAGGAGGACGTGCTCAATGAGCGCTGGGAAAAATCTAGTGCTCAGTTAACTAGCTGGGAACAACCTTTTGATACTCAGGGAGATTTTTAAGTCATGAAAGGAATAGGAATGAGAATGAGAATCACATTTTAAGTTGGAGTGACCCACACGGGATCATCAAGTCAACCTCTTAAGTGAATGGCCCATATAGGGATCAAACCCATGACCTGGGTGTTATTAACACCATGTTCTAACCAACTGAGGCAATCTCAGGGTCAGGAGGGGTGAACTCAAAAGTATTAATCATGCAGTGGAAGTTCACAGAAGTTCACAGAATATTCTGAGTTGGAAGGGACCCACAAGGATCCTTCAGTCCAACTCCTAAGTGAGTGGCCCATAGGAATATGAACATGACCAGATTTATTCCTCCTTTGGTTAAAAGTTATGGAAATTGAGTACATATTCTTTTTGTCTATAAAAATGTACTTTCTAAAGCACCATTAGTCTATTTCTACTATCGATATTAAAAATAGTAGTAATGGTTCTTCAACACAAAGAAAACCAATTATGTCTGTGAAATTTCCCACAAAGTACAGGTGTCCACCGTGAATACCTTTGTAGGAATGTAACCTCTGTAACTGAATCAAAATAATAACTAAAATGTGTATAAATAAGAAACAGCTACTGATAAATCAATGTTCACAATATTTTGTTGTGATAGGAACACATTTCTCCATACATTTTTATAATAAAAAAATGAGTTTAGGTAAGATTTTTGATGCCCTGAAGAGATTATTCTTGGCTTTTAAGTATTTGAGTTTGTAAATAATTGGATAGAAAGTTATAAATGGAATGGTTGAAAAATGAGATATTTTACTGCTACTGTAAAGTAGCAGCAATTTTTGCTACAAGAAAATATCTAGGGAATTTCCTCAGGTTTTAAAAGTATTTAAAAAATGGATTGGTAAAGAAAGTAAAAATTCTGGTTTGTTCTTGTTGTTTTATTTGTTATACAATTGGAAAAGAAATGTTAGCTCTGTCAGATCAAACAGCTTTATAGAAGTGACATAAGGATGGACAAAATTTTTGAATCAGAATTCAATCAAACCCTGAAAAGAAAACAATTTCTTCAGACTACTGTTTGCAATAACTGTTTTTAATAATAGTTATGAAAATCAAATACCTTTTGATTTTAGAAATCTAATAATTTTGTAAATGCTGCATGAGTGACGAAGTATATTTTCAAAAGCTTAGTCATTAATATTTCAGTTCCCAAGAAGAAACAAAAATGAAAGAATACTCACGCTATCATATGAAAGTTTTTTTTTAAAAAGTGTGCAGAATTAAATAAAACATAAAAAAAAAAAACATTAACTCTTAGATTTTTGTTTTCTTATTCTTTCTGTCATCAACTTAATGAGGAATTAACAAGATATACAGAATCTGAAAAGTTTCAATAAGTTTCTTTTTTCTTTTTTTTTTTTTTTTTCCCCTTATTTGAATCAATTATTATATTGAAAGACTGAAAGCACTTTGGTCAGGAAAAGAAAGAATAAATTTGATATTCGTGAAAATTTGTCTACAAAACACAGCCAGAAATTGTTCAAAAGAATATCAAAAGTCATGGACTTCCTCACTGCTACGGCATGATAAAAGATCCCTACTGTAGCCTTTTCCATAGCGGGACATCACTCAGTTTTATTAAGAACCATAAACTCCACTCTAAAAATTTGATTTTTTTTTTTGCTGTTTGCACTCAACAGGAACATTGTAGAATGAAGATGGTTCTATAATGTCATAACCCTTTCTAGCACACCTAATCAAAGTTTTGTGTGTCCAGAAATCCTAATCCTCACAGTAACCTCTGGGAGTCCCTAGGTATTTGCAGTGTGATGTGGAAAGTACTGTCCTACCCAAAATTTTCAAATGCTTCTCTAGAACCCTAAAGGGACAGAAATGGAGAAGGGGAAGAAAGGACAGTGTGTAGGATGATATGTAGGCTACGCTAATTTCATTTTGCTAGTCATTTGCAATTTCATGCTTCCACTGAATTTTAAATTGCATCCAATCACAAACTTGCAGTTAAGACCTGCGGTTACGGGTTTCAGTCAGGACAATCTAAAACAGATGAAATATAGTATTAGCTAAGATAGTGTGTACAAAAGTGATTCCTACACTTGCAGTGATTAGAACTCAGAGCCCCTTAGGCGTGAACAATCCAATGAAGTGGGGCTTAGTCACCGAGCACACATGACATGTCATATGAAGATTGAGAGGGAGTAAGAATTTCTTATCTGCTAATATGACCTTTTTCATCTCAACCACTGCTGGGAAAATACAGGGAAAATCAAGGGGGGGAAAAAATAAAGAAGGAAAACCCCACAAGAAACCATGAAAACAGAACTCTCTTTTCATCAGAATTCTTCTGTTAAAATTTTTTAAACATCTGTTCCAGATTTCATATGATCCATACTCCTGATTGTTGCATGCATGCCCACATGCAGGCACACACACAAATTAAAAACATAAAGTATAAACCAAGGGGAAAAATTCTGTGGAGAAAGCCATATCCATAATTTTGTGTGACACTCACTCATTGTATGACAGTGTGCTGGCAGCACGCTGAAACTGTCATTAATGAAAATATGATTTAACTTTTATATTAACTTCACAAACCTTCTTTATGCAAAGTCTGAAACAGGCTAGCATATCAGCAATGTTAATGTTCCATTAGTTTAATTCTTTGCTAGTGGATAGATTTAATTTATGACAAAAGAAGTATTTAACTATCCAGTTTTGTTTGTTTTAAATCTATATATACTTGAAATACAGTCTCCTTGACAAATGAGTTTACTAGAAACTAAATGGAAAATCTTATTTGCCACCACAGTGGTGACATGAAGAATTGCAGCCTTTAGCTCAGGGCTACTAAGCTCTTAATAATGGGAGAAAGGTACTCCATCTTCACCAATAGCCACAATTACAATGAACAAAAATAGATGCCAAGGCTTCTACAAAAGATATTCATGACAGTGTGAAAAAATATTGATTTTAAAAGCTAAGAAATGAAATATCTTCTAAAGTGCTCCATTCCATCTTATTATTTTCCAAAAAAAACTGAGGAGACCACAAAGCATTTTGCAGAAATCCTATATTAAAAATAAATCCTCCCAGAAACAGCATAAACAAGCAATCCCAAATTCTCCATAAACTAATGCAGCTCATGAGTGATCAGGTCACATATGATATATGCACCCTGACCTGGAGTTATGTTTGAACATTGAACCCTTGTCCGTTCCTCCTTCCTCCTTTTTTTCCTTCTACCCTAAATAAAAATTGAGACAAATACCTATGCATGTGTAAACCCTGTGAATGCAGTTGTACAGCCTCTTGTCCTGAGCTGCTCAGCATGTCATGCAGTGGCACTGCATGCTGATTCTGAGCTGTCATAGTCACTGCATAGCGGATTTGGAATGAAATTCTGAACCATTATGCAGGTGGCAGAGTCCACTACTCTGAGCCTCCATGCACTTTTGAACATTGCTTTCTCATCTTCCTGCATTAATGCAGATTGTCTCTTTCGTACATAAATGCAGGAAATAATGGCTTAATTTTGAACAGAATACAACATTCATTGCAAAGTGGAAAAAACAATGGTCCAGGAAACATGATATGTAATCTCAGTTGTTACAAATCCTTTTTGTTACCTAACTATTCTTTTCAAATTTAACTTTCACAGGAAATTTCACAGGATATCCTGAATTGGAAGGGATCCACAAGGATCATCAAGTCCAACTCTTAAGTGAGTGGCCTATACAGAGATTGAGCCCACAACCTTGGTGTTATTAGCTTGATAGTGGTTAGAATTTTAAAAAGATTTCTAGACCTCATTTCCTCTGAAGTCAAAGGAAGATAATAAATATTTTTAACAATCTAAGTCTATGTAGTTCTAGAGCATAAGCATTCATTTTTAAAAGAAGCTTAGCAACCAAATATTAAAAAAAACATTTTAGTTGGGAGTATAAAGATGCAGACAGGTATCCTAATGAGATTTTCAGAATGACTAACTCCCACTGAAATCAATCTAGCCTAAGTCCCTTTGGCTTTCAGTACTATTAATAATCTTCTCTAAGTAAAACTCTTTTGGAAATGGTGTTTCTATAGTTTCAAAAATCTTACTAGTGCTCCCTAAACTACAGTGTTATCATTTTAGTACATAGTTTTTAGCTTCCTTGATATATATTGTTATTGATATCTTCTTACCCACATCAGCCACAGTTTCAGTTGTCTCCAAGCCACATATCTCTTTGAACCAAATGAAGTCAAGGCTGGGTTGTCAAGAAACAAATAGTGCTGCATGTAGGTTAGAAAAATGATAAGGGAGGTTCACATCCTTCTTCCACTGGAGCATTTGAGTACATGAGTCTCAATTTCATAATGTGTCCTAGAAAATAGAAAACTAGAGGATTGCTAACATACTGTACCATGTACTTGGTACATGGTAAAACAAGAGGATCTGACAGTGTTTTGGAAGACACTATACTCTGGCAATTAAAATTGTTATGATGTGACAGTTCAAGTTGAAGCCCACACAATCTGCTTTCCTCCACACTGGAGTAGATTTACCATGAGAAATATAAACTGGGGTTGTCTAAGTAACATCTCTTTAATATACTGATGACTATCATCTCAATCTTCTGAATGGCACCTTCGTGTCACATGTTCCAAGCCTTGCTTACAGTTACCTCAAGAGCATGTGGGTGAGATTCATTCTGCATGACCTGATATTCATCCCACTTGACTTGATCATGTGCATACATATATATGCATACATGCATATAGATGCATACATACATGTTCAAAACAGTTGAGGTGAATAATGGTTTAATTACTTCACTGTGCACTAGATAGATGACGGAAGCTCAAGTTAAAAGCTAGTGTTATCCCGTGTCTCTTCACCTTGTAACCTCCTGGCATCCAAAACAGGTTATGTATTTAGAATCATAGAATCGTAGAATTATTTAGGTTAGAAGAGACCCTCAAGATCACCAAGCCCAACTCTTAACCCAACACCGCCAAGTTCTTCACTGAACCATCTGCCTAAGTGCCAAACCTACACGTATTTTAAATAGCTTCACAGTTGATGCCTCCACACTTCCCTTGGCAGTCTGTTCCAATGCTTGACAATACTTTCAATGGAGAAATTTTTCCTAATATCCAATCTAAAAATTACCTGGTGCAACTTGAGGCTGTTTCCTCTTGTTTTTCACTTGTTGTTTGCAAGAGGCCAATCCCCACTTGTCTACAACCTCCTTTCAGGTACCTGTAGAGAACAAAAAGGTCACCCCTGAGCCTCCTTTTCTCCAGGCTAAGCAACCCAAGCTACCTCAGCTGCTTCTCATAAGACTTGTACTGCAGACCCTTCTCTGTTACCCTTCTCTGGACATGCTCCAGCACCTCAATGTCCTTCTTGCAGTGAGGGGCCCAAACAGGAACAGAGGATTTGAGATGTGGCCTCACCAGTGGCAAGTACGAGTGAATAATCAATGCCCTAGGTCTGCTGGTCACACTATTGCTGATGGAAGCCAGGATGCCATTGGCCTTCTTAGCCACCTGGGCACACTGCTGGCTCATGTTCATCAGGTTGTCGACCAACATCACCAAGTTCTTTTCCACGAGAGAGGTTGCCAGCCATTCTACCCCAAGACCTGTAGCGCTGCATAGGGTTGTTGTGATCAAAGTGCAGGACCAGGCACTTCATGTTATTGAACTGCATACAATTATCTATCCAGATCCCTCTGTAGAATCCTCCTATCCTTCAACAGATCAACATTCCTACTCAACTTGATTGCATCTGAAAATTCATTCTGACAGAACGAGGTACAAGTTTTTTTCCTTCAGTATTAGATTCAGGTATCTGAATCAAAAACTATAAGTGACAAAGAGCTACCTTAAGCACATTGTTGTTAAAGCAGTACCTTTTTCTGTGTTAATTCCAGATGACACTAAGAAAATGCTTTAGGCATGGTTTATTTGTCTGCTTGGTTTTTGGCTTGTTTTTCTCCTCAGACAAACGTTTAATAGGAGTTGAATTTTGTCCTAAAGAAAAGTCTTGTACAAAGCATGCATAGAAGAAAAACCTAGGACAAGAATGGCATATAGGCTGTGTATAGCACTTCTGTCACAGAGTGGATTTTATTGTCGTTGAATATTGCTAGACAAGCTTTGAAATACTTTTATTGTAGTCTAATGACTTTTGTATTAATACCATTACCATATGAATATGTATCAGTACAAAGCTATGGACAGATGCTCTAGAGACAATAGAAAGTTAATGGACCTTATCTTTAGTCGATGTCAAATATTGTAGCTCCACCAAAATCAATACAGTTGTACTGGATTATGCCAGCTGTGGGTCTGATGTCAGGACTCAGTCTTGAGAATGTCATGCGTGATTCAGTGTCAGAAATTGCACGGCTGGAAGCAGAAAGCTTCACTCTGTGTTTTTATGAAGTATGCAAGATACACAGTTATCATCCTATGTAATCTTATGAACTCAACAGGACATGTGGCATGAAATTAGTAAGGGTTACAGAATTGGTTTTTGAGATAATACGCCTTTCTTTGTGGTTGGACCCAAATCCCAATCCTGCTGAAGCAAGTGAATATTTCTAGCAAATTATTTTCACCATTTTAGCTTCAGTTTTACAAGTCTTTGTGTTTTACTGTTTGTTTTTGTTTTTCTTTTGAAGCTCCAGATCCTCTGATTACTTGTGAGTCTCAACATCTATTTAAAACCAGCATGTTTTAATTTGTCATTTAGTCCCTAAAGACTTGAGTCTATAAAAGCAAGTATAAATAATTCCTTTAAAAAAACCTTCATGATTTTAAACTGAGTTCAGGCATTGGGAAGTTTGAATCGTGATTTTGTAATTACTTTGGATCACCATGTTCTTTCAGATGGATCCACTGATATGACAAATAGCACATTGAACACAACTGCATTAGGATGACTCAGAAAGTATTGCCTTTCAATTGCACAGGCATAATTCACTGGGCTTCCTGATGTGCCTGTGTGCGTGGGGGATTTTACTTTTTAAGACTGTTGGAGGGTTAATTCACACCTCTCACCCAGCAGTTGTGTCTGCCATCCCAGTGATGTGTAGGAAAATAAGAATACCACTCTGATGAATATTCATGTCTGATGAATAGTTTTAACATTTCCACAGCTGGACTCTGGCTGAGCAATCACAGTAGCAGTCAGAAAGTAATATATGTGAAATGAAGCTATTTTCAGGCTATATTTTCTAAATCAAATTGCCAGCTGAATGCTGATAGCTATGGATCAAATACTGTAGCCTGCAGTAAGTAGGCTCATACTGCATGAACAAGCACAGGTAGGTATGAGACTATTTTACACACAGTGATTCTGCTTGTATAAACAACACCATTCTTGTTAATAACATTATGCAACACCTGTAAACAATGTCATCAGACTGTTGTAAACAACAGTTTCCACATTGATGAAACATCAGTTCATGAAAAGCAGGATAATAGATATGTTTTATCTGAGTACATTTGTTAATTTTATTAACTGAATCAATTGTTTTCCATCTGGTATGTTAGATTAGGCAGAAAAAGCTGGTTTTTTTTTTTTGTTAGAAAGGAAAAACTGCTGTTGCTAGATCTACAATCATGCTAGAAATTAATATATTAACCAGTCAACAGGAAAGGGCTTATCTGAAATTACTTATACTGATAGTAAAGGTTACAGGCAATAGTGAGAAACAACCAAATTAAAGAGAGAGAAGAGAGATATACAAAAATAAAGGAAATATGTACTTGAGATATTGCATTACAGTATTGATTAATAATTAAGCCAAAATCTTTTCCATAATCTGTATTTCCTGAAGTTCATCTACTTCTAATGAGAAAGGCCATGCTACTGTAACATCAAGGACAAAGTTCCTCAAAGGGAGTTGGTGACATGAGAAAATTGCATTTACTGTTTATGTAATGACAGAAAAGCTTTTGTTCCTGACTTAAGTAAAAAAAAAATTAAACAAAAAAAAAGCAAAGCAAAAGCTAAAGCAACCAATCAACCAAACAAAAAAACCCCAACAAAACCACCCAATAAGAGCAGTAAAAGGCTATTATCCAATTTAAAGTTAATATTACTTTTATAAATAAGACCAAAAGTCCACAAGTGAAAAACTCAGTGGGTAGAAATGCAGAGCTATGATATGTACTTGAATGATGCTCAAATATCCTAATATCCAAATATCCTAAAGTAAATAACCTGATTTACTCAAGTGATGGATAGATTTAAGGTCTTAGGGTAAAATAATAAAAAGGGAAAACTTTTTATCATGCTGATTTCTATGTGTGCCAAATTATATTCTAATGTAAGGGAGGTCTTCAGTTTGTCTTGGCTGTGTACATTGCTCAGGATAGGAGTATTCACATGAAGTCCTTTTTGTGCAATTTTCAAACTGAGTCTCACTTTAGAAGGAAAAACAATAGTAATAATTATAATGATGATAATAAAACATTGCAACTGCAGAATGCTACTGAGGGAAATTAAACACAAGGAAACCTTTATTATCTGAAATGGAGGCACATTCCTATCTTGTTTTCTATGCAGATTCCCATGTTTGCTCCTTGTTCTTGTCTTACTCCTTCTGCAACATATATTTCAATTTAAGCACTCAACTATTCATTTCTGAAACTGTATTTGATGTCTCTTAGAAAGCACACAACAGAAGCAAACTACAGACAGGTATGGCCAATAGTTGTAAGTTATATCTATTTGTGTTCCTATTCTTTAAGTCATTACTTTCAATGGCTTAATGAACTGGTTTCATGAGCTGGTGCATGCTGAATGCTTTTGAGAGCAAATCAAACAAAACAAATTTTACTTTTGAAGCAAATCTGTTTTCCTAAATTTAACTCTGAGCCCTGTTCCACAGGTTGTCTTAAAAATAATTTTGTCCCATTTTCTTTTTGTTGTTGATATTGCTACTTTTTTAGCCAGAAGGATTTAATTGAAGGAATAACCTATCAAGTTGTAAGGAGATGAAGAATGGAGGTCACAGCCTTTCTATGTTATCTCTATATTACTCTAAGCCTCAAACTAGCTTCTGGGATAATGCCTGTTTCTGCAAAACTTCTTTCCACTGATCTTTTATTTACTGCCCTTATAATGAGAATTGTTCAAGAGCTTGCAAGCACCTAATGCATGGAAACTATATCACGTGAGAAGAAGAGAGCTTACTGTTGTTTTTAGTCTCACTGCAGACACAAGAAGCACTAGAGTACAGATACTCAAAAAGGCTATTTGCTACATTTTGTATTGAAGTCTTAAGAGACCATCTACCATAGAGATTGGGTAATTATCAAAGGGGCCAGGCTAAGGTGGGAAGGATGTAGGGTGCAAAGAGAGGAAAATATAGCTGCTTTTCTCAGAAAGCAGCACTGCAGTGATGAGACATGAGGGAAAAAACACTCAAAAGGAGTGAGACAGCTGAACCAAGAAGTCACAGAAATGCCACAGAAGTTTCATTATGGGTGAATCTTACAGTGTTTGAACAATAGATGTCTGTAGCAACCTATTTAATTTGATGAGTAGGAGAAGATGAACAGTATCTTAACTCTAAAAGCTGCAATGCCCTTAATTTCTTATCCTGGGATGCATAACTACATTGCAGAGGAATTTCTGAATTTCACATTATAAACAAGAATTATTGTTTTAAACAGATACCAAGGGATTTGAAATGCATGCTCTTTCTATATTTAGTAAATGAAAAACACTGTTTAAGTCTATCTAAAGCTACTAGGTAAAGATGAACAAACAAATCTAAAAGCTCTATTTTGCGTATACCTTTTATGGCATTTGCTTGGGCTCTTCATTTCTCTCACCTTAGTGAAAAAAAAAATAAAAAAATTACTAACACATTTGTCCTGTAGTGGCCTGGCCTCCAAGCTGGTTCAGGACTCTGAAATTTACCATGTTGTCACATGCAGACTTGTTGAAAGTTGCTTTTGCAGTCCATTTCTCAATGTGAAATAGCAGTCTGGAATTGGTAGATTTTAGAGATTCTCTGGAAGTAATTCCCATGCTAGTGTTACATAAACATATTGCAATGGTCCTTCCTGTAGAAGTCATTCAAATATTTTTGGTAGGATGGCCAAGCAGTGTAGCACTTTCAGGCTTTCCATAACAATTTTTCTGCCTTTATAGTTCTTGGACTACCAATTTCAGCTTTATTTCTGATAAAATTATTATATTCTGATTAAATTCTGATTATTATATTCTGATTAAACCATTAAAGATGGTTTGTCTGATTATTTCTACCTATAATCAGCAGATTCTTTACTGAGCATAATAGCAGACTCTCAGAAATTCCTATTTCTTGAATTAAGAAAATAAGAAATTCCAACATATAATTGCATTGCCACAGCTTATTAAAATCCTCTCCATATACAGATGGATTCATAGCTGCATTTTAATTCTTGAAAACACTGAGTTTCTTTTGGTGTTGTTTTTCTTTAAACCTTACATTATATTTCACTAGTTGAACAAATAAATTGTCCTTTTCTTCACTACAGAAATCAAGACTGAAATTGTCAATGGCTTAGATTCCTTACAGCACTTACAAGTATGTCATGAAATTCAGGTTCCTATTTCTATTTCCCACAGTTTTTAAACCTATCTGGTTTTTATTAAAATCCGTTGTGAATACTTGAAACTAAATTAATGGAACTTTGTATTATTAGATACTGTCTGTAAGACATTTTTGAAGTTTGCATAGCCTCAAGGATTTATTTTTTAAATCAAGCCTGATTGTAAAGATTTGTAAGGTTTGTGGAAACAGCTGCCTAGTGCCTGATGAAGGTTCTTGTACTTTGAAAAGAGGGAGAAAAAAACCCAACTCAAACCAGATTTTGCATGGCTGAGCCTCACTTTTCTGTGTGAATTCTTCTGTTTATGATTTAAGAGTCTGACTTGAGATTTTTTCTGTTTGGAAGTATTACTTATATACATCCTAAATTGTAGGAATAAAAGATGCAAAAGATGAGCAACGTTTTGCTTTTGCAAAAGTTGTTTTTTTTTTTTTTTTTTAATTTGATATTTTCAGGACACAAAATATCATTTAGTCTGATTTCCTGAAGGTCACAGATCATTAATTTTATCTCAAGGTATTCCTGAAAAGACCTCAAATATTTTAGTCTGACTGGAGTGCATTACTCTCCAAAGAGACAACAGATGAAAGAGAAGTTCTGCAATTAAATAGTACTTCTGTATGGATTTGGTCAAGTCAGAAGCACCCAAGTGACCCCACTACCAATCATCAGTGATTTTTCACAAAATTTGGTGGAGCTTTCTGGTAGTCTCCTTAACTGGTCCAGTTTCCTTGAATACTTTGGGCTTTTTTCTTTGATTGCAATCTCATTGCTTTTTAATTAGGTATGTGTTGTAGGAAAAATTCATCCTATTCTTGAATGAGATCATACATAAAAATGCCAGAAAATATCCAATTCTTAAATTTATTCACTTAAAAGTCCTACGTCCAGTGACATTCATGGAACAATATATAATAGTGATAAAGGGTGTAGGGAAAAAAAAAAAAAAGATTTGGCAGCCACAAGTTAAAAGCTTAGCCTTATTAATTTCTGACCAAACTTGTACGGAATAGGATCTCAGGAGTTCAGAAAAAGTTTCCATAATGTGTGGTAGCAGAATTTGAGCCTGACTTCAGGTAAAGAATACACACACTGCATGGAATTGACATAAAGAAAAAGAATGGCTGCTGAAATCTTTCATTTTCTTTCTCCCATCTACACCAAAATTATATATGCTAAACACGAATACATGCTTTTTTCACAAGACTCATGCTATTATTATTAATTGTTTGTATTACAGTTGTTGCCTAGAAGCCTAAATGAAAATCAAAGCTTCGTTGTTCTACCTGCTGCATGAAACTGCCAGGGACAGTCTCGGACCTGCAAGCCCCCTATGTAATTAGACAAGGAAGAAGAGAAGCAGCAGGATCTGCATAAGTTCAGAAGGACTGAATGGACAGTGGACAAGAGCCTTCAGAATTACACCCACATCTAGTCTTGAGAAAGTCTATCTTCTTGGCCTTTGCGATGGCTTTGTGGTAAGGCTTTTCAAGAAGTCCTAATATCTATTCACACTGTAGCCACTTCTACATATAGTAGGTTTAAAAGAAAACAATAATTAAAAATTTTAAAAAGGGTGCAAAACAAATACAAGAGCATACCATTTGTTATGCTTTGTTTTCAGTGTCACACTAGCAAATGTGCTGTATCCATTAACCTTTTAGCAAAGATCAGAAGGTAAGCTAGTTAACATTCGACAGCTTTACAGAGTCTATTGACTTCTAATGAAAAATTTGCCACTACAAGATATTTTCTTTATATGTGTCTAATTCATAGACTTTGTCACTGAGACAACACTTAAAATCCCCATGTTTTCCTCTCCCGACTTCCCATATTCTTTTAGCAAGCACAAGTAGGCATTATCATGATGATTTATTTACTACATGAGCTTTCATTTGTACACTTTAAGTTCACTCCATGTGGAAGATGACTTTTAAGTTGTTAGCTGATAACATATGCTGTACCAAACACATGCATTTTGTTTCTTAGTCCTATCCAGTAGCTGACTGGGCCTCTGTCAGACTGCTGGATGCAATGAACACTCTTTGTGTGGAAAGGTTAATGGGTACAACATGTCCTTCTTGCACCTTGGAGAGCATACAGCACATTCTCAAAATTACAGGAAGATTAAAACCAGTGATGGTATCATTGAATGCCTGTGCGAGGATGCAGGTGCTCCAATGATAAGTTTGTGGTTTATTCTCAAGGAGGAGAGTGTTGAGAGCAATTCCCACTCTACAGTGTAATCAATCATTGGACTAGTGTATAATTAATACACCAGGTATATCACATAGCAGTTTTCTTTTGCAGAAAGCTTAACTGTATTTTCAAGGTAGCTCAACAGTCCTTGTGCCTTCCAGATATATGTATGATAAAAAAAAGTTAAAATTAATTAAAAAAAATGCTACAGCCCCGTCCCTAAGAATAAAAGAACACACAATTTAGGGTAACAGTAACTTTGGTTTCCTCTTAGCTTCAGGCATGTAAAGAGATCTATTTGTTTTATACTGTGCTATTAGTCATTATAGATTCAACAGATAAAAGTGTTGAAAAGTAGATAAATTTTACTCTATGACAAGATAAATTTTACTCTATTCTGTTTCTGTAAAGGAAAACCCAACAAGTTCAAAACTATCCAAGATGAGCACAAAAAGTTATCTATATGTAGAAGGCAAGATGGAAGAAGAGAAAGAAGAGATTCTGCATATTCTAAAAAATTGCTTCTGAGGTTCCCTAAAAAGTTTGGATTATGACTAGTCTTCTCAAAGACACATATGCAGAGTCTTTTAAAGAGTAGATCTAGTCAGAGTATTCAAAAAAGAAACAGGTTTAAAAAGCAAATATAAAACAGGCTTCATGATCTCTTTTATCTGCATTTCAGAGACAACTGATATGCTAAAAGCCATGACCACTTGGTTAAGGTAACAAAAATCCTCAGTGAATAAAATTTTAAAATAGTGTGCAACTATATTACCTCAAGAGAAAAAACTTCACCTTTTTTTTTTATTTATTTTATTATATTATTTTTTATTTTTTTTTGTAGTGTGGGGGTCAGTGTGCTGGGGGAAGGGAAGAACCTGTTTTCTCCCAACTGTCTGTCTTTTTCATGAACATAAAATGCCACCAACAAAAACCAAAACCTTGACATCAGTAATGTTATCTCTTTACACCATTAATTCTGCAGCGATCACAGACCATTCAACCCATGCCTTCTTGTACTGTGAAACTTGCTAATCTATATAAAAAAACCTAAAATCCTTTCTGTTGTTTGTTTTTTTTCCCAGCCATTTAAAAAAAACCATGTAAGAAGGTATTTGATGCTCTGATACATCAAGAAATAAAAAATGAAAGCTTTTTTGCTTAAGTACAAAGTATAAATAGACCATGGACCTGAAGGGAGCAAGGATTTCTTTGGCTTCTCTGCAGTTTTTCAGAAATGATGCACAACTTGCATAGCAATATTATACACTTTGTCCTGTGCTGCTAATAATGGTGTGATTCATGGATATTGTTGATAATTGTGGATATTTTGTGTTGAGACACTCATTGAGCTGAGTGTCAGCAAGCCTTGTACTAATGTCAAATGCAATATCAAGGCAGATTCTTGAGATATTTGCCCTGTTGGAGGTATTCAGACGATCATTATATTTAATGTATACTGCTGAGTTAAATGTTTGCTGTGGATTGCATTTCCCTTCAGTCTGTACATGGCACATAACCCATTTGTAGTTCATACAACATGTGCCAGCATGACCATCCCAAGCATGGTAAGATCACATAACCATGAAGACTATTGTGGAGTGTCATTAGAAATTGAAAGGCTTATTTGCAATTAATTTGGATTTCTGACACCTTCTTTGGGAAAAAAGTAACTTATTTGCCTTTTCTGAATCTTCTTCTCTTTGACTTTCCCATTTGACCTTTTGGTAATTACAACAGCATATAGTTTTGGTGACTCATATGTGTTGAATTGTGTATTATTCCATTTCTAATGTTTCCTTGGGAAATTCTGTCCAGTCCTAATAGACTCCAAGGATGAGCTGGTTATTTCTTCTTCTCTTAGCTAGATCTGAGCTTGGCAGCCACCAGTAAAGAATACTACAGCTTGTCTTTTCAGCAGCCTGACAAATGACAGATATATCTTTTCTCTCTTCAGCTCCCTAACCCACAATGCAGTTCAGGATTTAAAATATCTGCAGATCCAACTGGAATAGAAAAAGGAAGGTTGGTGATGTACAAATCTGTTTTATTGATGCAGCAGCTAGGGCGAAGAGGGTAGCTCTTTGACAAACAAAACTTTCCTGGCTTTATATAGTAGAATAAGGTCCCTAAATAACCAAGGGGACATCATAGATTTCATAATTTGTTGCACATACAAGGCATGTTTCTTTGAGTTGTTATTCTTCTGATATCATTTCCTAGACATGCATCTATGTGAACTGAGGGGAGGGAGGAATTAAAAAGATGAAAAGCAATCCAAGCACCTAAACTCAACTGAAAGAGAAAACTACTGTCGAGGAAGAAATAGCACATGATTATCATTGCTTGAAAAACTATTAGGGGTTTCTACACTACCTATAGATGCAATATGAAAAAATAAATCTATTGAAACAGTGCACAGTAGAATATAGTTTTGGAGCTTATTCCTTGAGATATGTAGAATGTAGAAATAAAAACATCTAATGCTCCATATAATGGTTTCCTTCTCTTTTTGAAGTTTCACTCAACTTATTTCTGTTGAGCAGGCCAATTTCTTTCCACATGGATATTTCACTTACACACAGAAACCCAGAAGTTAAAATTACTCATAAAATAGCTCTGAAGTATCAAATATAGTAAAGATGCTTTTTAATCTTTGACACATATTGATCACATATTTGACATATTTGACACAAAACTTTCCATGTCAGGTTCACAAACATTTAGCAGTAGAACAGAAAGCCTTCCACTCCAAAGCTGCCCTTATTTCTTTGTTCTCTTATGCATTTTTCCTTCATAGACTCACAGAAACAGAGAATGGTTGAGGCTGAAAGGGAAATCACCTGGTCCAACCTGCTGCTCAAGCAGGTCCACCTAGACCCAGTTTCACAGGACTGCGCCTAGATATTTTTTCTTTAATATCTCTTAACATGAAGACTCCATAACCTCTCTTCTGTCATTCTCACACTGAAAAAGTTTTTTTTTTCTAATGTTCAAAGGGAATTTGTGTTTCAGTTTTTAACCATTGCCTCTTGTCGGGTCATCTGGACAACACTGAAATGAGGCTGGTTCCTTCCTCTTTGAACCTTCCCTTCCACTGTTTCTATAGATTAATACATGTGGATTTTGAATATTTCTCAGACATTACTTGGAATTTAATGGCTAAAACCTGAAATATATAATCCTTTGTCACTGATCAGAAAGACCTTTGAGAGGAGACCATTTCTTCCATATCTGAAGAGAAAACTCACACTTGCATGAATGAGAACACAGCAGGTATCACTGTCTGGCAAACGGAAAGGGAATAGCTCCCTATTAGTAGTGTTTGGTAGCAATTAAATGCTACTTAATCATGTTACTAGTGACTGGAAGAGTGCAGTCCTCATAGAGGATGGACATCAAAATCTGATGACTTAGAGAGATGAAGGGAATGCCCCTGACCAAACCTTATGATCTGGTGGAAGGAGACTTTCATATATTTTTCAGAAATTCCTATAAAAGCTTTCAAGACATAATTTCCAAAGGAGAAAGGTAGAATATTTTTCTCCTGTTCTTAAATGGTTACAGTCACTCACTCTCACAGTTTCACATGTTTTCACTTCACTATTTTGACAATTTTAAAAAAAAAACCCTCTAGACTTAATCTGAAACCAATACTTCATTTTGCAAACGAAACAGTTCAGCCACTCTTTGTATCAGCTTTTAAAAGCTGATACAAAGGAAAAGTGCCTTCATATTCAGCATAAGTCGCCTACATCAGGTAGTTTGGATTCCTTTATTTTTATTTCTTTTTCTCTTTTGTTTTCTTGAGCTTTTAAGTGTTCTAGTGGAAGGAAAGTGGAATGTTTCCAACCTTTCATTTTCAGATATGCATGCGGTTGATGCAGAGGCTCTAAAATATAATCTGAAAAGGAAGATTTTGGACTGGTAAGGCAGAATTATACCCTAATTATTTTCCACAATCTGGTATTTTTAGTTTTATTCTAATCTTCTGTTTTCTTTTTCATGACTAATGAGGGAATATTGTTTATTGGTAAAACTTGAATTCAGGACATGTGTTTGTTTTTTCTATCTGCACATCTTAAAAAGACATGTTGATATAAGTCTGAAAAAGGCATTTGCCCAGCATCCCTCTTGTCTTTGCACACTTTTCAATGTATAATCTCAAGTATAAAAGTCAAGAAATCTATAACTGCATGCACTATGATTATGTCTTCTAAAATTTTTCATGTGGAAGTGTCTTTAGAGCTAGTGGCCAGGTCTTGTGCAACTCCTTTTTTTTTTTTTCACTAGGAAGTTATTATACCAGCTGGAGTGAACTCTGCTGAAAGTCCTAAAGAGCAGGACAAGAATTTTATAAATTTAATAAATAAGACAAGTTTTCAACTTTATCTTGGAATTGGTTTAGTCATAGATACTACTTTCTTCTCAGTCCTTTTCTTTCTGTGGCAGGCATATTTATGAGACACTCGGCTCAAACTTATAAAAGGCTACAAAAATTCTGAGCATCATTGCATCCATGTTTTTTTGAGTTCATCTGCCAGGGTTCAAGTCCGTATATGGTGGATGAAGAGGGTAGAGTCAAAGCCTAGAAGTTGCAATCCACTTACACTGCAAGGATGTAAACACATCAAATGAAAATACCGAGCGAACATGCCCTGCAAATCCCACCCCATCAGTTTCAGAGATGATTTGCAACCCAAGATATTTCATTAGATAGAAATATCTGACACATCCAAGACAGGTTTAAAATTTTCCTCAGGCTGGAGTGGTACAGCTCCTAGAGTCAGGCACTGAAGCATGTCCTATGTGGTAGACAAAGAACAAGGAGGAAACAGAAATCTTCTGAGTTGACATACGTAGATGGATATGTCAAATTGATTGTAAAAATCATGATGCCAAAGAGAGTAGGCAAGACAGAATTACATGAGAAAGAGAGCTGCAGGATGTAGGACTTCAGATGTGTTTTCATTCAAGGGTCACAAAATGATGCTGTTTCTTATTGCTGACCTTAAAACTTTGCATGGAATTGAAAGCATGATGCCAGGAGCATCATAAGTTCAGGAGATAATATCTTAGGAGGTTGACAGACATATATAATTTTCCTGACTTCCACTGCTTGGTTTTGGTGGGGTTTTTTTGTGGGTTTTTTTTGTGTTTTTTTTTTTTTTTTTTTTTTTTGTGTTTTATTTTGGTTTTTTTTCCTAAATTGAGGCTTGAAAGAAATGTTGCCTGTCATAAACTGAACCCCAGGGAAGTTTCCTTCATCTATTAATATGCACTTTTTTAACAGAAGTAGCATGAGACAATAGTTACCTGTTTTCATCCTGAATTTTCACAAGTCTTGACAGTTTAACCTTGAATGAATATTTTAAAATGTATGTTAAACTTCTCCTTAGAAGTTTTACTGTCCATGACATAAGCTTCAGTATTACAACTGGTCTGCTGTAATTAGGAAACAGATATCAAAATCCTAAGACAGGAACACCTGAGGTACCATATTAAATATTAATTCAGAGCAACACATTAAGCACAATAATGTAGCCAGTGAGTTATTCTAATTATATGTCCACAATAGCCAGTTTTTCAAATCTGAACATTAAACACTTCATGTGGCACAAAAAATGTATTTATGAGGAAAATAAGGGTTTTTTTCTTTCAGGGAAAGATTAAAAAAAATTAATTTTCTCCTCTTTCCCTTAGTAAACAATTTAGCTGAGATCAAAGCACAGCAGCTTGCCAATTTGGGATAGTAAACCATGTTTATGTGCCATGGCATCTTACTTTTTATTTTGGTTTTAAGTGCTAAGAAATTGATAAGTATCAGACATTGGAGTTCACCTTCTTCTAACATTACTTTCTAGATAGACAGAAGTTACTTCAAGCTCTTATAATACTACTCACGACAGCAAATATGTTCTGATGCCATTTTTCTTTTTTTTTTGTTTTTTAATTGAGTTGTGGTTCTTATTATGTACCTACTGTAGATCAAGAAGGTCTCTCTGTACCCTGAGAAGATTAAAAGAAAGTTTTAAAGAGAACTCAAATCCACTAATGAAAAGTCTGTCCGTTAATTCTCAGGGCATCTCCATGTACAACTACTCTGTGCAGTTCCTTCCTGACCTTTTGTTGTGTATTTTTTTGTATTGTATGTCTTTATTGTCAAGGGAAAATTGGCTGGTTTTTCAGGTATGGTTTTGGGCAAAAGTTCAAAAAGTCTCCTGTGTAGTTTGCATCTTGATCAAATAAGTTCAGTCTAAATGATAAATTAATCTTTGTCACTACTCAAGTTAATTTTACTATACTTTTCTAATTAAAAGCCATAGAGGAGAGTAATTTTCAACATATTCCTTCAGCACTTTTCAAAACCCGACAGAACTGAAACACTCATCACAGAATCTGTGTTTTACAAGAACAAAACCATCGTTCCTCGCGTCTAACAGTGCACACACAAACCAGACCCTAAATTCTGGATTTTGTTCTGTCTAGAAATTATAGTTCAAAACAGTTTTGTTAAAGCTACAAGTATAGCACAAGGCATGGCAAAAGAAGTGGACACTTGCTACATGCACTTTACTGAAGCCCAAAATGGCCAGCTCTTCAGGGTGTTGATTCTGCTGCCAAGGAACTGAGACTAACCTACCATGAAATGTGGGCTCATTGTGGCGTGACGTGACTGGAGATTCCACTTTTATTTGTGGAAAGACCTGTCTTCCTTTCAAAGCTAAAATTGCAATTCATCTATACACATCCATATAATATTCTTACAGTAGTCTCATCTCTTATTTTAAAAAATAAAAGAAGAAAATGTTAAACTATGATTTTTATCCCCATTATTTTTCCCATTACTGCACAGACTGGTACTTACCTTATCATCACATACTAATTTATGCATTTTTTGTGTGTTCTGTGATAGTTTTTCTTGTGCATGCATATTTAGCAAAATAATTAATCATAAAGGTGCATGCATATTAAACAGAAAGCTTTCTTTTTTTTTCCTATTACACTCTGAGATCCCACCCTCCTTTCCCAGAAATATGAGCCCTTGTGTCAGCATCCAAAGGAGGAAAAGTAATAACCAACTGGGACAGAGACATTCTGTCATTTAACACTACATATCTGCATTAATCTAGTTTTAATTTGCTTATTGTTCAGTCTAAGCACTGGGGACTAAGCCTCAATTTTTCTTTTAAGGAATTCCAAATATGGTCAAAACTCAAATGGAAAAAAGTAACAAGGAATGTAGGTCATGGAAATTCTTAACTTACCAGATTCTTCTCATCTGTGAAAGCGAAATATGTCATAGAACCATTTAAAAATACATCGATTATTTTGTGCTTAATTTGTTTCCTCTGTCCTCCTTTATCCTTAAATTAGAAGTTAGATGCTAAAAATTTCATTGAAAACTTAAGGACCAGACTTTGCTGTGTGAGGAAGTTTCTGAATAAGACATCAAGTTTCTAGCCATCAGAGGATAATTTATTGATACTTGTCAAAAGGAAGTATCAGTCTAACAGAAATCAAGACAAAAGGAATGCCTGATGAATTTCCTTTGAAGTGCCTTTTATAAAAGTCCTTGGTAATACATATTGATGAACTCCAAATTGTCTTGCCTGAGGGGAAAAGAAAGTAGACTGCTTTACACTGTCTTATAAATATTCATCAAAAGAACAAGACTTATGTTTCCAGGCGTGAGGTGAATGATTACGGTTGTATGATTGCCTTGGAATGTGGATAATTAGTAAAACAGCCTATGACAGTGGGAGAATTTTAAACTTGGTATCTTGCCATCAGTCCTTTTGGATTTAAAGACAGTGCCTGCTATTCAGAAAGGAAGCAAATTTAGGTCTTGATGGATAGATATAATTAAGTTCCCCATTAGTTTCATCTACTGTTTGTTTGCCTGTTTGTTTAGCCAAAATTTAAAGACAAAGTTGTGTAGCACGTCTGTATCCTGACTGGAATGAAACCACAGCATCTGCACTGTGAACGTTTTACTGGAACAACCTAGTAGAAAGGGTTCTTTACTAAGATAGGAAAATTCAAGTGTTGGAAGGGGAAAGCCTGGTAGGCTTGATGTCTCAGTAGGTCTTTTGCAAAAATCTGCAGACTAGTATCTTACTCATTTAGCTCAGCTCAATCTTGATTGTTTCATAACGTAACAGAAAACCAACAATTCACCTTTCCTGCTCATTTAGTGCATGTGATAAGGATATGAATGATATGGGAAAGATTTACTGACAGTCATTTGGGGAAAAAATATTTCTATGCTCAATGATCTGTGAATTTTCATCTGTTACTCAAACTGTCTGTTGCTTTCTATTGACCCTTGTAACAGGCAGCCAGCCTTCTACTAGCAAAGACCCCCAAAAATGCCATACTCAGGAAACATTATCCTTTACAGTGTTTAGCACTTAAATGCAATTAGGCAAATATAATATCCTTTTTGAAGGGAAATAGTTGCTCAGTTTAAGTAACTGAAACTAATTATCTCTGTTGAATGAAGGACACATTCTATGAGTATTTGAGTGGTATACAGTTTCTTAGAAGCTGAAGAGGGCAAATAGATTGTATTTCTGGGTGGAGAACTGTAGGAGACTCTTACAGGAGATTTATACCAATTTATAGCCATATTTACATGCAGAGTCCTATGAAGCAAGCCAAAATGAGGTGGCAGTCAGCCCAGAGCACAGAAACTCAGCTTGTAAATAGTATTTTCCAAGAAAGAATTTATTATGGGATAAATGGTGTAACCGCTTAAAGTACTGGCATTCAAAAAGATTTTTATTAGCAAGAAAATTGACTTGACCAGAAAGACTTAGAAGGACTTAAGGAAATCACGCAAGGATAAGTTGGGTTGAATACCTAGGTGATGATGATGGTAGCATTACATTTGCACAGAGAACTGGATAATTTTGTAGGTATATTTTCTTTGATGGCTAGTCTATTAGCTATCTTATTTTATTTTGACCTGTTCTATCTAGTGTGGTGTATGATTCATACTACTTACCTAATGGAAAATAGTTAAAAACCCAGACATACTAAAAAATTAAAGATTTGAGGACATCTAAATCTTCCATAGAGAAGCTCAAGAACTCAGTTGGCAATGAAACAAATTATAGTAACCTTGTAACTCTGGAGGAACATAGAGGAAATGGATTTTTTTTCCCCCTTTTCTCCACAGAACATTGTTGGAGATTTCCATAAATGTTAAAATAACATAATCATTGTAACAATTTCCCACTTCTCGGTATGGGAACAGCTCACTGTTTAAATAGTAGAGGCTGAAAGATGTACAGAACAGAGAAAAAAATAGCAGCAAAATATGTCTAAAACCTTGCACTATCTCTAGCTTTAACCTGAACTTCTGTAATGTCAAACACTGTATTACTGCACTCTAAGAAAAAGGAGAAAAGATAAGCAGTGACATTACAGATGATGCAAATGACGTTCAAAGTCTACTTATCTATACATTAAAAGCTTGATGTCAGAGGATGCAAAATACAGCCAACAGCAGCAGAGACAGGTATGCCTGTAATTAATCAAATGACTACTATACCTTCCAGCTAATACAAAAAACCAAGGTTTTGAACTGAAGTATCCCGACTGTCAAAAAATGCTCACTGAAAAATTGAAGTATCTACTTCACATCATCTTTACAAGGTATCTTGCTAAGAGGACAGATAGTCACATTTTCTTTCCTCTCTGATAATACCAGGCAACCACTTACTTTTAAGACTACTTGTCACCAGCTGGACTTCTCTGCTCTCTCCCCTACAGCTGATTATTTCCAGATGACTGTTTCTCTTAAATAGTTAACAGTTGCTAAAGTTACTACATTGTAATTCCCTCAGGGACCTTGCTTCCACTGCATGAAAAGTATTGATCTGAGGAGATAACCGCAGGAGTTTGAATGGCTTTGCCTGTCTTGGATACTTGGATGTTTGTTTTTAAAGACGCAAATCAAATATTTGTTGCACTGCAACTGCACTATGTTCTAGCTTTTTTCTTGAAAATAATAAGACAGTTCTATTGCATTTTTCTTCCTGCTTATGAGTTTCAGTAGCTCTGCAATGTTCATGGACAGAGTGTGAACAAAATGATAATGGTCAAGACCATTTGCTCCATTTTGAGTAGGGCACAGTACAAATGAATACCTAGCATATGTTTAAGTAGGCTTTCCAGTCTCTAATTTATTCCCTGTTTCATGATTTCTCTGTCTTTCTAATAAAAACCTTCTTTTTTTTTTTTTTTAATGTATAATCTGTTAAGAATTGCTTTTTTTAATGACACTGTCACTGTTTTTGCATTTCATCACTGTTGAATCATAAGGATTCTGTTGCCTTTCTGCATGAGTTTTTAGAAAATCTTGTTACACAAGCAGCTCTTGGTGTTGGAAACTCTATACTACTATTTTATGTTTATATTTTTGGTTCAACTCTTGCTCCTTTTCACAACCCCTCCTCCTAGTTTCATACTGCATGTATCCATGGCTTTCTCAAATCCTTTTAGCTATTGTCTTTGTGTTTAATAGATGCAGATTGGATTTTACCAATGTTTCTCTTATTTGAAACACATCTAGTGAAACAACTTATCAGGTCCCATATCCATGTTGCTTTCTTATCTTACTGTAACAATTTCAGGTTTAAAGATGGTGGAAATTCTGGATCTACTCAGACACTGCTTGGTCACAGATTTCACTAGGCAGAGTTAGATATGCGTCATCCAGTATCTCCTAAGCTTTGTAGACTTTTATCATCTTTTGATGATACCACATTTTCCCAGACTTATTTAAGGGTGTAAAGATCTATAAAACTGTTGATTTTTGCCATTATGACTTCTATAAGGAGTTAATTATTTTCTTAATTTTCTTTCTTTCTTTAACCACAGAAATCTTTTTTTGTTTCCCGGACAATTCTTAATAATTTGGAGAAAACATAGGAAGAACGATTTATGGTATTTTTGAGATAACATTTTAGAAAGTTAAAGTTTGTTGGCTCCAGAATGGAATCTGTCTTTAAAAAAAAAAAAAAAAAAAAAAAAAAAGGAAGAAATAAATTGCTACTGGGACAGCTCTATAGTAAAACCTATACTGACTTGACAAAGTGGGTTTTTTCCTATGATTTTTTTCACTTTTTCCTGCTGGGGTTATGCTGGAACAGTTGGTGAAATAAGGCTTGAGAATAATTGCCAGTATATTAGAAAAATGAAATATCAAAAATAGCCAGTGGGAGACATGAAAATATCTCATGCCAATTTTTATCCAGTCCACATTTCCTTTTATAAGGAAAAAAAAAATAAATAAATGAAAGCGGAATTTCTGGTTGTCCACTGCAGCCAATCTAATTAAAACATAAAAGAGTCCAAACTTTTAAAATATTGCCAGTGAAGATTATGGGGACAAAGAAATGGCAGAATATTTATTCAGTTATAGATTTGGGGGTTTATCTATGAATAAGCCAGAAATTATTTAAGTAAAGCTTATTTATTTAGGGGCAAACTAAAGGAGATAGAGAAAATGATTAAGAAAAAATAAAATAAAAAATATGAGTATGTGAGAGTTATATGTGCTCAGAAATAATTTTCATGCAATGAAGAAACCCCAAATCTGTTGCTCATCTATGACAGATATAGCTTGTGACTTGGATGTCCTTTCCCCCTCCTCCAAAACATTCCTTGTTCATTTAGATAATGTGTAAATGTTCATTTTATGCTTATGTTTCTGTAGGTACTAGCACAGTATTTTCATAAGTTCTTCTGTAGTAAGACAATCAACAGGAATCAAAGCTGTGCACTTATTTGGATGTCTCATTTTAAAATGTATTTCATGAAAGAAAAAAGATGCTGGTGACCCTTTAAATGCTATTTTAAAAGTTCACTAGATATGAAAGAGATTTCTGAGGATTGAGAAGTTATGAATGTAAGTACATTATTAGAAGACAATTTTAAGAAAGAAGTTAAGAAAGTGTAGGTCATATATCTTAACACAAGCTTTAGGGAAAAAAAAAAAATCTTGATGGAGGTTAGTAGGAGAATACCAGCTAAAGTATAATTCATTAAATGTGGCCAGATTTCCTTCAGTCAAGGAAGGTCATACTTAAAAAACCTGTTAGAACTCTTTGAAAATAACACTGACATAAGAGATAAGTAAATTATTTTCGATACAGTACACTTGGATTTCTGCAAGTTTCCACATCATACATTGCTAACTAGGTAAAAGCCACAGAGAAGATAAGGTGCTAGGTAGAAAATGGGATAAAGAGACAAAATGTAGCCATGCATGGAAACATATTAATTATAGAAAGGAATAATGAGCAGAGGGCACAGGGGTCAGTTTTGAGTCTGCACTTAATTGTGCAGTACAGATTACTGGCAAGAGGATACTCAGAACGCAATCTCTAAGGATCTGATCCAAAGGCCATTGAAGCTAATGGTTTTGGATCAGAAATCAAGCCTGAACACCAGTCCACCAATCTATAGTTGTACTAATGGTTTGGAAGGAAAAAATCAGAGTGAGATTTGCAGTCATTTAAATTATTTGGACCAATGACAGTCCAATGATAATGGTTCAATGATAATGATAAGTAGTTACAGCAAAATGGGGGAAAAATGTCTGTAAAGTCTGAAGTTCTGTAGGTTTGAAGTAGTCCTAATTCCCAGTGCAAATGAGTAAGCATTAGATTTAGTTTCACTTCATCTGTTATCTCCACAATAGGACAGATATAAAAATTACCCAAAATATTTACCATTATATATATTTGGGATGTTTTTTCTAAACTGAAACTGTTGTCCTATAATACTCACTCCTAAACTAAGTATTCTTTCATCAGGTAAGTTATGAATCAAAAGTGGTGCAACCAGAGTCTACACTATTGATTGAATTGTGACTGATTTGTAAGGTTTTAGTCCAAACTTTTGGAAGAAGAGAGGACTTCTAATTCAGCTATGGATTTCTGATTGTCTCTGATGGAAATTTTTTTCAGCTGTATCACAATGCTATCACAGTAGTAAAAATATAGTCATATTGCTATTTACAAGAATAGACATATGTGGTACCATCAAAATCAGTTTCATCCCAAAACTCTATGTGTTCTCTTCTGTGGTTCAAACAGGTTGGAATGTTTTTGTGTTTACTTCTGCTATCTTGCGTGAAATGACAGTTACATGGTTAGGTCAAGACTATAGCTGTCTTGAACACCAAAATGTTGAAAGAGAAGATTCAAAAGCTCATCAACATAAGAACTTGGTACAAAAAAAAATTCAGGGGAATAATAGAAGATTTTTGAGAAACTGAAAGGTTTCTGTTCATTTTTGGGTTCATATGACAGCCATTATCACTGCAAAAGAGGGTTTGTGTGGGCCAACAGTAGCACTGTTGAAATGGAAATGATTTCTTCAGGAAAAAGAATGACTGAATGGTGAAAAATGAATCCTATTTAGAAATTTCATCCCAGCAGGTACACGGAATCACAGAGAGCTTGCTTCAAAAAGTGACCTAATGAAATGACAACCATATGTAATCCAGACTCACCACAAGGGATTAACATGTTCATAAACTGCTGGTGGTGTTGGTTGCAGAGGTAATGGGTAATGCAAGGTAACTCATATCTCAAAGACCTATTAACTCCCTATCATTTCATACTTTTTTGATGTTTGTTTTTTGTGTTTGTTTCTTAAAAAGCAAGTAGTATAAATGGCTTCAAAGCATTTTTTTTGTCAATGGAAGCCACCCAGTCATTATTCTGAAGGAATAGGTGAGCAAAATTCACCCGGAGGACTGCTTTTCTGATAACAGATTCATCAAGTCTAAGAATCAAGAATATTAAAATCATACAGTTGTGATTGTGTTTTCTGAATTTCTTTCCAACATACTCAAAATTCCAGGGATAATAAGGGTAAATGAAAATGTACATTTCTGGTCTAATTTCCAAAGGAAGATGAAATATTCCCAAGTATGCAAGAAGAACATGTTTCAACCAAATAATTGCATAAGCCTCTGTGTGAAAATGCAGACTCATTCTTCCACTCATAAAATAATTCAGCCCAAAATCTTTGATGGGAGTATGAGGAATCCTCATCAGAAGAGAACTCACATCTTCTAACTGTGTCTTGCTCCCTTTCCAATGTTCAGTTTGAACTGGGAAAGCCAGTTGTGCATATGTCTTCCTCTGACATTTGTTGGAGAAGTTAATTTTTACTCATCATCTATAGAGTTTCCAGGATAAACTGTTATTAAAAATAGATGAAGAGTAGCAAGGTACATCAGAAAGTACCAGGCTGGGTCCTTGGATGTATTACACAAAAGATCTAGAGATGACTGCAACAGGTTACTCCTTAGATTCTCAACCTACTCTTGTCAGGGAGAAATAGCAATCAAGCAAAGATTGTTGTACTCTGTCAAACAGCCTAAAAAAAGTGAATCTCTCTTCAATATATTGAGTAAACCAATTAACTACTCTCAGTGTAGGAAAATGTGTTGCAATAAGGATCAGATTTGCTCATGGATTCTCCTATGGTTGGATGCATAGATAATGGATTTCTGTGGCAGTGTTGCTTTTATCCTCTTATATGAGTGAAAGCACATGTACTCCACAGAGCTGATTGTGAGTGTTTGCGTGTTTCTCTCTCCTATTTCTTTTAAATGAACTGATCCTTATCTGTTACCTTTACTGTGATTCATATATTGGTTCCACAGGTAATTTAATTGGTGCCAGAGTTGCTGAGGGTTAGGTTAGAAATGATGGATTAGTTGCTATTGTTTATACTAATTGTCTCCTGATAATGGCTCAGGTTTCTTTACTGTCATAGCAATAAATGTAAAGCTATGCAAGACTAGGATATTAAATACTGTAGATGAGCTGACTTGAGAACTGATATCAGAGTGAATATAGACTTACACTTACAAAGTGCATATTTAACAATAGATGTCTTAGTAAATTTCTTTACATTACTTTGCTGAAAGGTTTCTTCCACCCAAACAGTCAGACCATATACATTCGATGTAACACATTCCTTGCATTCCGTTTTCTTAGAGCTGGGACAGAACTTAAACTGACTGATGAGTTTTTTGGGAAACCAGAGCACAAAATAAATAATTCAATCAAGAGGAAGTCTCTACAGCCACTTGGCTTATCTGATCAAGTCATTACTAACATATTATCCTTATTGAAGCCTTCCTAAGTACCTAAAGGAGACTTACAAGAAAGCCGGAGAGGGACTTTTTACATAGGACAAGGGGGAACAGCTTTAAATTCAAAGAAGGTAGGTTTAAATTAGATAATAGGAAGAAATTCTTTACTGTGATGGTGGTGAGACCCTGGAACAGTTTGCCCAGAAATTATGTGAATGCCTGGTCCCTGGAAGTGTTCAAGGCCAGGTTTGATGGGGCTTTGAGCTATGAGGTCTAGTGGAAGGTCCCTGTCCATGGCAGAGGGGTTGGAACTAGGTGATTTTTAAGAACCAGTCCAACCCAAACCAGTGTATGATTCTATGACTGAGGAGATTCAGTTGTCTCTAATAGGCAAATTCTGAGAAGAAGCAGTTTGTTGAAGACCTTTCAGAAGTCTGCATCTGTTGTAGATTGTGAGTTTATTTCTTCTTTAGCATGGCAGAACAGATTTCAGCAGATTAAGCAACTAGTTTTCAGTAATTTGGGGCCTCTAATTAGATGAAAAGATAGTTTTGTATCTTAGAACTAACCAGTAGTAGGAATTAAATTAAATGATCTGCTATGATTAAACAGGCTAAATAAAAAAAGCAAGGGAGAGAGAGAGAAGAGAATGGGTAGTCAGGCAGGCAGGCAGTAAGACAGAAAGAGAAAAAAAAAAGAAGAAAGTGAATGAGAGAGAGAGAAGGAAAGAAAGAACACAGTGAATTAAAGGCTAAATAGTAAACTAAAGTGTAGAAGAAAGAGAAAGAGACACTAGATGTGCTGCCTCAGTATCATGGGCAGTAAAGGGACCTTAGTGGTGACTGGGGCCATCTGCTTTTGGAAGGACTGCAGGGCTTCCCACATAGAGGTGAAACTCTAAATGAACCTCTTTCACTCATGTTAGAACAAGAATAGAGGCTCAATGGAAGATCAGTCACTGAAGAACAACCTAGGATATTTCAGGGATTTTTAATTTTTTTTTAAATATAAAATATATTTTAAGAATAGAACACTTGACTCTACGTAATAATTTGACAAAATCAATAAAACAGCTTTCTGTGTATGATGAAAAGTTCTATAACACACTTTTAGTTTTACAGTTTATTAACTTTGTCATTCAAGCCAGGTACTATGGATTAGTAAATCAAAACAGCAGAATATATTTCTCTATATATTACGAGATGGTAGAAACACAGGTGCTGGTTTGAATCACTGCAATTGGTTTTAGTCATTATATGTAGTCTGTAGAAATAGAAGATGATCTGCATATGAAATATTTATGTCAAGAAGATGATCTTTAAAGTGGTTGTGGTAAATGTATGTTATAACAGTTTTCTTAAGTATTTTGAAACCGAGTATAGTTCTTTATATTTCCTATGGGGAAAAGAAAAAGGGGAAAAAAGAGACAATATCCTCCAAGGTCTAGATCAACTTTTCCTTTTAAAATAAAAAGAAATTATTCATTACTATTATCTGCATACACAAGCCTATTATAAAAATGTGTATTTAAAAAAAAAAAGTGCAAATATTATCCTTTAACTATGTAATTTTGATTTTTTAGATATGCAGAGTAAATGTAAAATGATTGCAAATGTTATGCAGGAATGTCTCAACAATTGATCTATGATCAAAATTCAAAATACATTTTTCCCCATAGGCATTAATCCTGACGTACTTTTTTACCTCTCTCATTCTTAACCCCAGTTTTCCAATACAAATAATTATACTGGTATATTGTTAATGGAAATATGTTGCTGCATCTTGAGCCTTCCTCTGTTTTTCAAGGGATGCATAGCTCAGGACCTCAATGAGAAATACTGCCTTTTAATTTTAGTAGACATTAAAACAAGAAGGTATTTAAATATTTATTGATTAAAATTTTGATATTATCATTGAAATAAATAAGTAAAACTGCATTTATTGATACCTTCACCTCAAACAAGATCCTACATCCATCTAAGGAAAGTCCTGTATGACTCACACTGGTGGGCATCTGATGTGATACCCTATCCATTCCTTTTGATGGAATTTAACTGTGGTGTTGATATATGAAGTATAAATTATTAATTCATGCTGCAAATACATTTATTTGCTCATATCTCCTATAGTTGGAAAATATCACTGAAAATGTTGATTGTTTTGCATGGCTGTCACTGGTTACTGCACCTTGCATCATTAGTCACCCATGTGGCTAAAACTTTAATTGCTCATTTCCTCATTGATACATTCACATAGAGGCATTGATGATTTTGATCTTAGCTTTAGAGGTAACTCATACAAGTAGAGTCCCCTACCCCAACCTCAATACATAGGTAAAGGAAATTTTGGAAACCTTTCACTGTAAAATATAAAAAATGAATTAATGGCTCACAATATGTGGATTTTTAGTGCTTTTGTACCTTTTAAGTTAAGCAATTAGACTTAATTTAACTCAACAAAGATTATCATTAAATACTCCAGACCACAATATCCTTGTTTGTATGGCTAAAATATGAACATTCACTATTTCAAGACAAAAATATAAGAAGAATATGGATATGTTTAAAAGACAAAACCAGAACTGTGGTATGAGTTAAAGTTGATTATATAATAGGAAGTCTATTTGCAGGACATTGAGCTTACACAAATCTGGTTTGTTTTTTTGTTTTTTTGTTTTTTTTTTTTTGGTCTGTGTTTTATTTTTAATTGATACATTAAAAACTGTGGTAGTCCTACAAATGCTACATGTTCATTTTTTATGGGCTGGTAAAATGTGCTTGGACTTCATCTAAGGTAGAACAAAGCCATTACATTCCAAACCTTAATGATGCTTTGGAAGGAAAATTCAGAGGCTACTCATCATCAGCAAGACATTTGTAAGCAAAAAGGTTATCTTCTTAGCTGTTTTATGTAGCTAGTTACGATGAAGATTTATTGGAGAAAATTATTTTCTCTCCTTTTTTTTATTTTACTGTGTTGCGAAATTCGCCAAATATGCAAAAGTCAAAACAAAACTAGCACATGTATCAGTACAGTTCACACTCCTTCCTAGATAGCTTAATCAACCGGTTCTTGGATGCTCTCAATTTTGGCTTAGTATTTAAGAACAACGCTTTATTTCTAATTCTTTGAGATTTGAAAGAAGCAGAAGTCATAACCAAGAATTTTCTCTGAGTTTAATGTCAAAATGTTTTTCTCGCATTCTCTCAGAAGCTTTCATAAACAGACATTTATAAAAATGTCTTATTTTCAGCACATACCACAACTTTTTTCCCCATTTGTTTTTAAACAATTCCACAAATGGGTTTATTTAAATAGTAACTTTATTCCTCTTGTTTATATTTATCACACACAAATGTTTCCAAACAAATGCTTACAATGCTTTAGACACTGTGTAGCTGAAATGCAAATGATGGGCACCAAATATTTCAGATCTGCTGCTTTGTTCCTGTCATCATATTTATATGACTGTTTAAGGTGTTCTCTTTGGACTACTGGAAAGGTGCTCTTTAAATGACAAGATGATGTTGGAAGAAGGAATGACACAAATTTATAATGAATCTCCAGAAAGAAATAGAAATTAATCTACATTGTGAAATAGAGAAGTTCATTAAAAAGCTGTGTCATCAGCATAATTTTAGGTCTTATTTCTGTCATATTTTCCTCAGTTTCCTCATTTTCATGTCTTCCTTTCTGTGTTCAAAGGGATGTTTGAACATGCACTTCTTGACCTAATGACATAATCTGATGCAATTAACTATATTTCTTTCATGCTCTGCTCCTTTTTTAATTTAAGGTTATTGGGCTATATCACTTTTAACTGGTTGTCATATAAATCAGTGTGCTGTGATTTATAGACAGTAGCTAGGACAAATAAAAGCAATACAGAACTAAGTTTTGACTAATGATTGTGTCCCTTCAAAGAAGGCAGACAAATTTCTTAGCAAATTATACAGACACATAAACAGCTTCACATTTTAAGAGGGGAATTTAAAAAGAATTGGAGGCGATTTTGATGAAATTATGGGTAGTAAGAATGATGTCTTTATGTAGATGAATCCTTAAAATATAAATTAAGTATCATTGCTGTTCCTTTCCTAACTTCCAGCAGCTCTGCTCCTGCTTATAGAATATACTGAGCTAGTAGACCATAAAGTCTAAATCTGTCTGTCCTATCTCTTGTCCACTTTTACACTATTACTCCATGGTTACCCACAACATTCATGTTACCTGTGCACTTTTGTGTGCATTTTTTTGGAATACATTAACTGAAGTCACACAAGGTTAGATCTGGGAACACAATCTAGTTTAGTGCAACAGCTCCAAGTATCTCTCAGCCACTGTGCCTGTCAGAATTAACAGACTGATGTCTGTTGCTGTCTCATCTGCTATAATCAGAAGATGCTATTCCCCTCTCATAAATCCTATTCCATGTCACTCAAGCTAAAAAATGTTTTCTAAACTTCTGGCAAAGCACGTGTCACTGCTAGATAATATAACCCTTTAATCTTTGTAATGAACTTTTAGTATGTTCCAAGGAGTGTTCTTTGCAGTGCTATTTACAGACATTTTTTTGTGCGTTTCTCTTCTTCCCACTCACATCTTCCTGTGAGTTACTTGTCTCATATAGAGAAACAACTATTGAGATAAACCTCCAGTTTAAAGCAAAATTGTGTCATAACATAACAAAACTACCAGTACAGGTCTCTTGTCACATTTATGTTGGTAATGACAGATACAAGTATTAAAAATTAGAGCTGTCTCAGAAATTATTCAGATGTCTGGCATGTCAGAGTGGCAGAATTTATGAAGTGAAAGCCAGAAGCACTCCTGCAAGCCCAAGAACCACTTTCTGCTTCAGACACTATAAGTTTCTGCCTTGATTAGTACAAGTAAGTATTCAGTAAGTTTGCAAAAAACACTAAGCATTGACCTGTTGGAGGGTAGGAAAGCTCTGTGGTGGGATCTGGACAAACTGGATTGATGGGACAAGGTCAACAGCATGGAGTACAATAAGGTGAGGTGCCAGGTCCTGCACTTTGGTCACAACAATCCCATGCAACATTACAGGTTGGGGGAGGAGTGCCTGGGTATCTGCCTGGCAGAAAAGGATCCGGGAGTGCTTGTTGAGAGAGGCTGAACATGAGCCACAGTGTGTGCACAGGTGGCCAAGAAGGCCAATGGCATCCTGGTCTGTATTCAAATTAGTGTGCACAGCAGGACCAGGGAAATGATTGTCTCTCTGTACTAGCCACTGGTGAGGCTGCATCTTGAGTACTGTATCCAGTTCTGGCCCCTTCACTACAAGAAGGACATTGAGGTGCTGGAGTGTGTCCAGACAAGGGCCACAAAGCTGGTGAAGAATCTAGAGAGTAAGTCACGTGTGGAGCAGCTGAGGGAGCTGGGGTTGTTTAGCCTAGAGAAAAAGAGGCTCAGGAGGGACCTTAATACTGTCTACAACTACAGGGAAGGAAGCTGAATTAAGGTCACTCTCTTCTCCCAGATGACTAGTGACAGGACAAGAAGAAATGGCCTCAAGCTGCACCAAGGGAGATTCAGCTGGATGTCAGCAAAAATTTCTTAAATGACATGATGTTTAAGCATTGCAGTGGGCTGGTTAGGGAAGTGGTGGAGTCACATCCCTGGAACTGTTCTGACAACTGGACATGGCACTTAGTGCTATGGTTTGGTTTACATGGTAGTGTTTGATCAAAGGTTGGACTAGATGGTCTATTTTCCAACCTAATTGATTGTATGATTCTATGAAATCATTCACACCTATAGCATGCCTAACCCTCACTAAATGTTAGTCATTCTTCACTTATATTTATGACCAGGTTTCCTACATGACACAAAACTTGACTCAAACTTTGCAGAACTGAATTCTGGTACAAAACTTTATAGCATTTACAGTTTTCTCTTAAAATGGGCATGAAGGGATGTACCATTAAAAGCCAGATATTATGTTAGTACCATCCTGACTGTTTATGTATTTGCTTCATTTTCTTCTATTACTTTTAATGCCTAAATTCTAGGGAAGGGTTGATTTTAACTGTTCTCACCAGTGGTGTTGTATAGTGCATATCTGTCCATCATTACAGAAGATGAACACCATGCACAGTTGCTATGGATGTGCCAAAATCTATAAAAGAAATATGAAGCAGAATGACTGAACCCAGACTTCCCAAAATCAAGGCTGTGATCCCACTGTCAGGTCTTCCTGGTTCAAGAATCTCAAAGTATAGCTGACTACCCTTTAACATTTGATGGTCCTATAAAAATATAGTGCAGATTTTGACTCAAAGAGAACAGACATTATGTAAGAGAATGATGAAAATTATGTCCATTATTGAGCTACTAAAAATATGACAAAGCAATAGAAAAAGCCATTTCAATAAAGCTTTAATTTAAAAGGAGCCAAAAATTAAAAAAAAAAAAAAATACATATACATGAAGCAGAAGGTATACTACTCTCTGCATCCCAGACACAATTGAATATATTAAAAATATTAAATCTGTGGTTGGTGGGGTGAGAATGGCTGCTACATTGACATGGATGCCAAGGAACATATTACAAAGTTTGTGCTGTATATATAGCTGCTTGGAGATATATTATTTAATTCAGCAATGAACTCTGGCTATACTTTGCATGATAAATGCTATGGCAACGAATCCGTGTTGTATGGAATAATTTTTGTAGATTAAAGTGCTTTGATTCATGCATTGCAGCTCATACAAATGGATGCTAATAAACATAATCAACATTTCATGTATATGAGTCACATTCCTTGCAAACTTCCACCATCAGAAACATTTATATTTATTGCCACATGCACACATAACATATGCATTAACATGAATGCATATAAGATGCCTTCAAGCACATGTAATAATATTCAGGAAGGAATGTGGATTTTTGTGCTTTCCTATTAGTTTTAAAGACTAACTTCTGTTATTTTGACATATGTGAGTACGAAGATTCAGACTATGGAATATTGCATTGGAAGAAAAACTTAAATGTGGGTGTCCCTGTAAATCATCCCAGATTAAACACTTCTGTTCCTACATTAAATATCTGCTTAATCTGTTAAACTGTTTCTCTAATCTAATTACAAGTAACTTTTTAAAATAGCTTTTGTAAAGCATAAAGACTAATTTTTAGGCCTGGTGGTGGCTGTCATGCCTGACTTACTAAGGCAAAGTAATGTTTTTCTCAATAAAAATTAAAAATTTATTTAAAATGGGAATGCATGAAATGAAATCTCACACCAGAAAAGCCACAAAAAGTTCAGGTTTTGGAATTTTTATCCAAAGACAGAGAATACAAGATATGCCCTCTTATTCCAGAAACACTATCCTAGAGGGAAGGAATGAGTGAAAAAAAATAGAAATAAAAGGATAATTCTACAACAGAATCCCCTGCTGTATCAAATTTTTGTTCAGTTTTTGGATCATGTGTGTGTATGTCTGGGGATGGTGATATATGATCAGGCAAATACATTTCTTTGTACATTTCTTTGTGATGTCTTTCTTCACTTAGAATGTCTTTCTCCCTGGGTGCCAACTGTCCCTCCTTAAAAGTCAAGCTGCAGTCCAAAGAGCTGACATCTGGAGGTGGGAGGATAGTGGGGAACATTCATATGCAATTGTGGGAGCACGTGGAACTACTTCAGAGTCCAGAAGGCTCTTCCAAAAGGTTTTGCTGCAAAGAGAATATCAGTTTCTAGATCTTCATTTAAACGATATAAAACTAGGAGCAATGATGACTTGGTATCCTTGTTCATGAAGTGTGCCAAGGCTGGATCCAAATTCACATCAGCAACAACTCAGGGGAAAGGTGTTATTGCTGCAGGCCTTCGGTTCAGAAAAGGTATGCAAAATTGTGCTGCTCAGTACTGTGGTGCCTCAAAGCCAGGTGCCTTCTCTGCACTTGGAATTTGCAATACTGACTTGGGATCCTAGAGATTCCTGAGTATTAAGTGCAGGAGAACCAGACTCATTGACTGGGATTCACAACCAATGGCATATTCACTGATGGAACACTTAAGGGAACACCAAAATAAAGTATTTTTGAGACCATGGTTTTACACTTAGCTCTAACACACATCTGTGCAGTTGTAAACACAGGCAACACCCCTTGTCCATTTAAGGTTACTCAATCCTTTTCCTTTGTAAAATCACAGAATCACAAGTGTATGAACAGAAGGAGAAACTGATCCAGATGTAAGAAGCCTTTTTTTTTTATGTTGAATTCATGAACCAAACTCATGGCTCTGCTTGATGTAGTGAGCAGCTGAGGACAGTGGTGATGAAAGCAAGACTATCCTCATCTGTCTAGTGGAAATCAGAGTTTTTCTAAGTAGATTTATCACCTTCAAGACTAAGTTCAGCAAAGAAATAAATTAATCATTCAGGATGAAATTCACCTTACTTATCCAACTGGAAGTAAAGACAGCTGGTCTAAGCTAATCATCTATGCTAATCATTTTCACCTTACAGTCACCAGAGGAAAAAAGCCCTTGCACATGGTGCTTCATACTTTGTCTCCTATATTTCAGAATGCTTTGGACTGACAGTTGAAGGTGCATGTTTTTAGTGATTGTTTAAGTACATAAATAATTATAATAATATAATAATTATATATAATATATTAATATATAATAAACAATAATAATTGTTTATCTACATAAATTCAGCAATTCTAAATCAAATATAAATAGTTGGTAAAAAAGGTGGGGCCAGTTTTTTAAATACTGTGTGGCTCAAGAGAACAAGCACAGTCACTTCTGAAATGCTGCAGCATTTCTCACGGCATTTGAGTCAGCTACAGAAAAGCTAACACAGGTGTGCTTATGTACAGAGGTGTCACACTTCTGACTGCAGTATAGATGTCCTGAGAATACGGATGTACTATACACAACAAAGCAAGACCTAGACACCTGAGATAGCTCTAAATAATCTAAGAAAGTCCAAGAAGGAAAGTTGGATTAGAGATATTGCCCAGACTACTGAAGGAAGTATGACACACAAACTTGCAGATGCCAGGGATTTAAAAGCTTTTTGCTGGCCTAGCTTCAAAAATTGTGCTCTTAATTATAAGCCTTTGTCTAGTACTTTCAGATAATCCTTTGAGAAGTGCAATCTGCTCAAGAATACTCTATATAAACTGCCCACTTAGTGAGCTAGAGCATGGCAAAATCCTACAGCAAACAAATGAACAACAAATAGAAGTAGAAAAATATTTATTTTAGCACTTAACCAAAGTATTTTTCCAGTTAATTGTTTAGATTTTGGATATATGCAAGATATTTTGTGGTAACTGTATAATTTCTCCTTAGAACAGAAGGTAAAACCTCAACTAGAACTATGTTTGGCTCTCACGTTGTATAAATTCTATGAGGTAACAAAAGCAGTGGAAAAAATCAATTTGTTGTGGCTTCTACAGCTCTATGCAAGCTTTTTCTTTTTGCTTCATTTAAACTGTCTTGAAACTGAAATAGGGGAGCCAGTTCACTACAAGTGGTCAACAGCTTTTCTGCTTGTTTGTGTTATTTACCACAGGAATACAATAAAGGTTCATGACCTACCTGACATAAATCTAGATTACTAAAATGTTACATGTGTTTTCAACTGGGAAAGTTGCTGTTTGAGCTATTAATAGGTTTCTTCAGCTGAAATAAAGATGTGGACTGGAACAAATTGACGATCTGGCTGAAAAACTCAGCCTTCTCTTGTGAGTGGACAGCTCGCAAGCATAATAAAGAACCAGAGATTAACACTGAGTATACGAGGATGGTTTGGACTTTGCTTTTAGATCAAGGAATATCTGTTCATTTCCATGGCCTGACAGAGACCTTGAAGTGTCTTCAGACATTTTCTTCATGCCTATTTGGAATCCTTTGAACTCCTTATAAATCTCTCTTTCTGGGACTGATGTCACCAATTTAGGAAGAAAAACAACAGTGAAGCATAGCTTTCTGTGAGAGGATGATTTGCTACCTGACCATCTATTTACAAGCCTGTAAGCAGCAAGTTTATACAACTGGTTAAAATATCTTAAAATTGTTATAGTTAAATCTTTGACAACTGTGTTCTTAGTGCCATGTACTTTAATTTTCAAGTTTTTTTTATAAGGAACTTTAATAATAAATTGTTAAATTAAACATAATCAATGCATTGTAATCGTTATACCTCCATACATATTTACATGTAGTAATTAAATACTTCTTAATATTTGTTAGTTTATTTTTTCTGTGGGAGCAATAGAACCTCATAAAAATTCGTGTTAACTTTCAGTGACTTTATAAAAGGAATTTGCCATACAACTTTGATGTGGCTTTATCGAGCCCTGTCATACTTAAACTCAGATTAACTTTAGCCTGCTTTGGAAGGTATAAAGTATTCCTAGGTAATGGAGTTAGTGTATTCTGCTATGGAAAAAGATATGGCGTTACTGTGAAGTATTCATTGTATCTACTTGAAATTTTAGTCTCAGATACACTGATAAATAAAGGAGGATGATAGATCCTGTCATCCACTATTTGCACCAAATTAGAAGAATTAGGTTAAATTATGAATTCCAGGAAAAAAACACAGCAAAACAATATGAAAACCTCCTGCCTCAGCAGTTTAATCAAGCACTTTGTGAAAGTTTTGCTCAAAGAACACATAAAACACAGCCTTTTACAAATGGTAAACAGGATCAGAATATGAAGAAAGGCTAGATTTAAAATATTTGTAGTGATAATGACCCTATTCCCTCATTGTGGATTTTTACACTCTATAAACCTGGAGAAAGAAAATTGCGTGCAGCCTAGAGGTCCAAGGACACACAAAAACCTCAGACATTGCTGAACTGCCCCTTGGAAATCGAGTGGGGTTACTCATTGGCAGATGACATGATGGGAATCAATATTCACATATTCACACCCACAAAAGTCATGCAATGTTTGTCATGTTGTAGAACAATCCCAAAAGCCTGCATGTGCAAAATATTTCCCTGGAAACTTGAAAAACAAGCAAGAGAGAACAAGCTAGTGAGAACCCCTGACCTGTCCAATTCTATCAAAGAAACAACACAGATTTTCTTCCATTAGTTCTTGAAACCCAAAACACACTTACTGTTTTGCATCAAGCAGCCTCTGCCCCTAGTTGGGGGTCTTACTTTCTTCTGTTCCCAAAGACAACTTTTCCAAAATTTCCTAGGGGAGATTCCAAATGAAGACTCCTGGAGTTATAAGGAGAGAAGTACTAATCATAAACCCCCTTCTTAGAGAATGGCAACTCAGACTGATAAACCACAATCTGCTTTTGTGCATGACAGTTACTGTTTTTTATAACTCATTTGACATTATTTATCAAAACCTAAACATAGTTCTATTAGGATGGTCATTTTTCTGTTGTTCTATTTGTTGATGATAAAGAATACAATTAAGAAAACATATATCTTCAAGGAAGATTTTCGATACATACATTTTATTCTCATAGCCTAAAAGTCTGTATTTAAGCCCTAAAGGTTTAAAAAGTTTTTCATTGTTTAAATCTTTATACCATAACACTATTTTTCTCTTACTATAAATTCTATTTAATTATTAATCCCATGAAAAACTGATAACTGCTAGTCCACCATAATGCAATCCTTTCATCTCCAAATAGTGTAGAGGAGGTAATATACCACTCTTGAAAATCTTTCTTTAATCCTTTTTTCTTTTAGAATACAGAGCCATGAAGATTTATCACAGTTCCATAGATTTCAAAAGAAGACTATGGCTTTGTGATGTCAATCCATAGGACCGTAAAGATGCTACTTTGCCAGAGCTATATTGTACTTCTAAAGTGGAATGGGGAAATTGATTTGCAGTAAAATATATCTTATTACCCAATTACCATATCAGGCAAGCAAAGTCATTGTTCTACTTTTTTTCCCATTACATTTCTTAACCACTAAATTAGCTTCAATAATATAAGTTTGAATATTTCATAGTTTTATTTTCATACACATAAGGTATAAGATCTTTTTCCCCCTGATTTCCATTGTAAATGTATTTTTCTTTACAAAACATATTTGTATCCAGTTATAACTGTTCACATTGATTCACTCTTTATTTTTTTTTGCCTCAGAAAAAATATGTATTTTAAAAATCCCATGTCCCTAATGCTTTATCATGCTAATTTTCATTTATCTGAGCAACATTCTTGCCACTTTTATTTCCAAATATTACCATGACTGGCTTTTGACTGTTCCACAGTTACATGGATGTGAAGTAATGATGATGAAAAAATGCAGATAGTCTCTATGTAGTCCTGACATACCAATACACTTCAAAGGACTTTGATATCCCACAATCAATAATTACTGTTTTGCAGTTTCACACTTACTTGTGTGTAATGAAAAGAGGCTTCTTAAAAAAACCTGATCAAACCAAAACACAACAAAAAAAGTAACCACACATCAACAGTATATAGCATGCCAAACATATTTTCAAAAATTACTAAAAGAAATCAAGTGTGTGCACCTGAGGAAAGACTGCCCACTTAAGTAAGCTTAGGTGAGATGCAAGCTCCTTTCAAATATGAGTTATTTGCCTTGGATGGCTAAGGCAATATGAAGATTGTTGCTCTTCGGAAATTCCTATGTCATCCATGAAACAACAGATCCCTGTAAGAACAAGAACAGAATTATCTGGCTCTGCTGTTGATACAGATAAATTTATTGCTGTTGAGACAAGGCTTACAGAAATATTGCTCCAATACCTTCAAGCTGCAGATTTCTTTAAAAAAAAAAAAAATAAAATCAACCCACAGACTTCAAGAACAGATAGTATCTCCTTTTTTTTCCTCAGCCTGGTAAGCCTCTCCTTCTCTCTGTCTCTCCCTCTCTGTGCAAGACCGCCTTGCTCATACAGTTCCGATGCAGTGGAGCATGGCGTCATGAGATCCTTATTCCTGAATTTAAATGGAGTGTAATGATAGCGATCCTCCGCGAAAATAAGAGCAAGGTCCTGATCGGGCTTGGGCCACCTTCAATGTCATCGAAAGGTGAATTAAAAAGATTTGGCAATTCCATGGTCAGCTTCAGTGCGGATCTTCCCAATTGCAGCTGATGCGACCAGCTGGGCACCGCGCAGTGCTCCACACGAGCACATAGGCATAGACACACATATAGACACAGGCGCACGTACAACATCCTTGCATGCTGAAGTAAGCTCCTCCCACGCTCTATTCCTGGCACACATCTAAATGGCTCTTTTATACATATTAACCCTGTGAAACGCTGTAGGACTTTGCTATTCACCTCCCAGATAATAAACTATCCGTTTGCAAGCCTGTCACACAGTTCACAGATCAAAGAATCAAGGTGTCACCAGCCTTCTTTAGTATAGATATCACTGGTTCTTTACTGCCTAGTTATGCTTGCATAGCCCTTAGACATTTTTTGTCTTGAGGTTACTTACCCCATTCAAGTACTCTATTTTCCTTTTCACTGCATCTGTGCCACAGGCTTGCTGGCTGAAAAATGCAACAGTGCCGCCCTTTTCCCCACTATTTAACTCACTTTCCTCGCATCCTGCCTGTCTACTTTGGTATATGGACAGTTTTCCTGTTAAAATAAAAGAAAAAAATAAGGGGAAAAAGGGAAAAAGCAAACATAATTATAAATTTCAGATTAAAATGTGATAAGTGGATTTTTATTAAAAAAAATAACAAAGGGTTTTAGAGAGGCTTACTCTATTTTATTTCATGTTCAATAGTTTTTAGGATATAATCTGGATTCTGTGTCTTTCTGAAAAAAAAAAAAAAAGAAAAAGGCAGAGAGTGGGACACAGAGACAGAAAGATAGAGTGTCTGGTTGGGGGTAAGATTTATACTTCTTTAGTAGAACAAAGTTCCTCAGTTTTCTGGCTGTGCTCTTTGTACTTGGTTTCCATTTCTTACTTTAAAAGGAGGCATGATGAACCAGTTCTTGTACAACTCTTTCTGCCAAGATAGTGCCTGTGCCAGTAATTTATGAGTAATGGGCTACAGCTGTGATCTCCAGCTCTCAGGCTGTTTTGGTATTTCAGTAATTACAACAGTTTCATTAACATTTAAAGGGAATAGTCAGCTCAGTATCTGTAAGAGACTATTTTGTATAGCGTGAATCCATTTTACATTTGCATTTGACATTTGATAATCTCTACACATAAGCTCTGAGCCATAGAAATGAGATGTCACACACAGGAAAAATTAACCCAGATGTAAAATCTTAGTAAGTCTGTGAAGCTGTAGAATAAATATCCAAGACTCGTAGTGTTATGAAGAGTACCTATTTCTGAGTCTTACATTCATTTGAAAAATGAAACACCTTTTTTATATATCTTTATTTTGTACTTGTGACATTTCTGGTTATTTCAAAGAAATAGAAGCAGGAAGCTGCAGGAGTAGTAAAATAATCAACAGGTCAGATTTATGTATATATTGTCTATGTTTCTTTAATAAAATTAGACATGTTTCTGAGATGTCAACTTTCAACAGACTTCATTTTAGGCTATCATTCTCCTTAGCAACCATATCTCTATGTTGCACAGCAAAGGCAAGTAACTAAACCAAACAAAGAAGCATCATTGGTATCAGCAGAGAAGTAGTAGAGGGTAAGCAGGAAACAGCAAATAAAATTCAGTATAAACAGGTTTAAGCTAATGAACATGGCAATAAACAATCATAAATTCTGCACATCCCATGAACTTCAGAACTGGACTGTTCTATGAAAATGCTAGCTCAGTGTTCAGAAGCATAGAAAAGAACAAAATTGTTAGGAATTACTGGAAAAAGACTAAGGAACAAATAATAAAATACCAATTTCTAATTCTGTAAAACTATAGTTTTCCCATATTCTGCACATTGGATAGGTCTGATCCTGAATAGCTGAGAAATATGGAAGAAATGAAGAGGGTCAATGGAAGGTGAATAAAGAAATCAAACTCACAGAGCAGTTTCCTTAAGAGAAAGGATCAAATAGGGTGTGTAGACACAAAAGCTGCATTCAAAACCAAGGTCTTCAGAAAACAAAATTGTTTGTGGCAACCTAACCATTGTCTAGGTTCCTTGGTGGTTGATTACATCCAGGGTATGTGGGAATGTGATGTCTTAAACAAGATGCCTCAAACCAGCTAAGGGGAATGGCCAATAAGAAGCAGATCCTATGGAGGTGGAGTAATGTTTTTTCAATGCCAACTTCCCCCTTTTCACCATAAGACATAGCTGGGCAGTTGTAAGAAGCATGATTGAACCTGGTCATAACCCTAGAGGGAGCTATGGACAACCAAGGACCCTAAAGAATTTCCCAATTCTGTTTAGGAGCTCTCCATCAAAAAACTGTGTATGTCTCATAGTATTGCAACAGACATAAGAATTCTCTCCCTGGGGAGGGATCCAGGCATTTATATGCTGACTGGAATGTACATATGCCTACAGACTCCTTGTTTCATGTGTTTTCACCTCTTATGGATCAAGGCTGTGACCATGACTCCTACCACTGACATCAAAATTCAAACAATCAGATCTCATCACTGCATCCATGAGTGACAATATGTTTCCACCATCTACTTTTGTTCATTCTTTGTCTTTATTTTATTTTTTCTTATAAATTTTCTTTGTGATATTTTTATATTTTTATAGAAAAGAACCAATTAAATATTGGTATTTCTGTAATTAAATATTTTTTAAATAAATCTGCATCATATATACCCCTGTCCTTCAGTGTCATTTCACCATAATTCATCCAAGGGATTTATTGACAAGAACCTCATTTATCCTGTAGCAGAACCAGATTATAATAGTATGATCTCATGAGGTGAAGAATACCTCCCCTCTAGCTGAGGAAATATCTGAGTAGTAGATTTGCTGGCAGAATATGGTGGAGGACATTTACTATAATCCCTGTAATGTCTGAATATTTTTTTCCCTGAGCATCTACTATTGGCTACTGTCAGAAATAATATGGATATTGAGAAGATGGTTGGTTGTTCTGACAAATCTCTTCTCCTTAAATAGTCTTGTCAATCCCCTGAAGGACCAAGAAAACATATTGTGTCTTTAATGGCAATCCAAATGGAGTTTCCTGTTCCTTCCTACATTTCTTTATACCAAGGAAACTGCTTCACAAAATGGCTTTAGAATGTGTGAAAGGCAAAATAATTCATTTGTATTACCTTCTAAGAAATTGTCTTAGAAATACAAACTGTACCCTGAAAGACTTCTCACTGAAGTCTGATGAAAATGCTGAGGCCAGCCAATGTCAATATACCAACCTAATAACAGTTAGGCAAGAATGGTTTGAAACAGTGCTGTGTCACACAAGATTTAGCCTTTAAGAAGTCAGTACAAGAAGCCATCTGATAGCTCAGTTTAATACAAGTTTGAATCACATTAATGTCATTCTGAAAACTAGGAGGAAAGTTAAGAAGTAAAATATTGCCCTGTGCTGCATCCCTGTACTACATCCATTTTAAAAATGTGTATTTCCTGCAGAAGTCATAACTAGTAGAGGTCTGACAAGATTCTTGCAGTCAGTGGAGCTTTGAAAATTTGGACTGATTTGACCTGAGCTCTTTCTTTAAAATAATTTTGATTTCCAATTTCATGAATCATTATTTGTTACTGTTCTCTGATAGTAACTGAATATTTTCTATTTTCACAATCAGTGAAAGAAAGGAACAGAGTCTTCTCTGTGTAATAAACCACAAATATTTCTTTAAATTCAATTCTAGTAACATTTAAGTCCACAAGTTTTTGAATATATATTTTAGTGGAAGTATCAATGCAATATCATCATGCTATTTCACAAATAAATTTTTATAAAAAACCAAACGTAAAACAAAACTGAAAACACTGTTCTAGGTCTTTCTAGCAAATAGAGATAATTAAAAACTGTAAACATTGGTACAGACTTGGGATTACAAGGAATTAATATCAAATTATTGATCATTTATAGGTGCAGTCTTTTAGTATATACATCCCTGTGCTGATACACACTGGGCTACTCTATTAGCTGAAAATCATGTACTGAAATTTCATACAGAAATAAAAAACTACTGAACATAAAAAGTCACTCTACCTGTGCAAGTAAGTTCAGTTATTTTTTTCATTCCTTTATAGCACTAATAATCTTTTCTCAACATTATAAGGTCTGTAATTAATTTCTGGATTTTAAAATTTCTGATAAATGCTGTTGCTCATTGTCTTTATGCAGCTGATTTGCTATTCACATAAAGTCTCTTTTAGAGAGGTGTGAAAAGTAGTCCTGTGTTTGTCTTATGACACAAGGGCAATTGAGCTCCAATCTTATCCAGGTAATTTGATCTGAGAACTAAACCACTTTGTTGAATATATGTTGCATGGACATTAAAGTGCAGCATCAGACTAGAAACAAGGTATTCACAATTTCTATGCATTTTAAACAGGTTCAGAGTTCTAGTCTTAATTCTCATTGATTGAAAAATGAGGTTGCACAAACTATATATCTCACTATGGTGTCATAGAATGGCTTTAATATATTTTTCAGGTGATCAGAAAAAAATACAATACAAAAATTGAATGAATAAATGCACAACCATTTACACATGCAATTAGCATGGAGTGATGAGACCAGTTTTCTGACTGGAACGTGCAAGGGTAACAGATACCCTGTTGTCAGAATTTATTTACAAAATAGACACGAGGTTTTAAAACTGCAGTAAAAAAGAGCAGACATACAATTTTCTGCAGCAGAAACCTCTTTCCCTGTTCTTCCAAAAAATTACTAAGGATTCTCAGCACAAGTTGAAAATTTGTTACTGTCCTGTCATAGCACCCAACTAAGGCAAATAGCTGAGGTGTGTTCATCCAGGACACTAGCCACTGTGATGTCTTCTGTCACCCTAATGAGGTTTGGTGTGAGGCTCCTCTCATGATCCATCTAAGCTAGGTTGCTAACCACTGAGCTGGAAGTGAGGAAAGGCAGAGGAAGCTGCAAATGGCTGAATACCACCAGACTACAGTGAGTACTGGAGCCTGCCAATGTGAACGTCTCTCACCTTCTGCCTTGCTGGCAGGAAATCAAACACAGATACCACCAGGAGTGTGGTGCAGGAGAGAAACACGCACAACAAGCTATCAGTTTCCGCTGGGAAATGGCAGTCACAGTCGTGCGTGTGTGTGTGTGTTTGTTTGTGACAATTTTCAGTGCAGGACACTTCCCGGTGGACTGGGACTAGTTTTTTGAATGTGACCCTTAGTTCCATTGTGGGAAACTGAGATGTTAGCCTAAGTCTGTTAAAGCACAACATGCCTGGGCAATTGAATCTAAATTGGTCACAAAAATCCAGTAATCCACCTAAAGAGTACCAAGACATGTAGCCTGGCTCATCTCAGCAATCTGATCACACTTGTACTCTGTGGAGGTTTTCAAAATTTCAGGCAAGGAGAGCAGCAACCTCAGCTGGAGGCACTGGTTGTGGGGATGGTCCTGTAGCTACAGTTGGCTCCAGGGCTGAGTGCTGCACATACAGTCTAGACCTACCTTTAGCTTCTCTTAATCAGCAAGTCATTCAAGAGGTGCACTTGAGTGCATTTGCAGTGTGTAAACTGATAGCAAACCATAATATATTCAGCAAATACAGAGGTAAATCCACAGATGATCACTGAACATAACTTATTTGATAAATCTCAGATGAGACCCACCATTGTTTCTATGCTGCTGAACAGAATCATTACAAGAACTCCATCAGAAACTAGTAAAGCTAGTCTTTTGAAAAGGTGACATGATCATTTTTAGAACAACACAAAAAATTAGTCTTTCCTTCTAGAGTGCCATTGTGAATATTCCTCTTTTTTTTTTCCTCTTTTGGAATGAAATATTTAATAATTTCTCATCAGTTGCAAAATTTTTTCACATGAGGCTTTTTAAAGACCCTTCCAAAAACTGACTTAAAGCATTCTGAAATAGCTTTAATTTTTCAGTTCAAAAATGCAATTCATTTACTTTAACTTGCTACATTGAAAAAAGGAAACATATAGGCTAAAAGTTCAAAATTATCTATTTTAGATAAAAAACTATATTGTTCACCATTAACATTTTTCTTTTGCTTTAATAGAATACTTTTTCTAATTCTAACCTAATTTTCTTTTTTTGTTTGTTTTTTTTTTTTTCTTTTTGATATTAGAAAGAATCAAAATATAGGTATTCATGATTTTTTTCATTCCTAATGTAATATTCTATTCTTGCTCTGCCACAAGCTTTAGATGTATAGGTCTGAAAGGTATGCAGAATGCTTCAATGGTAATGGATGTCATAAAGGTGGCCTTTTACTTTTTTTTTGTGTGTGTGTGTGAATGAAAAAAAAAAAAAGTTCTTAATTTGATACATAATTTTAAAAAGCCCACATTGAAATAGTGGGCCAAAGTGTCCAACACACAATTTTCTTCTAAGCAAAAGCTGCTACAGGCAATTGAACTTTGTGTACCACATCCTCCTTTGCTCTTTCAATCTTACTTTTTGGCCCCATGCATAGATCCATTTGGAGCTCTTTGAGGCTCTTCTGCAGTCCAAAGGCAGGGATCAATGTTATAGAACTTAATGTTGTTTATAAGTCTAGTAGTTTCAGGAAATGATCCCTTCCAAACGTGCTTGGAAAATAACATATTCTGTATTTTAGAATAATATAAGAATTCTAATTCTAATTCTAATTATATATAAGAATAGAATAATAATAATAATATAATTAATATAATATAATATAATTAAGAATAGAATAGAATAGAATAGAATAGAATAGAATAGAATAGAATAGAATAGATTTTATAATAGAAGAACAGTAACAGAGAGCTTAAAGTAAAAGATAACTATCAAAATGGTTAACATTGTCTGGGTTATTCTATTTTGTCATGCGTATGAAGTTAGAAAATATTTTTCAATGCATTTTAATATACAATTCTCTCTGCCTTAAAACCAAAAAGAAAATAAATAGAAAAATAGAAAGAGCAAGATTTGCCACTGGAAATCTCTGGAAACTGAAACAGAGCTCTGAGATAGAAGACATCTGATGGTATTGAGTTGCCATTAATTTTTACATTAATATCGGATCATAATCAATATGGAGTCATCCTCTAAAGAAATATTGATTTTTTTTTTTCAGAACAAGTTCTTGAGTTCTTCCTTTCAAAGACCTGATGGTCTGAGCTGAAATACAGTCTATAGTAAATCCAGTTGCACATCTTCTCCACAGAACTTATGCTACATCTAGTCTCTTTAGAACAATGACTGACTTATAATTCTCAGGACTGGAAATAATAGAAAATCCACCACAGAATCATAGAACCATAGAATTATAGAATGGTTTGGATTGTATTGGATCTTAAAGGTCATCTTGTTCCAACCTGCCCACCATGGACAGCCACACCTTCCACTAGACCATGATGTTCAGGGTCCCATCCAACCTGGCCTTGAACATTTCCAGGGATGGTGCAGCCACAATGTCCCCAAGCAATCTGTTTCGGGTGACTTCCCATAGTGAATTTCATGCTAAAATCTAATCTAATCCTACTCTCTTTGAGTTTAAAGTTGAATTCCCCTTGTACTACCACTACAAGCCCTTGTCTCTCTCCAGCTCTCTTGTAGGCCCCCTTTAGGTACTGGAAAGCTACTATAAGGTCTCCCTGAAGCCTTCTCTTACCGAGGATGAACAACCCCAGCTCTCAGCCTGTGCTCATAGAAGAGGTGCTACAGCCCTCTGATCACCTTTGTGGTCCCCCTGTGGACTGACTTAAACAAGTCTGTGTTCTTGTTGTGCTGAGAACTCCAGACCTGGATGCAACATTCCAGGTGGGGTCTCATGACAACAGAGTAGATGGGGAGAGTCACCTCCATTCGAGCTGCTGGCCACAATTCTTTTGATGCAGCCCAGGATACCCTTCTGGCCTGCAAATGCACATTGCTGGCTCTTTTTGAGCATCTTGACAGTGTAAAGCAGTTTTGCTTTTGGTTTAATCAAATTAAACCCCAGTGGGAATTACATGGAACATTTGCCTGAATAGGCTTCTTGGGCAGATCAAAGTTGCCATTATCAAAGAAAATAAGACTTGCTATACTGGATGTGACCATAGATTTGTTGATTCTTGCCTTGGGCAGCAGATTCATAGTTCAGAGAAAAATGAAACCCTTAAAGTACATTTTGCCAGTTGAGAAAAAGTGAAAGAACAGAAAATCATTTTGAAAAGTGGTGCAAAAAAGACTTCTGCTTGAAGACTAATGATTGTTATATTGACTCTATTCACAAAGCTACACATTTTACATCATTAAAATCAATAACAAATATTTCAAAAAATCTTATATGATAAACTATCATCTATGGCATAAATAATGTCTGCGACTTTGTGAAATATCAATTCCATGGGTTAAATATATGCGTTTGAAAGTAAATTTGATCCTTGTTTGAAGAGTACAGCTCTTTAATTGTGTATCAACTTGTTTTTATTTTTAGCACAAGTACTGCCCTACTAGAGAACTGAAACTTACTTTTATATAAAGTCTGTAAATGCATTTGTCACAGTCAAAATTATACATACCCTGATGAATTTAGCAAAATGTGGAGACAAAGTCATAAGGGGTAACTCATCACCTTTCTATCCAAATGACTGAACTACAGATGAAGGTTCTTTCACAGAGAAAATTATATCCATATCCAGATAAGAGAAAAATAGTAATTCTAATTTTTCAGGAGAAAAATAGCACAAAATAAAACAAACAACAATTAGAAAGTGCCGACAAAACCCTAATGTTTGGAAGTCAGATGCTCCATCTTTTGTCCTTCTTGTACTGAAATTACTATGCTATAAGGAAATAAGGGCATAGACTCATTTTTTGTTCCTCACTACAAAGCTGTTTATATCCAAGACCAAATTTTCTATCTGCTGAAATGGATAAAGAGAAGGTTCATTATCATGTCAGCTCTAACAAAATAAACTTTTCTACAAACTAATGCTACTCTAATTTGAAACTCTTCTCGCTGATGTAACAGACTGCCATGATTTGATTAGCAACAGCAAGGGCTGGGTTCAATTTCTAGGGGTCACATCAAATTGAGCCCCCATCTAAAAACCTGAGAAAATTAAATTAAACTGTTTGGGTGCTCAGTGAACTGTACTTTTCCACTCTCAAATGATGAATCAACTGGTTTAATGAAACAGTGAAGTGTTGAAGGGACTGAAAAAAAGAGGGAAAAAAGCATATAAATAACACAGCAGACTAGTTGGCGATCTCTTTGCTAAACAAGAGATGGCACTCTCTTTTGTTGAGAGAACTATTGTGGTAGCTGATGTGCTTGCAACCATCTCCCATAATACCCAAACCTTTACTGGTTTTGCCAAATTTGCTGGTTGTATCCCCTAGTCTGGGAGGTAGTTGGAGCTCAGCTATTATCCAGCTGTCTCAGTCCTGCGAGTTGTGCACTGGGCCATTCCTGTGGTCTGCTTTTCTTCTGCAGTGCTTTCTGCTATGTACCAGGAGGACACGGTGCCCAGAATGTGCTGACTTCATAAGCCATCTGAGTCTAATGGCGTGGCAACTAGAACACTTTCAGGAAGATGGGGGAAAGGTATTTGAAAATTCATAGGCAGAGGGAGAGATCAAACTCAGGCCTCCCATGTTCAGGGTATTGGTTAGTACTCTTCAGCTGTCAATTGTACAAAAGGAACAGTCACACCCTATTTCCCCAACAGTACAAGAAGTGAGGAAGGAATTCTGCTGGTGAAGTTTTTGGGCTATGGCCAACAAACTCAACAAGGGAGGTTGTCCTTTGCCTTGAGTAGTGCAACCAGGCACTCATTTTCAGCCTTTTGCACTTGCACTTTCAGGAGGTCTTAGTGAACTCCTCATTATTCTGGTTCTTAGGATTTCTAGTGTAAGGCACCAAATTTTCTTCAGGCATCACAAGTAACGGAAGCAACTAATGCAGAGTCTGGATGCCACCTTCAGTACCAGAAACCCAGAGGTTTACATTGCAAAGACTAGCATGAAACCCCTTTGTAGAACTACCCCTTTGTAGAACTAACCTTAGGTTCAGATCATTTATGGAGCCCTACTAATCCCAAATCCTTAAAAGAGCTTCTATTCTGCTCAGTCAGTAGTGTATTGGATTCTTTCATCTGAAGGCATTAAACTCCATAGGCAATTACTAGCCCAAGGAGGTATTTATCTCGCTATCAATGAAGATATGAAATGTTAATGAACAATGTATGTCAAATAGACATTTGAAATCAGTAAGTCATTGTGAAAAAAATAGCTCCCAACTCACACCTCTAAAGAGAAGAAAACCAAGGCACCCTGAGTGATTCTGGTAACTAATCAAATATGTCCCACATGCTATAGTAAGACCTATAGCAAGATCTCTATTTAATAAGGCCACACATTGAAAGGCAATATCAGCTTTATCCTAGGTGACAGCTGTATTCATCAAAGCAAATGTCTGCAAAGTCAGAAACTACTTTTATTCTGAAAAAGCAATTATTCATTTACTCATTTGGGTCCTGACTATATTTTATCACTAACACATTTGGCTGCATGAAATGTGATAGGTTGAAAGCATTCTAAAGTGCTGGCAAAGAATTCCCAAGTATTAAAGCTCCCTCAAAGCATTGTCTAACCTTACCATGCCTTTAAAATTTTAATAATAAATATGATGGTGTTATTAGAAATCTAACAAAAAACCTTCAATATGTGACACATTCAGAAAAATAAGGGACTCATCATTAAAGATGTTTGATAATGGTTCCCTCTCTGACCTCTGCATAAGTGAAGCTTTGTCATGGGATTAAGGCCTGCCACTGGTAGGGGAAATTTTAGTTTATGTTACACAGACCAAATATTTCTATTTTTCATTTCTATATGTCTAACAATTCTATAATATTAAAGAACTAACAAGTCAGATGAGCACTAGTAGGAGGTTCTACAAGATATGACCAGTCTTCTACGGGGATTCAGAGACTGGTCCTTAACGTGCTGTGCATGTTGCAGTGAAGAAGAAATATTTGAAAAAGATGAGTGGCAAACAAAAACCAAAGACATTTCCACTAAGCGTATGAGAATGTTAAGATACCAATCCACAAATAGGAGGTATTTTCAGGTGTATGGCAAAAAATATACCCAAAATCATTAAAATACAGCTGTCTACATTTCAAGATTGATTATGTTATTATAAGAAAGTCACTAGAATTTTTTTACATGACTAAATAAATCTTACTTTCCTAGGTCAGAATTGGAACTACAGTGACTGGTTTGGGCAAAATGAAAATAAATAAAAAAATCCCACAAAATTTAAGGTTTGACGTTCTGTCCAAATTTAACATCAGAGTTTTAGCAAACCTATAAAGTAAAAGTATATAAGAATGAGAAAGTTTTTATAGTCTTAATAGAAGATTTGCCAGTGCCATTAATAAAGCAGAGTTTTGCACATTATAGCAATTACGATTTTTTATTATTTTTTTTTTTTTAAATTTCTGGAGCATTAAAGTATTTCTCTCTAGACTGTATATGAGTAATTTTTAAAGTATGCATAGTAGCTTTGCCAATCATCTTGCCCTGTGGAACTGGATCAAATTTGATGTAGCGAGGAGCAGCCCTTATTTTTTCTGCAGAATCTGGGGAGAAACTGAAAAACAATATTTATTTTTTTTTAAATTTTTTTAGTATCAGTGAAATTCACTCTGAGAGTTCATGGTTAAAGAATGAGGTTCTGAAAGAAAAGAAAAGGCAAAACACAGACTTACCTTAAAAATGGAGACAAGGAAAGCCCAAGATATTAAATACTTAGGCAGCTTAATTTTAATTCTTCAGAAAACAGGTAGAAGGGAAAGTGCCAAGATGAAAACACAGCAAGCAACATTCAAAATCAAGTTTTCAAGAATAAATCATGTCAAGCCTCTCTACTTTCCTCACAGAAGAGGGTAACAGCCTGTGTAGATAGAGAAGCAGTAAATGTATATATACATATGTTGACCTGGGTAAGACTTTGCTGTACAAGACAACTTACAAACTGACTGTGAAAACATGGACTACATAACAGAAATAGAAAACTAAGTAGAAACCTGTAATAAGAGCATGATTATCAAGGACTCATTCTTAAAACAGAAGGATGCAACAAATGTATCTGTTTGGGTCCACTAGGTCCTGAATAACTCAGTATTTCCACCAACAGCCTGGAAAATGGAATCAAGAGCTTGATAATGACATCTGTGGACAGCACCAGGCGCCGTCTGGCTGTAAGCAGATTGGGGAACAGATTTCAAATTCAAAGTGACTGTGACACACAGGTTTCACTTCACTGAAGGCAGGTGCAAGTTATTCCACTTTAGGTAAGCATAATGAACTAAATGATCCTGTGTGGGGAAGAGCTGGAAGAGAGGGCAGAAAGCCAGACATGAATCAGAGGTGAAAAACATGGACATAGCTTCTGATACTTTAACAAAGGTATAATCCATGAGACCAGTGGAATAGCTTGTTCTGGATCTGCTGGAGTTCTTGAAACCTCACTAGTGTGGGAGAAGCACATGTGGGGGACTGCAGACCCAAGACATCGAATCCAGCATCAAAGGAAGATGATTTTAATGAATGGATGGAGCTGTCTGCCACCAAATAGACACTGTTAGAATCACTATCTACCTCTTGCCATGGAGCTGATGTTTTTTAAAGTTTTTCTACTGTTAAGATGTTATAGTTAGGATAAATATGTATTAGATAGGTAATTATTACTATTTCATTACTTTTGTATGTTCAGTTGTTCTAATTGGTTATGGGGAACTCAGTTTCTGCCCCTGATTGGTTCATGTACCCCTAAAACCTCATTGGCTTGCCGGTGGTGCAATGCAGCACCCCTGTATAAGGCTAGCCACCCCTAGTTTCCCCATATTGGTTGTAAACCCTCCTTTCCTTTTCCTTTCATGTCGTGATCTGCCCTCAACTTCACCCAAGTCCCAGAATCCTCTGACCGAACCCATAAGAATCCCATGCACCCTAATAAAGTGTTCACTCCTGTTCTTACCCCACTCTGGTGGACCTTTTCCTTTTATGCTCGGATGGACCGTGACACACTAGTTCACAGAAGATAATGACTCACTAGAAAAGATCTGGAGATTGAGAATGACTAGCAGTCTCAAAAGGGTGACATAAAAGTAAGATGGAGAGATCTGGAATCTTTGAATTTTTCCATTTTAAAGAAAATTTCCAACATTCATATATGCATTTGGTCTTTTAGATTAATAATTTTGGCAGCTATGGGGAGGGCATTTTTAACAGCACAAACTATTATAATTATTTTATTAAGAAAATTATTTATTTATTATTTTATTATTTATTTATTATTTTATTAGCTTTTTCTTCTTTTCTTTTTAGTATGCAATTTTTAATTGTGGCAAAATATGTGAACACTGTCACAAAAGATTAAAACAAAAACAGCAAGCAAAAAGACTGAGGCATATTTTCACACCTCATAATTGTTAAGTATGACTTTTTTGATAGTCTGAGATTCACAATGCTAAGAAAGGCCTTTATTTCACTTTTTGGAATACATGGGCCAAGTTTTTTGGTTAGTACAAACTCTTGTAGCTCCATTGCCTTAACCTACTAGAAAACACCAAGATAACAGGTTTACATTTGTTAATGGTCCTTGCTTGTCAGTTGAATGAATAAATACTCTATAGGTATGAGGGAAAATCTTTATATAATTAAGATTCTTGTACATTCTTGCTTTAATAAAGAACAATATAAAATTAAGGGTATTGGGATAAACACACAGAAGGAATCACTGAACTAAATTTGGGATCTGGTAGCTTAGAAGAATGTGATGTTCCATCCTCCTGAAGAAGTAATTTTCAAATTCTTACCATTAAACTGGGCTAAATAACTATTGTCGATCTAGTTTTCGATACCGAAAGGAGATGAAACACTAGGTACAGGTCTTTTTTACCTTGTTCAGAATCTGTGAAGGTGTTGGCTCTTTCATTTATAATTTGGCAGATTTTGTCATGCCAAGAAAACGCTACTGCTTGAGTTGAACTGAGCCATTGACTTTTACTTCCATGAGGGATTAAAAAAGTCTTTAAAGAGCATTTATGAAGACACCCAGCTGTACTGGAGATTTCCTAAATATTATGGATCAGCTGGAGCAGGCCTCAGGCAGGAGAAGGAGATCATCTGTTATTATGATTTGATTTCAATTCCTCTGCTATAGATGATTTCCTCTGATGATGCTTCAGCTGTAGGAAGAGAATGTGACTGAACAGGTATTCCCAGAATGACATTGATTCCCTGGAGCCATATATGTCCTTAGAGTGAGATCACACACTGGTTCTTGATGTGGGCCTAAGGATAGGTTGTGACTTCTACAAGACTAGCCCAATTTAAGTTTGCTTCCCCAGGAAGACTTTAAAAAAAGTCCCCATTAATTTCCTTGCTGGAAAACTATGGTTGCAAGTATACAATCTGAGTATAAGAAAACTTACCATTTATTAGAGTTACTTATAAGTCCCCCTAATTTCCATACAAATAGAGAATTCTAAAGAGATAGAGAACAAATGCAATTGTCGTAGGCCACCAAATGTTCTGCATTCAATACAGTAAATCTTAATAGGTGTAAAAAGCATGAAATTCTGTAGTAGAGCAGAATATATGGTAAAGTCAGCAGTCCCATATTTTTAATGCATAAATTATCCAACACTTTATGCTCGGAAGGTGTTTTTTCAAAACACTGATTGTGACTTCCTCTGCACTGACTAAATTAATCCTTCTAATCTGATGGTTGTTCTGATCCTCTGAAGAGATGACTAGATTAACAAAATCACTCCTCCACAATGTTTTCCTGTTATTCTGGCAATCCGTCTGATTTTAGGAACCAAGCAAAGAAAGCACAGGGATCCAAGTAAACGCAGCTTAATGTTTCTCTGGAAGTCCTTTGCTGTCTGTTGTTTTTCACTGATTCTTACAGTTTGCACCAATCCAAGAAAGGAAAGAAGCACTGTGAATTCAGTTTTACTGATATATTTCATTTATACATAAATTTCTGTCACTCACAAAGCTGTAACTTTTTTGTTAATGATTAGTTGGTCAAGATATCCATGATCCACACCACCAGCCCATTGCAGAACATCAGTCTTTACTAATGGAAACATGTAGATAGTGCACTGATTTTTCATGAGCTGCTTCAATGAGGACTTTGTGGACACATTTTTCCATTAAGCTAATGGATTCATGGGTCATTTGGATTAGATATTTAACTTCATCCTTATTAAAGTGATTGTCTTCTCTCTGCTGCCCCTTTCTTCACAAATTCAAAACCTCCACATATACTTTTGCATTTTTAATTTCTCTTTCCCACTCTCCTTTTTCCTCTGTTCATCAGATACATTACCCTCCTTCTTTCTCCATCTTTCTTTCTCAGCAATGTCCACTTATATCTGAACATAATAATTAATTTTTATTTTAATTTTTAAATTTTTTAAATTAATTGAAAAAATACCTATATCGTTGGACCTATCTAGTCTATAATACCTTCCATAAAACTAATGTTTTTTACATCTTCACCCCACTACCTGGATCCTTCCCTGGTAACCATCCCATTTCTTCACCTTCCATTCTTCCACTTTTTGCTCCATTGTTCTATTCATGCCTATGTTTCTTAATCTGTCTCTGGAATCCTTGACTTATTTTAGCTGCACAAACATTCTATATAACCTGCCATTCCATGTTTTCCTTAGTGACCATATTCTCGTTTAAGTTTCCAGCTCTCTAAATAATTCATGAACATGCCTTGCCTCCAACTCAAAACTGGGAAAACACATATATTCTTTAACATAAGCAATATAACCAGCTTTCATGCTCATATTGCTCCCCTCCTTCATGAATCATTAGCTAGGAGTCCAGATATTTCTCCTGTTCTGGTTGCACAAATCTTTCCATATGCCTCTTTCAGTTCTGTGTCACCCAACTTCTTTTTGTCCAAAATGTTATCTCCTTGATGTCAAAGGCTTAATATCAGCCTTAATATCAACCTTAATGTCAGACATCTGAGGTATTCATCAGCCTTTTTCTCTTGTCTTCAGCAACTGATCTCCAAAAATCTAGATGTTTCAGTTTATTTCTCTTATCCCTCTATTTGCTCTTGTGTCTTGGTTTGCAAGGTAGTTAGCCCCTCAACTCCCCATACTTTTGCTCATTTGTCTTCTAGCCCCATTTCCCACCAGGCTAACATTAGAAGTTCTCTCTTGTATTGATAAATCTCATCTTCCTCTGTAGCTTTATAAACGAATTATAAATTCTTCCATCATCCTCTTGTCCATGTTGTTCTTTGCACTTTCTTGCATTTCCTTAACTCCCTGCTCTAGTTAACTGAAATTCCATATTTATTTCTCTGTGTCAAATCTTAACTCCTTTTCTCACTACATTTATTTTTTTTCTCTTTCTTTACCCAGCTAACAACCTGTTAATTAAAAGATTTTAGCATCAGCTTAAGCTTCCAAAATTCTGTCAAATGTGAAACACTCCCATTATAATTCCTCACTAGATTTTTCATCCTTAGAACCCTTAACCTGCTAGGTGCTTTCTACTGTATTCACATTACATTTTTAAGAATAAATTATGCAAAATAGCAGTGAGTACTTAGCAGTCACCCTTAAGGACTGTCCACAAGCACGTATCTATTGCTTGTTCATGTTACAGCCACTTCACATGGGCTGTAACATTACAATAGCATTGTCCAATATCTGAGTTGACATCTCTAAGGCACCTGTAACAACAATACATTCTTCATCATATTGGGGAGTATGTACATGTTTTGTACAGATGACTGCTTATAACCTTATTATATATATGCTTATAAATCTACAATCATTGAAGTGAAAGAGCTGTGTCTAGAGAGGATTCAGAACACTTGAGTTAATCTTGACTCTGAATCACCTATTAAATTAGACTCCTAAAATTAGTTTGGATAAACATTATGAACAGGATTTCCAGAAGACAAGTGTACTCGTGAACATGAATATTTAGGGAAGAATATTTAAAGGCCTACAGGGAGAATCATAATTAGAAACTTAGTACATTTGAAGAACTATAAGTATATTTGCTGTAAAAAAGAGATGCTAGTTAAGAAGACAGTTCTTTCTTAGGAAATCTTACTCTTAGTGATAGATGTCAAAAACTGAATAAAAAGCAGTCTACATATTTGCCTGTTCTAAAGCTCTTGAGTGAAAATATCAAATAAAGTATTTAATACTATCAAAGTTCATGAGTTTAAGAAATCTTAATTAATGTCAGCAGAAAAATTTCCAAAGAAAAATGTCAACATTTTCATTTCTCTCTCTTGAATCAATCTCTCATACAGAAAATGCCAAAATATCTAAATATAAATGTATAAATATTGACAATTTTCAAAGTTTTTTTCATCCTACACCTAATGAAGGTGAATGACAGTGAATTCATGAGTCCTAAGCAAGCCTAGAGGACCTTTCTCATCTCTGATGTGTAACTTGGTAAAGTTTTAACATTTCCAAAATGTAACGGGTGAATAATGTTCTCTCAAGAAATCAAATATATTAAAGAATAGCAAGTCTTAAAACTTTTGTGATACTCTAAATATACTTGTAATATGAGTGCTGAATCAGGATACCACTAATAAATACATATCCAATGTTATTTTTAGTAAACGGTTTTGCAAAATAAAACATGATATGTATGTCTAATTAGCACTTCAAAAAGTGCCGAATGCATTTGAAATTGAAATAGAACTCAAGCTATTTTTCTCTAAAGGATGATGAATATTTGTCCTTTAATTATTTTGCTAAATAATTTCTGTTCATGTATCGTGCCTTTATAAGACCCAACATCTGATGAAATAAACTAGAAATGATTTCTTGAAATTTACAAATTTTACAAATAATGTGAAAGCAAAAACTACTTATGATTCAAATGCAAGCTGGCAATTCTCACTTTCACAATTTTTTTGGCATTTGATATAAAACTTCCCTCTTGCAGACAACTGCTTAGGTCAGAACCCCTTAGAAATCTTTCTGACCTTGTGGCTACAGAGCAGAGCCTGAAGACCAGAAGGCCTGAATGTACCTTAAAGATTCAAAATTAGAAAGCCAGGGCAAAAGATCCTGGATTCATTTTATCATTTTGAGCTTATCCTCTCTGACTGGTGTTAACATAGCATTTCTATGTCCCCTAAAGCATAACCACTGACAGTGACACTGTGACTGCATGGCTTCAATATTGAATTGGGACACATATAGTCAGACTTTGAACTGCATTAACTGTTTGACAAAAACTGCATTCCCAGTTAAGCACTGCAGGCCATATACAGTATGGGGGCAGGGAAGTAGGTAGGGATGTGCTCTGTTGAACAGAAGAGTGAGCTGGGTAGGGAGAGAGGCACTTGATAAATATTATTTTCATTTTTTAAATTTCTACAGTTGTTGCTTTGTTTTCAAATATTGTCATGATGTCTTTGAAGTCCTTCAGAAACATTTGGTACAGAAATATTATGCAAAACTAAAAACTGAAATTTAGTCTGAGTGAAATGTGTTTTGGAAAGGTATGCTGACATATATTTATTTATGTTTAGAAGTTAATCTAATTTGAATAGTTTTGATATTACGTCAGTATAAAATAACACTGAAGAGACAGAATAATGTTACCTTGTCAAGTTTCAGAAGACAATGTAAGCAATGTTCCCCAAGATTAAGAATTGAACATGGGCATATCAATAAGCTGTACAAACTATTTCTGTGCTATTTTTCTAAACTGCTGTTTTAACATTTCCTAAAGGAATCACACTGAAGTTCTTCAAAGTTTCTGGATCATTTATTTCGGTGAAGTCATTCTATGATTCAGTAAAATGCTACTGAAGTTCTCCATATGCAGTGTCACACTGCTATAAATGGCCACAGTCTATATGGCTTTAAAATTAGGGGAAATGCATTCCTAATGCACAGTTTTTCTTATTCTCACTTTATACTTTCACTTTATGTTTATGTTTATATAGACATTACATGCATATATATATATATATATATGTATGGATATGTATATATGTACTACTCATACACATGTATCATACATGTGGAAAATGCATAATGAAAAGTGCAGACCAGAATGGCAAATACAGAGAAAGCTTGTCAAATAATGAAAGAAATCATGCAGCAAATGACAGTGCATTATACTCTCAACTTCTAGATGATGTGTTGTATGTGAAACCTTTCATCTAATATTTGTAAGTTCACAGCAGTCATATCCTCTAGTCTATTGCATAAAGTTTTATTGATTCACAGAGGAATAGCAAGTGCTACCTAAGGCAGCAGTTATTCCAAAATGTTGTTGATATCAGAAGAAAATAAAGAAAATCTCATTGTTAGATATGATTTGTGATATAATTCCTCTCATGTGCTGAGTATTAAGGTATTTTAAAGGAAGAGATCTTTACTGTCCACACAAAAGACATAAGGAACACTTCTTGTAACAAAATCAGTCTTGAAAATTTGAGATTTCACAGCCCATTAACCTGCCATTGAAGACCAATGACAGGACTTTCTCAGAAATGAACTTTGCATTGTGCATGAAGTCAGTTGTGATACCAGAAGGGAAAGGAGAAAAAACTCTCACCTAAAACAACAAAAAAAATAAGGTCCACAACATGATTCTTATCAAAGTCCATGCTATTAAAGAAATGAAATTGCAGCTATACAAAGCTGAAGATACCAATTATGTGTAATGGTGCAGAACCAGGTTACATCAGCTTTGAATTTCAGGCAGTTCACATTCCGTTTTACCTGCATTTGCAGAAAGTTGAGCCAGTGTCAACTCCTACTTAGGACTGAGTTGATCACAGTGTTACAGAAAGTCAAACTGACAGTTAAGAGGAAGTGAAAAGTTCTGGGTCATGTCTCTGCTGAGTTTTAATTCATTCTCATTAGGAATAATAATGCAACAAAGTGCCTGTTAGATTCTAAAGCTGTAAAGCATGCATATGTATGGAATATGGTTAAATTATTTGTCTGGATATAGGAAAAGAAAGTAATAGAATTTTTGCATTCATTTCAGTAAGAAATGTATGCTTCTGTTCAAAGTGAGTCAGTTTAGCACTAGCTAGCATCTTGTCTGGGCTAGGTGAACAAGGCATGATAATACCATCAGGTGTGCTGTCTCTGTTAATTGTGTTCTTTTTAAAGGGAGCAATAAACATTAGGATGCTTTAATTCAGTTCATTTCAATGGGAGCAATAAACATTAGAGGCCCTTTAGCGTTCCTTTCTGAAGGGTCCCACTTGACTAGTTTTACTCTAATTTAAACAGGAAAGACAGGAAGCATGATTAATTTAACTCTTTGCCTGGCAAAGCATTAAGTTTGAAGCTGTTTGCTCCAAAGAAAGCACTAATTACAGTAATAAAAATTAATATTAATTGCCATTCCAGATATAACATAGTAGCACCAAAGGGTCTTGCCAATATAGGGTGGAAAACTGGCTGAAAGAATACAGCACCACACAAAGGATACTTCTTCAGGTATTTAAGTGGCCAGTTTCATGGATCTTAACATATTTTGCACATCCACAGATCAGATGCAAGGCTGCATGCATGATAAAATTAGCAATTTCATATGGGTTGTACAAAGAAGTCATGATAAAGCAGATTGCAAAATGCCTGGTACTGCAATGATCTACTTTGAAAATATGAAACTTTTCTTTCCTTAGGCACTTGTGGTGAGCTGGCCTTGGACAGCAACTAAGCAACCACTCACTCACTCCCCATCCCTAGTGGGATAGGTGAGAGAATCACAGGAGCAAATGTGAGCCAGTTTATGGGTTGAGATAAAGACAGTTTAATAAGTGAAGCAAAGAGATTATGAAAAGCAAGTGATGAGACAATCACTCACCACTTCCCACAAGCAGACTGATACCCAGTCAGTCTCACAGCAACTGGTACTTTGGAAGATATCCCCCACTCCTGCCTCATTTTTTATGATGCCACATGATATGGAATAGCCTTTCAGACAAATTGGATCATCTGTTCTGGCTGTATTCCCTCCTAGCCTCTTTTCCATGCCAATCTATTTTTTGAGGGGCAGAGTGAGAAAACCATGAGTCTAGAAAGTCAAGAAAGCCATGAGTCTATGCAAGCACTAATCAGCAATAACACTACTCAAAAAGAGCACGTACTCAGCATGGGTAAGGCCACACCTGTCAAGTGTGTCAAGTTCTGGGGATCCCAGTACAATGCAGGCATGGACACACTGGGGAGAGTCCAGTAAAAGTTCACTTGATGACTGAGAGACTGGGAGCACCTTTGCTGTGAGGAAAGCCTAAGACAGATGGGATTGTTCAGCCTGGAGCAGAGAATATTCAGGGGATCTTGGCAATCTACAGAAATTTCTGAAGGGAGGGTGCAAAGAAGACAAAGCCGAGCTCTTTTCAGTGGTGCCCAGTGACAGGGCAAGAGGCACCAGCCACAAACTGGAAAACAGGTTTCCTCTGAACAAATAAATACTTTGTTACTTGAAAGTGATGGAACACTGTTACAGGTGGCCCAAGGACACTGTGGAGTCTCCAACTGTGGAGGTATTCAGAAGCTGTCCTGGGCAGCGGGCCCTAGGTTGTCCTGCTTGTGCAGGTGGTTGGATCAGATGATCTTCAGAGACCCTTGGCAATCTCAGCCAGTCTGTGTTTCTGTGATAGTCAAAATATTGTTATGAACTCCATTTTAGTCACAGATGCAAAACACAACACCATCCCAGAGGAGATCCCTATGGGCTGATATGAAAAAAGTTAACTCCATTTCAACCAGATCCAGTAAAATGCTGGAAGAAAACTCAATCCAAAATTATTCTTTAGGTACAGGAATATTAAATTGCAATAGCAAAGTTTATAAGAAGATGAAGTTTATAAGAGGATGAAGGGATGGAGGGATGGAGGAAAAGAAGGAGACAAAGAGACTGTTAAACACGTTAATTAATGAAAAGCTACCTATTTGAAATGATATAATATTTATCCTTGTAGGAAATGAAAATAAAATAAAATAAAATAAAATAAAATTAAATTAAATTAAATTAAATTAAATTAAAAAAAAAACAAACAACCCCACCCTCCAAAAAAAATCCAAAATCACAAAACATAACAAACAAAAACCTAAACAGACCAACCAACCAACGGAAAAAAATCTGAAACCAAAACCAAAACAGCAAGAAACTGAATTAAACCCTCCTGATAAGTTTATCAACAGTGTGTGACAATTTTGTTGTTTTAGTTATATAAGGGTACCAGATCCAGGTAAATAAAGCACAATTGTCATTGTTTAGTGATGTTCTATTTTCTTTCTTTTACGTTGCTTTTTTTAAAGCTTTCTCCGGTTGACAGATATTATGAGCTCACTTAGCTTCCATTGAAGTTAGTAGGCCGTTGTTGGGGACTACAGTAGTACCAAAATGTCCTATAATTTAAAAATCTCCTAATATTGTTTCTACTGTCAAATATGCCAAGTAGTCGTTTTATCTTGTTACGTAACAGGTACTGTATTTCATATTTAACATAATGTAGTTAATAGGTGTTTGATCTCCTTAGAGCTAAGGGTAATCTTCTCATCAGCTTCCCTTGGAGCTGTTTTTAATCTCACTTCCTTTTATTTCTTAAGTTTAGAGTGCATTAATATTACTTGGTCAAACACGTACTATCTATTTACCTATCAATTAATTCAATCCATCTGGCTTATATTAACATAAAACCTCAGCACATTACAATATCACACAAATGTTAACTTCAAAATTTTGCAGCAATAAGACAATTCAGAACAATAAACTAGTTCTACTTTTTTTTTTCTCCTAGGTCAAGCATTTTTATCCAGGTTTATAGGGAGTTGCAAATGTCTAAATCTGAGAAATGTGGTTTTTACATTTATGTCTGGGTCATTTTCTGTAACACTTTCAGTCATTTTTCAGTATATATATAATCTTGACTATTTTCCTTCAAGAATATGTGTATGCTCTGTCAGGTTGACTGCTGACCTTAAGATTCTGATTTCTAGGAAAATATATGAAATCACATTGGTATATATTAACATATATAACATCTCTAGACAAACATTTTAACTCAAGTAGACTGTGTATCCTTAGGTAGAAGAATAAATGCCTCGGTATGCTGTGATAAACTGTTTAATAAAATAAAAAAATAATGAAACCCTTCTTTTCAGTCCAGGCTGCTATACTGCCATACATTTTATTGGTCTGAAAGGTAGAATTTTTGGCAGAGAAATTGTCCCATGGGCTACATAAAGGGCACATGGTATAATTCAGACTAGTGCAACTATAAATGACCAGAATAGAGTCCGAAAGGTCTGCTCAATTCAATATCTGATTTATGTTTCATGCCAAGGTGAGGACATTTTGGAACTGACACAGACAGAGGGTGAGCTACATGCTGCAACTGTCCAGGTGAGAGAGCGTACATGGAGCAGGAGCATTTCCCAGTGATTAATCCAGCCAACACTATTCTCTTCATGACAAGACATTTATTTTAAAAATTATTCAGGAAGTCATATGTGCTAGACATTTCTATATATGCATGCTATCTGTTATATTTTGACTAATATTGTATTTTTCTTTGGTGACATTTTTCTGTGGAATTCCTTATAAAAGCAAGGGGAAGGTCAAGTCTGTTGAAGATGCGGTTAATGACAAACTATGTAAATAGGGTAGAATGGAGGGAAATTTTGTTTTTATACACACTAGCAGGACCTATTGCACAAATGATCTGCCTCTACTGGACTTGCCTAGCAGATATTCATCTGTTCAGCTGCCCTGGGTTTCAGCACATACAGATACATGCAGAACATACACTTAAAACAAACGTTACATGATAAACAGTTCTAATTTATAACAGCTACTGATCAGAAGAAAAAACAAAAAAAAGATATTTCCTGAAAACCAAAAGTTTTTGTCTCAGAGTACCTTAGCTGCATACATATATATATGTTATATACATGTATATAACATATACATACTACATATATATGAAGAGAGTGAAAGAGGTAGAAATTACTTAGATACAGAACATTTTTTTTATTTTTTTTTAATTCATAGAACAGGAATGCATAGAAATATTAAATCATTTTATATAAAAAATATTCATCTTTTCATACTTATGACTTATTTTTTAACTGGGTGAACCAAAAAATACAAAGGTTTTCTAGAAACTGCATTTTCCCTAATTTTAAACGGAGACTTAGAAGAATTTTTGATCTGATTAGTAGAATTTTTTTATTTCTTAGTATTTTCCAGAAGAAATTATTAACCCTTAGAAATATGCTTTTATCTTTATTATAGACAGAAAAATAACATTTTGGAAAACAGAAACTGGTTATTAATGTGGCCAAAAGAAAAAGTCCTTTAAAGTTGTTCTTTCCTGTGACAAATGTCTTTATTTGAATCATGTATAAACTCTTTTTTTTTGTAGAAATATTTAATAGTATACAAAATAACTATTCACTTGAATGCTCAGTGCATCAGCTTGTCTTGGCTGCAAATACAAGGTGTAGAATAACGTTTATCGATACTTATACTAAAGAATAATTGGATTATTTTAATATATAGAAATGCAGTAAACTTGACAAAAAAATGAGGTGTTTGAAAAGAAGGAAAACCTTCAACACTTTTTCCTGGAAAATTCAGATCGAATGCACATTTTCCAGCAATGATATTTTATTGCAATGATTGCACACTGTTGATTTTTTTATTTTTTTACACAGTCATCGTTCATGTATTTTAGCAACCCATTTTATTTGCATCTTTCCTTCTACTTGCAAATGTAGGTTTTTATGAATTGTAAAGTTTATCTGAAAGAGAATCAAAATATAAAGCTTAGATAATTCTGACATATATCATTTAAAGCAAGTAGACTTGATAAGTCTACTTTATTTAGGTTTTTAGGTTTTATTTATGTTTGTTTATGTTTCAATTTCCCAAATTCTTATTTTTGGTGATGATGGTTTTTATTAATTAAAACCAAGCCAAAAAACCCCAAACAAACAACAAACAAAAAACAAACAAAAAAAAACCAACAAAAAACCCAGAACAAGCCTCCTTTTCTTCCAAAAAAAAAAAAAAAAAGGCAAGATATTTTTAGCTTCCTACAGAGTTTTGAGAAGTTCTTGTGTATCCTGTCATCTGGAGCTGTGAAATGTGTTGCAAGAAATTTGCTTGAAATAATTGTTTTGAGCAACTCTTCACTATAAAAAGTTCTAAAACTATTATTTGATAAGGTTAAGCATGAGATGAAATGAGATAAAATCTTTATTATCCTTTTGGTGATGGTATTTTCCCCTAGAAATTTCAGCTTTTACGTAGCTATGACAGAAGTCTTAAAAATTCCTGTAATTTCTTGCTATTTTTTGGGTTTATGAACTCTAGCACAACATAGAATGGTCATTTCTACTCATCTCTCTCAATCTCTTTTTTGTGGCCATTTCAGCAGAGGCTTACTGGTGTATAATGTTAGTGGTCAATGGACCATATTTGTGTCAAACCTTTGCCTTAGAAGACTGACAACCAAGAGGGTTAGTTAATATTGCCAGACATCTGTGCATTTGACATTTTTAAAGTAGTAGAGAAAAACTAAAAGAATACTCTTTAAATTTTGTCAATAAACATATCTAATGGGGTTTTAAAGATATTTAAATTATGTCTAAGTAGATCTCTAAATTCATTTAGCAAGCAAATGGCTACTAATGTGTTAGATAAAAAGACTGCTGTATTAGGCAACGGTCTTTCAAGGGAAAGTAATATAGGTCAATAGAAAATTCTCTATAACACTAGTTAACAACTTATTTTTTATTTTATCTTAAACATTTTGAAGGGTGTATTGCTTATTATGTACTTTCTTCGTTCAGAATGAAAGCTGCAAAAAACATTATTGTGTAGACTTCACATCAAGAAACTTTGTACTGCTGATTATGTTTCTAGAAGGAAAAAATTGTATAGGTCTTTTCAGGAGTCTTGTTTCATTAAATGCTTCACTAAAATGAAAATTAATAATAATAACGTGGATTGCCTCATGCAGCTGGAGATGTCATTAACACATGCTCAATGTAAATCTTTCTGGAAGGAATACAAGACACATAATCTTGGGTTTGGATTATTTTAATACTTTGTTTGCATATCTTCCAGAAAAGCAGCAGAAATAAGAGTTCAGAATATTGATTATAGACAATGATGGGAAAATGTGAGCTTTTTTACCAGTTTTATCCATCTATCTGGATAATACACCAGCTGTAATTTTATATGACCTTATCTGTCTGGAAAATATTTATTTAAATCTTAATGCTAGCTACATGCAATATAGAAATTTAAATCAGAGTTAGGTGATAGCGTGTTTCTATACAGTCAATAAAAATCTAACCAGCATACTTTCTTAAGTTTAGTACGCAACTCATCACACCTTAAGAAAGAAATGTATGTTTAATCAAACAACTCATATGCTAAACTATTTGCAGGTAGAAATTTCTCTCCAACCGGTATAAATGAAAGCTGGATGACTGCCTTAAACCTGACACCTTAGTTCTGGATGAATTTTAACACAAACTATTAACCAGAGCAGGGGCAGTCTATCTCAGAGACATAAACGTTTCACTAGCTCCTTTGTAAGTGCTAATAAAGACAAAAAAAAAACCCAAACAAACTAAAAACAAAACCAAAAAGCCAAATTAGCTTGTACACTAGAGAAGACAATATACTAATTAACACATGCTTTGGCATATACTTTTCTAACAGTTCCAGTAGTGTACTAACAGTTTTGCTTAAATGGGAAGAAAGCTTATTATATCATCACTATTGCAACAGTTTCAGAGAAGATATTAAAGAAACATTCATCTTTTATATACATCCCTTTATTCAGATGTGTACCACTTCATTACCCTGCTTTTAAAAATATTTAGAGAGAACAGCCTCCTCAGAGTCCTTAGAGAAGAAGACATATTTAGGTCACTTTTTTTTTTTTCACTTCCATGTAATCTTTAGAATTGCATCTGCAAACATGATAACTATGTATGCAAACAACAGATTAAATATTTCAGCCATGATCTTTATTTGATAGCTTCTGCTAAATTTGTTGCTGTTCAACAGAAAGTTTATTTGCACACTTTTTCTGCCTCTTGCTCTCCTTCTCTTTACACCCCTGTAAACTGTCTGCCAAAAAGGAGGAACAATAGCATGCCTTCACAAAACCATATGGCCAGTCACTAAGACAAAAATTGCCATGCACAAACTACATGATAGCTACATATCTCATGCTCCTTTCCACTACCCTCCTTTATTTACAAACCCCTAGACAGGTTCTTGTTCACCTTAACTTGTTACCATACTAGAAAACTTACCATGAAAAGGTCAGGTTTACATTTGTGTCGATATTCATTGTAAAAAATTAGGCTGATAATATTCATTTGATACTTTCCTTCACGTTATATGACATGCAGAGAATGGATGAACATATATATAATCACATGTTTAAAAGTAACACCATGAATGTAACAAACATAAAAATACAAAACATAAAAATAGTAGAAAAGCACAAGCAGCGTAACTTGCTTGTCAAAGAGCAGTGAGTTCTAATGCAATAAGGCAGAGGAATTTACTAGAATTATTCCAAAGAGATCGACTAAAATTCCTTAGTGGAGTAACAATATTTCTACCTGTAGGGGAGAACATTTTACCTTGTGGGGAGGGGCCAGGTGATAACATTGCTACCTACAGCAGATCCTGAGCAGGTAGATGTAAGTTGCATTGCATCAGGGTGAAGTATGCCATTGACATCAGGACTTCAGTATAAAGTATTAAACAAGTTGGCAAATATTGCCAATAAATTATGAGCAAAACAGAAATGATTTGAAATGGTAGCTGCTCCTGAGACCAGATGGGGGGAGCAGTATAACATCTTTTATAGTTTTGTATCACAGAAGGTATGAGTTAACAATCCAAGAGTATGCAGGAGTCATGGCCAAAGAAGAGAAAAGCCTGAGCCTGAGGATTTGCATGGACACAGGACTGAAAGTGATCTTTTTTTTTTTTTAAAGAGGTAACAAAATTCATGCTGAAAACCCAAAGGAAGAGTAATATCTGATTACCTTTAAGAACTGCTAACTGTGATGTTTTTTTGAGAGTGCAGCCTACAGCAGCAAGGCAATGTCACAACAAGGATTTTACAGAATGCTGAATCTCTGTTTTGCTGTCTGCAGTTGGTGTGAGGAACATGCGGAAAAGCAAGCAGTGATCTTGATCAAAGTTGCTAAAGCTGTCTTTGGCTGGAATGCCTGGATCTTTAACTAATGCATATTTTTTAAAGTGTGTCAGCACACATCAAAATACAGAGCACAGCAGTACAGTTCAGCCATATGTGAATGGTCATGAAACTGGAAAAATGGATGTTCTGCTGTGTCCTTTGCAATGAGAACGTTACTCTGCTGCTTTTGTTAGCAACCCTACTAGCTCACATACTCTTGCTGCACGGAGTCACTTGTGTTCTCTAGTTTCAGACTTGCTAGATAAAATCCTGCCCTACTGAAAGCAACAGGAGTTTAACTATTTATTTTAGTGACTTTCTCTAAATTGGTTGACCACAGACTTCTGTGTGCTGGGTGGAGCTGTATGTGCTGACTGCATGATGACCTTTTTTCTCAGCAAGTGAAAGCCAGGAGTGCTGCCAGCCCCTGCTTTCTCAGCTTTACTTACTTTTTTTTTTTTTTTTTTTTTTTTTTTTTTTTTTTTTTTTTTTTTTTTTTTAATTAAATTTTACATGTAGAGCCATTTCACTCCTTTGCCAGGGCTCTGATTTTCTGCTTGGTCAAGATGTGATCGATGAGGTTAAATTTTTGCCATGGGATTAAATCCTCTAAGTGTAGTCTCCAGACACTTGCAATACTCAGACATGCTTGCATTGTCTGATCCTGTGATTATTTGCTATGCAATTTCCTCATCTCTTTTTAATTCACACACAGAAAATATCAGAGTCTGCTATAAGAAGAAGGTCCTGAAACCTTACTCCTAGGAAAAGGTTGAGAAAAACTGGAACCAAATGCTTTAGGAAGTCTTCCGTTTGCTGGCATGACAACCACACCTCGGAGATGTTCCACTGCCATTTTGTTTAAGACTGGGTCAATGAGCGCCTTCTTTGGCTGGACACTTGAAAACGCATTGCATACTCCTTTGTCAGACAGACTCATGATGCAAGAATAGACCAGAATAAAAAGAATGATGGATAAGTTGGAGGAGATTTTCAGACTTACAAGACTGAAGGGGAAACGAGAAAATTCAAAACAGCATTTGTGAAATGATGTAAACAAGTTTTTCATGTCTTTTACAAGGTGCAGGACTGAAAAAATACAGAACCATATTGTAGCTATAATGCTTTGGCCCAGCAGAGGTGGCCCGCTATAGGATTTTATTTTTCCAGGTTAAGTGGCCTAGAAAAACAGCTTTGGTATGAGGAAAAGGAAAGGTCACAGAGGTCACAGATTACAGGACTGAGAATGCATGTATGCCTAGATTCACTTGGAAAAGATCAAAAATTCTTTCCCTAAAATATACAGTTATGTACTACTCAGTGTATTTAAAAAAAAAAAAAAAAAAAAGGCAGAGAGAGTTAAACTATTTTTTCTTAGAGCAGAAGTTGCAAAAGATTCTAAAAAAAATAAATTCTTTTTAGTGTGAATGAATCACTTTAGTACATTATAATCCATGGTGATCATTATTTATTCTTATTGTTTCCATTCAGAAAAGCTAAATGTATTGAACGTATATTGAATGTATATCCTCCTGCTGTGTTTGGTTTGTCTTCTTTGGATTGCTGGACAGGTCTGAAAAGAAACTGGAAGCTGGCTGCTGTTGCCCATTCCGGATTTCCCCTGAGATGCGAAGAAAGAAAAATCTTGTAAAAGACAACACAGTTCCTGTTACATTTCCATGTCAGCTTAGTGTTTATTTTAGAAGTAGCAAAAGACTTGTCTGCTCTTACTTGCACCATGATGAGGATCCCCACATATTAGGAACCAAGAAGTGTCTCCTTAAGGAGTTGGTTGAGTCCCCAGTAGATTTCCTCACTCAGGCATTACCCTATGAGGACTAAATGTCATATTATAGGCAAAAGGCTAGAACTGAAAGATTAAAGTAAGCCATGTACAAAGCAATAGGGAAAATTATATTTTAATGATTTCAACCATAACCATCTCTAAGCTTATTATGTTTTACTTTCATAAAGGTGAGATATTTGTGAACTTGAATAATACATGTGTGTTTAGGATAAGGAGACCCATATCAAGTTGTTCTGCACTGCATAAGACCTAAGAGAAAAAAAAAAAAACCATAAATTGAAATGGATCTGTTCCACAGTTGTTGTAAACACTATAAATGCCCTTTCAAAAACGTATTTGCAGATTTTAAAGCAATGATACCAGACTACGGAATGAAATGGCTTTAAATATTCATGAGCAACAAAAAATGAAACCTGAATCATCTTCCCATACATCTCATCTACCTCTTACTAGCACATCTTTTTTCCTTTGGATAAGACAAAAAAATATTCTTAGCATGTCACATTTTATGCCTCTAATAATAGAATTAAACCTTTTAAAGAAGATATTAATTTTAATGTGTTTGTTATATCAACCTAGCAATCAGTCTTCAAAAAGTTGAACAAAAATAAATGCTTTTCCTGAAAGACAGATGAGTAAGATTTGAATATACAGCTCAGCTTCTTCATGACAAAACCCCTAAAATCAGAATACCTTCAATGTAATAGTGCCTAACTAAATACTCCTGTTGAATTCAATTATCAAATATCCAATGAGAAATCATAACGTAACAACAGATTTGGACTCAAGAATATTGTTCATTTCCAATCTTCAGTTTAAATATTTAGCAAAAATATGTGTTTATTTCCTTAAGGTTATGTCTCTAAGTCAGTACAGCTTATTTGATAGTACTTTCACATTTAAAATTTTTAAGGATTTAGTGGCTTTATTTTTGTTTCTCAAATAATAAATATGTGTAAAAAGGACTCCATCTCTTGTAAAAATTATTTCTGAAAAGACAATAATATGGCAAAAATAAAGTGTGACCATCCACCATGGACAGATAAACAAATTTTCAAATTGTTATAGTATTTGGAGGAAGTTTTCTATGCAATAATAGCTAGAATTGAAATAATGAGAAAAAGCTGAAGGTATTTGTAGCTTTTCCTTCTTTGCATTTCTTACATACTTTTTACAGAAGTGCTTGGTTATTTGGAGAAGGCCAAGAGGTGAAGTCTCTTCTGTGTCACGTGAATAGGAATTCTGCAACATTTAAATCTAATTTTTAAGAAAACATTTCATGAGAGGAAATCTTCCTTTGCAGGAAATACCAATGCTGCTGTTTGGTTTGGATTTCTAGTGCTCCAATTTTCTTTCACAAACTACTAATTAAGCTTTCACAGCTCCAGAAGGCTGGAGTTTCACTTCAGTGTGACCTCAGAGGAATACTTCAGTAAGTTATTGTCTAGGAAATCTTGCAATACAAGCTTATATTCTTATTATGTTATTACATCAAGTGATGATATCCCACTCTGATTTTAATTTCAAACTTAATTAACACCTAAAAGGGATTGAAAAATACCCAATCCTTTCCTCATTCTGTATCATCCATTTTGGAATTACTTGACTCAGACTTCTCCCTAGAACTTTTGTTTTGAATCAAAGGAAGAACATTCAATAAAAAAATTGTATTCTTTTTGACACTGGTTAACAGGCAAATGGCAAATATGCTTTCTCAGTGGCATGACACCTTAGTTACTGGACCACACAAAGTCTTTCAAGGCTTGACCTGTCTGCTCACCAATACCTTATAAAGCTTAATATTATATGTCTCCTTTCACAATCAGAACTTGGTCAAAAATATGTGCCAGTCTGGTAAGAAGTGAATAAAGCTGATGCAAAACCTATTTCAAGTGGATATATCCAGTACTAAATGTCACATTTTACTGGTTGACAAACATTTATCACTTCATTTCACAGTACAGTAAACAACTCATAAGTCACTGCCTAATTTGATTGACAGTAGCCTTGGGCATTCTTTAGAAATCATTTAGTATACTGCACTAAGTCAGACTTTCAGGGTAATTGACCTCAACAATATGAAAAAAAGGTCCTATAGTCTGCTTCAAATGAAGGGAAAGGGGGAAATCAAAAATGCAAGAACAATAAATTATAGAAATTTCTCATTTGAGTAAGTAACAGCTTTAATAGCTTTCTCTAAGAACTGAGTGCACTCAATTGAACATCTGCTTTCCAGCTGTGTATATTGATATATTACCAGGGTTTTATTCTCTTCTACTTTAAATATATCCATAAGGTTTTCAGAGCTCCACTACCTGACTTTCTGACAATGCCTTGACTGTGAAAGATATAAAAATGTCAAAAATTCTGTAGGCCATTTTATGCCCAGGATATTATTTTTCAATTGAATCTAAAGACAGATGTCTATGAACAATTAAACTATTCTCCAATCACACCTTGTTCCAGCTGGGATCATAGAATTAAAAGGAAATAAGCCATCATGATTCACTTATTGCCGGAGTACCTAGTGTTTCCTGCACTGCTGATAGATTCTTATTAAACAATTCTGTTGGTGGAAAATGAGTGTTGTCCGCTGCTTGAACTTCTAAAGTTAGTTCTTTGATATTAAATTTGATTTTCTTCTCTTATAATAATTCATACACTTAGTGACTGGCTTCAGAAATTCCCATTAGATGGAGATTATGTTATCTAAATCTTACTAAATCCCACATCAGGTCTCAGGGAGTTTAGCTGTAAAGCAGAAGACTGAAAGGACTTGTAGTTAAAAGAGGAACTTGCTAATCAAAAAAATGTAGCTTGGTGTCTCTTCTATTAAAGGAGATGTGGAAAATGTTTTCTTCTTTTCCCCCACCTTAATATGAAGCTACCTTTTCCAACTCCCTTTGCCACTGTTTTTTGTTTGGCAGCCACACAGCTCAGGCTTAGATCTATAGCAAGGGCCATATAATACGTGCGTATGAACCAAAATATCATCAGTATGTTTATGTTTTGGTGATTCACAATATCTATACTCCCATTCTTGTGGGGGACATTTGATTTCCAGACTGTGCCCAGAAAGGTTGCCAATAAAATATTTCTGCACTTTGTAGATAGACCGCTTCTGATCTTAGGTTATATATCCTGAAAGAAATGTACACTCTTGCCATTTCCCCTAGACACAATAGAGCAGATACAAGCAACCTTTGTTTCAAAAAGTGATTATAAAATTGAATGAGAAAGCTACTGATTGATATGTTTAATTTTATTAAATGGTACCAAAGAAACATGATTGCATCTTTCAGAAACACAAGCAATTAAGAGGACACAATAAAGTGTGTAAGTTAAATCTCTTAGCCTTGATAAGTTTTTGCAAAAGATTGACACATATTCAACTTCTGTCTATGGAAATTGCAATCAAGCAAGAAGTCATTCCCTTAAAATGTTGAGATTCTCAAGACATCAGAGGAAACAATTGAAAGATACATCCAAAAGACAGAAAGCTGATGCAGCTGTATATTTTTTTTTACCTTTCTAAATCTGTAATAGGTGCACTGGTTTACTTTACACATTTCCTGCATATGTCTATGCACACTTGAAAAAAAAAAAAGAAACAAAAAAACAAAACAGGGTCAGCTGCAGCTCACAGTTCCCAGCCAAGCAAATCCTTTACGCATGTGCTTAAATGCAGCAGTGGAATAGTAATGGCAACATCAAGGAAACTCCACACACGTGTAAAATGTTCACAGGTTCAGGGTAGTTTTATTTAGGATCTATTCTCTTGTAGCAGTGAACAGGAACATGACTTTCACTTTCCTTCCCATCTACCCACTGTTTATAACAGAGAAGAAAGTTGTAGAGCCACTTAACTATCTTCTTTTTTGAGAACAACTGATGTGTACAAAATAAGTTGGCCCCAGCCTTGCTTCAGGCTTGAAACTGAAACATCAACCTTTGCATAAGTTCATACAATAGCAGTTATCCCTTGTGTCCATCCCGTCCCATCCTGTCCATGTCTTCCACAACCCCTCCTTCTTATTGTATTTTATCTCACAATATTAGGACACAGTCTGCTTAAAAATTAAGAGTAATGTAAACATGTTAGTTGACCAAATATATGGGAAAAAAGTTGGTAAATATCTGTCTTGCAGAAAGAAGTGCTGAAGTAGCACTTCAAGGAAAATTAGATTTAGAAGAGTTAAAACATTTTTTCTCTTTTTTTTTTTTTTCTGTTGAATTAAGGATAATGTTTAAAAGAAAAAAAAACACAAAACAAAACAAAAAAAAAAACCCACAAAAAACAAAACAATTGAACAAAAATTATTTCTGTCCACTTCATCTCCACCTGGATCCGGCTAGGAGTTTAGTATTCACAATGCTGCTTGTTAAAAGCCTGTCAAACTCAAATGAAGGGTCATTATAATGATACTCAATACTTCCATTCAGACATTCTTGCATTTATCACAGAGGGTGTGTGGAATTGTGGGGAGCCGAGATACAGAAAAGTAAAGTGTCCACAGTCACACAACATATAAATGTCAGAAAAAGAGAATTTCAAAATTCCTGAGATTTTGACACATATTTAGCCTCAGACACTGCACCAGCTCAAAACATTTAGCTGTAATTAAGGCTTGAGAGATTATACATTGATATTCAATTGATTAAAAGGTTGTTCTCTCTTGATATGAAACACCTGAAAACATCTTCAAAATGGGGAATAAATCTTGCTGACTGATGAAGGAAAGAATATCTTTTTAAGCAAATGCTTATTCTTTCCTCAAGATCTGTTATGTTTATGATGAAAAGATACACGATATTTGGGGTTTTTTTCCCTTCAATCCTCTGAATTGCCTTTTAGGCTTTTTTTTTCTTTTTATCAGTTATCTTGGAAAAAAAAATAAATCAGAAATATGGTTGAAAATCCAGTCCTTTATAACACTTTCAAATGCTAGTAATTTGTGTCCAGTAATAGATCTTCTAATTCCAAAGATATAAAAATTGCATTATTTGTATTTTACGAAATGTACTGTAGGACACAAGGATTCACATTTCAGACCTAAGTGGCTCTATGCTTCCTTTGCAAGTTTTATCAGTGCAGTAAATAGGTTTACTGAGAGCTTAAATATGCTCACTTTCTATAAGCAGAAGCTTTGTCTTATTTTAAATATTATATATTTTTAATGCATTATTGAACTATTAGCATTTAAATTAATTTGTCCTCCCTCAGCATTAAAAAGGTCAGAATCTTCAAATGTAGCATCACTGAAATATATTGTGGGTAAGATTGGATGAGATCTCTTGATTTGGATATTTGGATTATTAATAAACTTAAATTACATGAAAACAAATAGATACACATTTATGTGGCTGAAAAGAGAGGGTTTGACAGATTGTTTCTGGTTTGAGATCAGAATGGTGACATCCTAATTGGCATTCAAAGGAATTCTGAGGTAGAAAAGTGTTGCTACAGGAGGGAATGTTAACAGTGTGAAAGATTTACACTTGCATCTGGGAAAGTCACGGCACACTGGATGAGCTCCAGCAGGTAAGAAACCATTGTGTGGGAAAGGCAAATAATTGTATGTCACAGGATCAAAGGAGTTCTTGAAATGTAAGAGGAAATTACTAGAGCAGTTTAGGAGAAAGGTTTTCTCCCTCGTGGAAAGCAAGCACTGTGTGTTGTATGCAGGCAGTGAAAGAAAAGACTGCATGTCCTATGAGTAAAAGTGTCAGGAAGGTATTACTGAAGCTATTAGGGAAGCAGGTTGCAGCATAGAGATCACACTGCACTTTGGTATATGAGGTAGAGTTACAACATGAGGTTTCAAACCAAAGGAAATTCCCAGAAGAGCTGAGGGATAAAGAAAGATTCATTTATTTTGTGCAGTTGTAGGATAGGGTCTTTTTTTAGCAAGTAGTTTGAGGTTTGGACCTAAGCATCAAAGCACATTTTTGTAAGGGGGATAGGAGGATGTCGTTTACTTTTTTGCTGAATATTTGCAAACAAAATTTGATTTGGTTAAGATACCACTGTTTCATGACCTGTTGCTTCAATAGTCATACCAGTAAGAGAGGATTTTTTTGTTCAAAATAATTAATAAAGGTTTTAAATGAAATGGACTATTTTATACCCTGAAATAGTTCAGAGGTTGATTAAACTGCCTTCAGCCTGCCTTCAGGTGTTAAATTCAGGGTCTTCAGCAAAAGCTAAATGAAAAACTCTTTGTGCCTCCAAAGGTAGGAGCTTGCCAGGATATTTATCAGGGTAGCAAAAGTCAGGCGAGCAGGAACTTCAATAAAAATTGAATACTGACTTCAGGATTTGGAGTTTTGAAACTCCTTGAGATTAGTCTCTCTTGGTTTCTCTTGAAATTAATGATGGCAATAGAATTGATTTAGATGAGAGTGTAGTGAGCTTAACCAAGAGCAAATCTTCAAATCCTACTCTATGAACATCTAATCCTGAGAGATTAAGTTACAAAAAGCATTTGTAGGATTCCTTTTTTGTCTTTTTTCCCATGGACCTATACCTTAATGAAATAAATAAGCATTTTGCAAGGATGAACTTGTGAAAGAAAGAACAGTCTCATTTCTTCTGAAAGGGAAAATAGTCTCATATAGTCTCATTGACTGTGTAAGGTAATATGCACATGCTTACTGCATTGAAAGATGTTAATCATCTACTCTAATGAACTTCTGTTATAGGGGAATTGCACATAACTCAAAACAGAAAACCCTGTCTCTGAATTCATTTGTTTGATTTAAAATATGAAGATTAATAACTACCCAGATATTATAACTCAAAGAATTTATTTAATGATCACAAATGTCAATGTAACTAAATATACTTTTGAAAGCTAATGTTGATCCATGATTCCATTTACCATAGTTTGTAGGATATTCAGATGAGAAACTTAGAAGAGGCCTCAGAGTTGCTTGAGAGTGGGCTATCCTGTGAGGACAAATGCCAAGTTCTGACCCTCACCCTCAGGACTGAAGGATGGTTACCAGTTTGTTTTATCTGCTGATATAGATTATGTTTCCTTCCAGAGCTTTACAGCCCTTATTGAATTTTCAAAACTCCTTATTTAAGATATTTCTGCATAAAGTGAATCTATAACTTCCCTGCCAAAATCTATTATGGTCTGAGTGAGAAAACTGAACAATAGAGTTGATCCTGCTGTCTCTCTAAAAGTCACACACTACTGTGCTGAAGTTGTGTGGTGTTTGTTGTCGCTATTTGGATTTTATTTTTTTTTTAATAGGCATTCCTGAACATGAGAGCAAAATATTGTAAATGCAGGAACAGAATGAAGTTTTTCTCCAGTCATACTTTTCCCTTTTATCTCAAATAAGTTTTTTAAATTCAAAAGCAGCATTTTCTTTTGGCAATGACATCATGTTTAAAGTTAGTACCTCAAGTATTATGTGATATTAGTCTTTACATATTTTTTAACCATTTTTTTTGTTTTTAATTTCAGTTTCTGACTTTCATTTTCTTTCTCTTTTTGTAATGCACAGGTTCATAGCTAAAAAAAGAATCTGTCTGAAGAAAAGCTCATGGAATGAGGCTAACACTGAAACCTCATGGTTCACACAAGAAAAAAAAATAGAAAATTTTATGTACTAGATAATAAATGAAATTGTATTCTTTTCCTTCAAAAAATCAAAATGTCCCAATATTCACTGTTTATTAGATAGTCTTATTCATCAGTGTTTTAATTTAAATAAAATAGGTGCATTCTAGTCGTATTACACTGGAAAAGGATATTGTTGCTATTTACAAATTTCTGACAAACTGTGAGGTGTTCATTTACTGTAGAGGTTTCTGCTGTTCATTCTTCTTCTTTTACTGGAAATGAGAAGTAAATCTTTTGTCTGTATCACTTTATTGTTTACCTGGTTTTCGTTATATGCTACTCCTGTTTAAAATTATCTGAAACGGGGTTTTTGTTAAGTTCTGGTTCCTTAGCAATCAATAGAGAAAATGGGACTGAGGGGAGGAACCCAAGGTAAAATAGGAACTTTAATATGAATAGTTAAATTCATTCTCCATTGTTCATGTAACAAAAGGAATAGGAGAAAAGGTATTTAAAATGGGAAGCAGAAAGAAATGAAATGTTAAACAACACTGAGAGTGGAAGTGTATTGCCAGTATAACCTATCTTTTGTTATGTATGAAAGGAAGAAGCATAAAAGAAGCAGTAGAAATTACAAGGAAAATGTAGTCTGGACTTGAGCCTGTGCTTCCTGTCAGGAAGTAGTGCTTGCAAGATCATTGGGGTTAAAAAAATAAAAAAAAAAAATAAAATAAAAAAAAATTAGGAAAAAAAATTAAGTGTGCTATACAATTACCCCGTAGAAGTTAATGAAGAATTTGAGGGAACAAACTTTCAATCTTCCTAATCTTCACTCTCTGTAGTTTTAAAACAGGAAGTTTCAACTCTTGAGTTCTGTGATTTTTTTTAAAAAAAAAACACTCAATTTAGCAGAAATCACAGTGGAAAATACATTCTCTCAAATTTTCAGCTATTTACAGAGTCAACAGATTTTAATAATGCATAGAAACATTCTTTATCATTTTAATATCTTAAATGTCAAAATGGCTCATCTGCTTAGATTGTAGTCTCATTTTCTTTGGCAAACCGTTTTGACACACTTATGGCATAGATAAATAAGCAAGAATGAATACAGGAGGGTTAATCTGGAGCAAGTGAGTGTACTTTGTTTTGAGATTCACAGTGCAAAATTAAAAATAATGTTCATTTCTACTCCAATTACAGCATAATCATAGAAAAACTAGGACTAGATTTCTCATACATCCAAGGGTTTAAAACAAGCTATTTATAAACAGGAGTAATTGTTTAATGATAAAGTAGTTACATAATATTATCAACCGTTTAGACTCTAAATTTTATAGTTCCTTGAACACCTTATATAACATATTTCAGAGCCAATGAGACATTCCACTTTAAATCTTTTTTTGCTTTAAAAATAGAGAACCATCTAGACTTTTCCCCTTTACCCTAGTTCTCAACTAAAGTCACAGAGTAAATTATGGTTTTTTTAATATTTTTCCTTACAAAGTGCCAAAAGAAGTGTTTAAAACTTTTTTAACTCTTGTGAATGCCTCTTAGAACCCTTACTTGATCCACTTCAAATATGGTAAAAAAATGGTTCAAGAGTATTAGCTGTGTCCTGCTAATTTTGAGTTCAACATTGCTTTACTTTCAAACAAGTCCAAAATAAAATGCAATTAAGCAGAGTTATGTTGTTTTACAAAGTATTCTGATTTGCCCCTTTTGTGTAATGTTCTATATCTGTTTCATGTATATGTTAAAAAACAGCTGTGACAGCAAATGAAGGGTATTTGATATTTTTACATCTACCTGTCTCTTTTTTTCTTCTATGTAAACACCTTTCTGCCTTTTCTGAGATAATAATTTTCATATTTGACATGCACAATGACACCTCCTGCTTTAGGTAATTAAATGCTAGAGTTCCTGTAAACCTCGTCCTTCTTATTAAAACCTAGAGTATCTTCCAGCCATCCTTTTGCTAAGTGTTTTCTTCCTGTGGAGTCTTGACGACATAATTTACATCTGCTTGCAGGACCCTCACCTTAGTCCATTTACATTCTATTTGCGTGACTTTATGGTTTCTTGGGAAAGAGGGAAAGCACTTCATATTACAATTTTTAATAGTTCAGGGGGGAGATGACATGCAGAAGATACAAGCATTGCACACTAAAATTGTGTGGACATTTCCTTTAAATAAAAGTGACAGCGCAAAATCAACATGTGCTATGATAAATGGATACTCAGTGATTCTGAATTAAAGGTTTTTTAACAGTGCTTTATTAATTTAAGTATAATTACATTTTGCCAGAATGTAGTTTTGGGAAACTGTTACTGCAATTAAAAATGTGATTATTTTTTTTTGTTTTATTTTCAGTTTATTTTAGGTCAGTGATTTTATAAAAAACAAGGTTTAAAAGCAACCTTGTGGTCAGCAAGGAAATACTGGGAAGACATTTCATAAAAGTAGATGTGTAGGAGGCAGAGAGAAATCTTAATCCTGGAAGAGGAAACAAATAGATTTAAACCATAAATAAAGTGACAATTGCTTACAATAAAGGGTATAAGTGTAATAAATCTTTGGAGGAGTTTTCTTAAGAGCATGGTAGACTGTTCATCATCCCAAGTTTTTATATTGTTACTAAGGATCCTTAAGACTGCCTTCAGTTTACAGTTGGAACAAATTGTAATAGAGTTCTGGGTAAGTATCATGCCCTCAAATGTTTTTATGATTATTAACAATCCTTAGCTTTGCTGTGAACTTACCAAATACACAAATGTAATAATATATAGAAAAAACAAGCAAAATAGAAGATAGATACACAGTTGTTGTCTTTAAAGATATCCAAAATGACAAAATGCAATTTTTAAATCACGTATTAATTTTTTCCAGTTGCTAAGATTTATGAGCTTAAAAGAAACCCAAGCCAAACCAACCCAACCAAACAAAAAACCCAAACAAAGAACAGAAAAAACCAACACCACAAAACCCCCAGAAATTTTGAAAGAACAACCCTATATTGCCTTTAAAAGTGATTCAAGTAAATTGTCTTCCTGGATCATGAAAGAGAAAAAAATTTGTCTATTATTGTGAAGGCAAAATCAATATCTTCATTTCAGAATGCATATCTCAAAAAGTTACTTTAAATAATGATTTACGGAGAGTTGGGAAAACCAATACCTCATCTTTTTAGTGAAGACATAAAAATTGTTCATTAGACAATGTCTTTAACAAATAATTCAAAATGTTAGACTGTGATCAGCACTGCTCTGCCTAGGCTTACTGCACAGTTTCTTAAAGATCTTTGAGAAGGGATTTCTATATTCAGCGTGAAACTTATGAGATTAAGTGTTTTTCAGTGAGGTTTTTGAGCAAGTGCACAGCACCCTGCAGAAACTGGGTAAAAGTAGTTAGTATAGTAGGTATACTAGTAAAGGCTAATATGAAGTATGTAAATCAAATTCCAGGTTGAATTCTGCTTGTACTAAATGAGAGCCAAATAACCAGGTGTGTACATGCATCTGTGCATACAGATACATGTATGTTACATTTCAAACCTAACATGTTATGACAGGAATACTTTTCTGTAAATTTGTAAGGGTTTTTAAAAGATAAAAAGGAAAACAAAATCAACTAACACCACACCATCATTGCTACCAGTTGATTATCTTTAGTGCAGTTTCAGTGCAGTATATTCTCAAGGCTGACAGGCAAAAGCTGTATATGCCAACATATACTTCCAGCTCAGGTGATCAAACTTCTTACTGATCTTACAGAAAATTTTCCTTATTTTAAAATGTTACAGAAATCATATATAAGCCTGCTATAATCTCTATAGTAATATTCTTCCTCCTTTCTCGGAGAATATACCAAACATATTCTTCACATAACTTGCTGAGTTTCAGTGAATCTATGCTTAGACTGAAAGTGGTCTGAAAGTTTTCCACTTCTAAGCACAATTCATGGACTAGCTGAAGAGCTAATCAAATTGAAAGTAATAACTTCTAGGTGAAATCCTACCCCCTTAGGGTGCTTTGTCTCTCATCTCAGAAAAAACAGGATTTTGTTTTCTATTTTTAGGGGGGGGTTTTCTAAGATAGAAAAAATGAGGAAGAATACTTTGAACATTACAAAAAAGGCTGAATGCTATAAATCTTATTAAAAAAATTAAATTCCATAACTATGAAACTTAGATATTCTACAAACCTTTCAATCTTTCCAGTTCTGGAAAATTAATGCACCATGAAATAAACTTTTAATATACTCCTTATTTTTCTTTCCTTCACTCAGAAAACCCTCAGAAAATAATTCTACATTTTATATCAAAGACAGGAAGATAACTCAGGAAATCTCACTTTAGGAGTCTGCCTACTGGAAACAAAATTGAATTTTGTCATTGAGAGGGTTAAATTTATTTTTATTCGTAGAAGGACTTTGCTATATCCAACTTATTCTTATTTCAATATAAAGAAATATCTTTGTACTTGGTCTTTTAAATAACTTATGAACTTGTTTTTAATTTTATAATGTGTTATGGCTGTCTTTTAAAATTCAAGTTTGGAAATCATATTTAGAAATCCTATAATATTTGACATTAGTTTAATGGGAATGGCTAAAATACATTTTTAAAGATCCAAACATGACAATCCATGACTTTCACATTATAAAACAGTCCTGCATAATGGCATGTTTGTGCCATTACGGCAGTTTGATTGGACGCTCCTCACCCCTCCCCACTCCACGTGGTGGCGGCCAGGGTCCCAGAGATGGTGCAGGGAGACCACACACGCAGGGGAACAGGCAGCAAAGAGGA
>JAWWTY010000106.1:77966376-77989722 GCA_035222235.1 Margarornis squamiger | reverse complement strand
GGAAAAAACCTGTGATTTTTCTCTATCTCCTGAGGTTTATATTTTCACCTCAGATATTGTACATCTTACAGCAACATGCCATAGCAGATTTTTTTTTCAGAAAGCTATAAAGCCCCATTTCTCAGAATGGTTTAGGTGTGAAGGGCCAATTTGATGTCGTGTAGACTAAGCTTCCTGTTCAAGCAGAGTCACCTACATTGGCTGCCTCCATAATCTGTCTGGGAAATATTTTCCATTGCTTGATTGCATTCATGGTAGATAAGTTTTTCCTTATGTTCAGAAGGAATTTCCTGGTTTTTGACTTGTCCTACCACTGAGCACAACCATTAGCTCCTATTATACTTTATACATATTGATCAGATCTTCCTGAGTTGTTTTTTTTCCATGCTGAATCATCCCCACTCTCATTGCCTTTCCTGCACAAAAGATGCCCTCATCCCTTTATCATCTTTGTGGCCCTTTGCTGGATTTCCACTACTTTCCTGTCTCTCTTGTACTGCAGAGCTCAGAACAGGACCCTGAACTACGGATGTGTCTCACAAGACATGAGTAGGGAGTAAAGATCACCTTGTTGACTTGCTGGCAATGTTTTTCCTAATATAATCTAGAATGTTGTTGTCTTTCTTTGCTATAAGGGTGTATATTTTCTCATATTTTCCACGTGTGATGCTGGCCATGAGATGGCAATGTGTGCTTACAGCCCAGAGCACCACAGTATCCTGGGATGCATCAAAAGAAGCGTAGTCAGAACTGAAGAACTTAGAAGAAAATGTAATGATTGTGGTATAGGGACATGTTATGATCATGTTCTTTAAAATTATGAGGGAGACGCCTCTGCCCAAATTAATGTGCAAAAGATACCATATGCAAAGTCAATAGTATGGATTTTTATTTAACAGTAAATGTGAAGTAGAAAGAAATAGAAATAGGAAAAAGAAAGAGAGAGAGAAAGAGGGTGACAGAGAGACAGTTTAAATGGGAAAAAAAATATCACCACTCCGTGGATTCCAACAGCACCCTGTGGATCCTCTTCTTGTGGTCTTCTCAGTGGTGAGAGACCCAGTCTTGCTGAAGGGATGGTTACAGTCTAGATCTGTTGAGGGAAGCCCAAGGATGGTGAGGAAAGTCCCTTGTGTGCCATGGAAGAAGCCTATGTGTGTGACAGAAGCCCATGTGTAGAGTGAAGCCCATGGACCCAAGGGTGATACAGAAAGTCCGATGTGTATTTAGCAAAGCCCAAGGGTGGCTTTTATTAGGGAATAAAACAGGTGGGAACACCCCCAGTACCTCCCCTGAGGCAGGGACTTTTACAACGGATGATGTAATAGTGGGTCACGGGACATTCCATGAGTCTTTGACACCTTCTAAGATGTTACAGGTGTGTAGTGTCCATTACAGCCCATCAGCAGAGACGAATATCTACAGGCTATGAAGGTATTGTCCTGATGCTTCCCTGGAGGGGAGTTATCACAGCTAACTGATTTGTGTAAGGACAAAGAAACCTACTCCACCTCACAGGATTTGCCTCTCTCCTTACCTTGTTCAACACCCAGCCTGTAGCCAGAGGTGTTGGGTGTGGACACCCTCAGCACCTGGGTGGTTACTTTGCACCTTGATTGTCTGAGCCATTAGTATTCTAGTCTTTCACACTTGTGGATACATTCTTCTCCTGGGACAATTGGACAATAGTACCACCTTCAGCTTGTTGTAAGTTCATGGCACAGTCCAAATTAGTAGGCATATTTTAGGGACGGGTGGCGTTCGGTGAGCAGTTGCTTCTTTGCAGAATTTGCTACACTGGACAAAAGTCCTTCAGTGATTTTAAGAGTGTTTAATCCATAAATCACTTCAGAGTCTCACAGGACATAAGACTAGAATAACTAGAAATTGTCAGTATTAGGAGTCAGAAGGAAGAAGAGGCAAAACTGAAAAATTAGAATCAGAAACTTTGAGTTTGTGTGATAAATAGAGGGGAGTTACTGGTGAAATCTTGAGAATAAATAATTTGTTTCAAAAAAGATGCTAAAATGTGCAGACTTTGAATTGGAATGCATGTGCTAGGAAAACCCAATCAAGACAGCAGTGATGATGAGTAATGGCAAGAGCCTGAATTAGATTCTTTAAAGTATAAGTCTGTGACTGGATTAGAGATAACTCTAACACAGACTTGCTGCATGATGTCACCTACGCAGTGGGTCTGGAAAATGGACACCATGATATTCAAATCAGGCCAATCACTCAAATTAATGTGTTTATGGTTTTTAAAGGGTTTCTTTATGACAGGGAAGTATGACAAATCTCTACAGTTGTAGTGACATAAGATGAAGAAAATCCAGTGTTTAAGGTCCCCAGATTCACATTGCTATCAGGTGTGGTCATTTAGGATTAGGAGCGTGCCTTCTGTCTGTCTGTAGACTTTTAAAAAGTATTATTTAGGTTTGCTTTGCACCTCATTCATTAACCATTGTTTCTTTTAAGGTACATATTTAAAGAAGTGGGGAGAATGATGTTGGGTTTGCAATTACCTTTGAAGTTTGGGTGTCCTGATGTACAATCTGGGTACCAACAAAGCAGTTGTACATACCACAAAGCCAAATGAAATCAGCATCATTGTGAAGGATGAAAATTTATATTGTAACTCACTATTCCCCCCTCAAGTGCATATATGCCTCTATTACAAAAACTGGTTTTTTACTCTCAGTTTTATGGTATTTTAGAAATAGTATGAATAATATACCTACTTACATTCATTATATACATAGATAAAAAAATAAGAATACATCACCAAATATCATGAAGATTCAAAACTAATTTGTTAAAACTTTTGTGCATTATAGTTTACTGTTGGATGTTAAGTTCTTCTAAGAAAATCAAGTGAGCAATTCAGCTGTCTAAATACTAGCAAATACAGCTGTTTTATATGCTGTAAGTTATCCAAGTCAAAGGCGTGGAGTGCTTATGTTTCTATTGTGAATAAAGCCACACTAATTCCAAAGTAATATTCAGTCTGAGATAAATAGGCCAACATTAAGATTTACAGAACATGTATTTGTTGTTGGACAGATCTGCCTACTGATCTGTTTGATAAGTGAAAATGATTCATGAAATATTAGAATTAATCTGTGACAGAAAATTTCTAATGTAGGAAGTGTTTAAAAATGTAGGAAAACAAGAATGTGCTGATATATCTAGGTCTCTACCAATATTAAACATTCTGAGTGGATAATCAGAACAGATAATACAGTGAGCATCATTAAAAATTCAATATTGAATACTCCATGGATTGGCAGGGTTTGCTATTGTCCACTGCCTCAAAAGGGACATGCTGCAGTGACATTTTGAAGCAACATTTACTGAGGTTTTAATAGAACTTGATGTACCTGAACACTTTCAAATCCAGTTTTTGCATGGCTTCAAATGAATAACTATTCTTTCAGTGGTTTTTAACACCACTCCTTCATGCCTTCCTGAAATCCGTAATCTGAAAGAGATTGATTTTACTTTTTACTGACATTTAAAATTGGCAAAGCTTTTTGTACAAATTGCTTGTAACTTAAAATAGATTGTTGATACTCTGTCATCAAGTGATAATGCAGGATATAATTAGTCCTTTTCAAAATTTTATGCCTTTAAATACAAAAATTATACACATTAGCCATGCCTCTCAAAAAAAAAGTATGATATATCAATGCATGCAAATTGCTGTATCTCTATAAATATTTTCTTAGGAAGCAGAACATCCTATTAATAAGAATCAACCAGAAAGCGCTGATCAACTTTCACAGTGTCAATTTTTCAGTCATTCCAAATGTTCAGGTGAAATCTAGAAGGATGAAATATCAAATACAGTCAGAATGTTAAAACAAAAGAAAACCTGTTTTATTCTTTTATTTATTCTTTATTATTCATTCTTTCTTTCTTTCTTTCTTTCTTTCTTTCTTTCTTTCTTTCTTTCTTTCTTATTCTTTATTTATTCTTTATTATTTATATTTTATATAAAACTGTTCTAAAGTATTTGACTTCACTAGAATAAAATTTAATTTACTGTGAAATTTGGTGAAAATTAGTGAGAATCGGTAAGCTCATCCTCAAAAAAAAAAAGACAATCCATATGATTTTTATCATTAGAGTTTTAAGAGCATATTTCAGTTTGAATTCAGCTTTCTAATATATGATAAAACCTCCCTTGGCTTGGAGTTGTGCAGATACAACCAATTTAAAAATGGGAAAATGATTTTGTAAAATATTTAATTATTTATACATGTGGAAGATGTAATAGATTTGATCAAGATATTTACCATAAATTTAATTGTGGGGGGACAATATCCATAACTCATTCAGTATTCCGTCATGATGTGTTTCTTGTCCTCTGCCTTTGTGGAAATCAAGGTCTTTATTCAAACCATTGACTGCATCAGAATTTTATAAGCTTATTATGAAAACTTACATATTGAAATAGAGGTGAAACCTTAAATCTTTATACTATTTTGCATCTAATTTCTTCCAGCTATGTATTAATTTTGTGTATAAACATATATATATATATATATACAACTATACACGTGTGTTCACGTGTATGAATGTCTCCAATGTTCTCTGATGTACAAGCACTGGTATCTATCTAAGACCACCTTCTGCAGCTGACACCTTCTTGTTTGGGAACCCAGCACTGACTATAGGAAGCGGAGGAAAACGAAAACGAATAATGAAAAACCTCAAAGGACAAACCGACCGGCCAGAGCGCAGCACAAGCATCAAAGGACAGGAGTTTCCTCATGATCAGCTTAGTTTTCCCCAGTTGTACAGTTACATTAGTATAGATAGAAGTTTTATGTATTAGATTAGTAGTTATTACATTTGTAAAATTCGATTGTTCATATTGGTCCCTGTTTTCCCGCTCCTCTGTTTCCTATTGGTTGCTGTTACCCCAGTTACCGCTCCCTCATTAGCCGATGGCGTCCCCTGTTTTATCGGCTGGTCTGTGGTGCAGTGCACTAGCACCATAAATGGCTACCCACTCCCCTGTCCTTTCTTATATGCTGTTGCCCCACCTATTCCTCCCTTATTTGTCCCAGCTCCTCCCGGTTATACCCCTGATCCAACCCCTTTCCATACCCAGTTCCAGAACCTTCTGAGCCTAGCCCTATATGAACCCAAACCTCATTATAATAAACGGCCATTTCACTCTTCATCCCTGCATGTGTGGAGTGGTCCCTCACGGTGTACCGGGCAGGTCTGTGGCACCTTCTCATAAAAAGATAAATGCTCTGTAAAGTCCTAAATTAACAGTTAAAAAGAACAACAAATAGGACCTTCAGCTTGCACATTTTAAGATTCTGACAGAATGACCTCTATTTCTGTCACTTCATAACTTCCATACTATAGTTGTCACAAAAGTAGCAGAAAGATATCATCATAATAATCTCTAGGTCTTGGTCTTGTAATCAGATCTTTATCCTATTCCCTTGCAAAGTCCCAGCGATGCCTTTTTAGGGCTGGGAACTTTTCATTTATTTTGAGCAATCTAAAAGTCAATCAACGAGGCCAAGCTATGGGTTCTGCATACTGTCAGTGTTGGGGGAAAAAGTCCACTAAAGTTTAATTAATTTTGCCAGTTTTAGAACATGGTGAATCCCATTGTAAAAACTAGTTTAGATATATAGAACTGATGATAGTCATGGATATCCTACTTTCCTGAGCTGTGTAGCATAAATCCCACCATAAAAGAGTGCCTGAGATAAATCACAGACTGGACATTTATGACTGAATTTGTAACTAAATTCAAGTCTCCTTTGTTCAGCTGACTAGACAATAATTTCAGTTGCAAGGTGAGGACTGAATCAGCAGTAAAAAGGATATTTTTCACAAGATCCACTATTGCAGGGACAAGAATAGAAATAGCTGAAAGTTTTTAAAATATAGGAATTTTTGGGGCTAAACTACTTTGAACTGACTATTTTGCATTCTGGTGAGTCACTTATTTTCATTTCGCCAATTAATAAAGTCATAGAGCAGAAAACTCACTGACAGTACAAAAAAATCCACAAAAATCTGAAAGTAACACTTTGCCATTGGATGCTTGTAAAAATTACTTTAAAAAATTCCTATGTTCTTGGAGTTAGCAGGATTGCAATCAGAATGAAGAAATTTCAAACTTCTAATCACACTTCTGGTTCACACATAAATGGTATGCTGTGACCTCAGTATTTCCTGTATGTACACAAATATTTCTAGAAACACTTTCCTTTACTCCTTTACTTTTTGTGTTAAGATACATTAATATTCTCTTATTTTCACTCTGTTGGTTGCAAGAGTCATCCCAGGACATGTCCCAGGAGAAACACTGAGGAAGGCTGGAAGCTTTGTGATGCACTGGTGAATTTGTCTTGTGTCCCAGTTCCAAGGTAAGTGGGTTCTAGCTGAAGCCAAACTTTTTATTTTCAGAATATGCACAAAGTCAAAGCAAAAAAACCAAAAAACCTCTCTTGACACATGAGGAATCACGTGAAGGTCAGATTGTGCATGACCATTTATAAGAAATATGACCAAGACTATGTTATGAACTTACTTAAAAGGTTGTACAGTAAGTAGTGTTGTGCAGAGCAATCTGAGAAGTCTGTAATCATATTATTTAATTATTCATAATGGCAGCTGTCAAGATAGTACATTCAATATGTTAAATTATGCTTGCAGTAAGGATAACTTCACTGCATCTTTTGTAGTGAGATTTCCCTTTTACATGCCAGCATATGATTTCAGAATACTTCCCAAGAAGTATCCCCAAGGACTTTCCACATCTGATCTCATGTCACTCAAGAACCTTATTCTTTTTCACTGCTTCCAAGAGCTATGGAAGACATAAAAGGAAATTTTGCTAGTTCCAAAAATAAATACATTATAAAAGGTGAATGTAGCATTTCACTTTTAGCTAGAGCAACTATATAGTACGTCTGCTTGAGCTCTCTTATGATATTAGCTGACTCTTCCCAGAAAATGTTAGTGTATTTTGTTTTCTTGGAATTCAAGACACATACCCTTTGCTGAACCTGAAATGTTGGGGATGATTATAAATACCAGTGATTATGGAAAACACTATTCAGCATGCCAGCAGTATACAGCTTTTGCAAACTTTGCAAACCTTTACTTTTCTAAGAGTATGAAGTCTGATCCTACTGAATTCAGTAGATTTGACTTTAGTAGCATCATCAGGGCAAATTCAGGAGAGCCTCTTGACGTGCATTTTCACATTGGGTCCCTTTGAAGTCGCCAGTGTTCATTTGCATTAAAAATGGCAGGGCTCAATGTATCGTTTTCAAGTGATGTTTTCAATCTCTCAACAAGCATACTGTTTATGGAATAGTTCTTCTCCCTAGCATTCTCCTTCTCCTTGAGTACCACTTATGTATTGAAGTGCAATACAGTTTGAAATGGCATACCTGCAGGTCAAAGAACAGACTGAAGGAGTTAAAAGAGACATAAATCAGAATGCATGAATACATGGCATAAAGCAGAATACATGGCTCCATAGAAGGCTCAATTGGATAAAACAAACCATGTATCCATTTGTGCACAGCGTGTCTCTCCCAGATGAGCAGAGTTGAGAAAACAGGCTTCATAGACAGAACAAGTGTTGTCCATTGATGTACATAATAAATCATCAGTCTAGAGAATTTGTCAATAACATGCTGCCCTAAACATCCATATGTTTGCGGCATTAGGCTCATGTTGTTGCAACTAAATGAGATCTCAACCAACACAAAATGAAAAAAAAAAAAAAAAGCAGCAGAGTAGCTTAAAGTGGCAGCAAATCAGTTTGTGAAAAACAATCATGTTTTTCACCAGTTCTTTTTCAGAGCAGTTTGGGAAATGCATAGTGATTTACAAGAACAAAGATCACTAGTTTATGTTGTGCATACCTATTAAAAATCCAGACAACCACCGGGAAAATTCTTTTTACAAATTCAGGCCACCCACAGTGTTCCCAAATACATGAGCAACTTTGGTAACACCTGCAATGCAGCTCACTCAGGTGAATGGTAGGATTTAACACTAAATGCAGTCATGCAGAGGGCAGCTGAGATGAATTCTGGTTTCAGCTCTACCTCCGTGTTGTAGGGTGGCTGTGAGCAAGTCACATTTGTTTCACCATGGATATTTAGTATGTCTTTTCAATTTAGTCTCTGTTCACCTAGGTTGAACACATGGGTTTGTGCAGTGTCTACATTGCATTATGTGGCACCATAATACGAGTAAGAACTATCACAGAACATCAGAGAAACATGACAGGAAAGTGAATTTCTGAGGAGATAAAGTGGGTTGTATATACTAGATTAAAGTGATATTTATTATGTAAGAGAAAGCTGGAATTTATTCAGAAGTAACTATCTCTACCCCTCTTACCGCTCAAGATAATACATAAAGGCCACTAATCTCTCTAAGGTATTATAAATGTTTCTAAATTCAAATCTATTTACTGCCTGGTACTTTCTGTCATGATTCATACCACAATACAAGAATAGCTAAATCAGAAATAGATAACATAATTCAAATCATCTCTTAAAAATTCAAAATATTTTTTTTTAAAAATTATATATTTATTGCATGCAATACTCTATTCACTTCGAGAGAATATGTGTTATATCATGAAGTTTATACGTAAGGAATTCCTGTGTGGAAAAAATGGGTTTTACGAGTTAGCAAGAAGGGAGTAGATTTGTAATTTACTGTCATGGGAAAAGGGGAGATTTCCTCAATTCTTAGTGTGGAGATTTCCTCAACCTTTACTGTTTGTTTTGTCTGGAAAACCAAGACCCTTGTGCCTGACAAGTCTGTCAGTGTCCCATTATGGAAACCCCTCACTGAACAGTCCTTCTGAATCAGAAGGCAATTTGACTGCCCTTTTCAAGGTGGGCTAAGGCAAAAGCATAAGGGACCCCCCTAAGTGGGTCTTTCCACTTTATCAGAAATGTTTGCTCTGCTGCCGGCAACTGCCAGCACCCACAAAGCACTTACACTAGAAGTTTATGGAATAAAACCCTTATTAATATAAGCTTGTGAGGGATTAAGATTTGAAGATTGGCACTGATAGTACCCGACTGCAAAAATGTATTTAAAGCAATACACAGACAAGCTCTAATCCTAATAAAAGTATTCAATGTGCACAGAGTATAGTTCTTACCCAATAGGAGTCCCTATGGGAGAGAACACAGATTCTGACCTTTGGCTGCATGTTATGATGGAGTCTTCCCTCACTTTTTCCCCACTGTCAACTTACTTTTATACTATTTTTTTTATGTTTAGGTGGAGCTTGAGTGACTTTAATCATATACACCTTTGTTACTGATTGGTGTAAAACCCCCTCACTTCACTTTTTAAAGATCCAGTCGAAAAACTACAGAGTGCGTGCCCCGTGAGGGGTGGTCATACATTGGAGGTCGGTAACTTTGGGATGGGCATGTGCACTGATATTACAATTAGGTTTAAATGAACCAAGTTCACCTGAGGAGAGAGGTTTTGCCATGGTTGTTGGCTCAGCAGAAGGACATCTTCTCCTATCTTCCTTGTCTGACAGGTGCTGTGTGGTTTATCAGCTGCAAAGTACCATCTAGTTCCCCTCACTGCAAGGATTTTTGCAGATTCTGCCTTTGGCGTCTTTCTATTCCATCCCCATTAGCAGGTGTTTACTGTTGTATGGGGAATCATCATGGAGCTGCCAGCCTCATCCCATCCAGGGAGTAGCAGCTGCGTTTTACCCTATAATTTCCATACCGTTATAACTTCTGCTCGGATGTGAGTATAAATTCTCAGTTTCCCCTAATTTTTATCCCCAGCCATCTTCCCACAATTACCATGGGAAGAAAAAAGAGAAAAGGATCACTGATTGTCACTGGAAGAAACTCAGATAATTTCTTTTTAAGTACTGTATGGAAATAGAGTATGAAGAGGAAACATCAAATTTGTCAACACAATTTTAGGAGATCTAAACTCCAAAGAGCAAAATTGTCTGTGTGAAAGCAGGTTGAGCAGACTTTTTGGACTGGCCTGATGTTGCTAATTCACACAAAGATGATTTTGTGTAATATAATGTGGAGGTGATCAAAGAAAGCTTAGGAGTCTAAATTTCAAACTGACTTTTAGATCTGGCCAAGTGTGGGCATCCTGTTGTCAGCAGGAAGTACAGTGAACCGTTGTTCATAGATGTGATAAACTCTTAATGAAAGGAACATGGTGGTGAACAGCCCCCATCTGAAATATTAAAAATTATGTATTGGAACACAAAGACAAGACGCCTAGCTACTGAGAGTAGCTGCTTTGGAAATTATTAAATCTAGAGGTTAGTTTTTTTCTGCAGTAGCATTCACATATATGTTTATCTGTGTATATGTGCATGTGTGTGTGTAAACACAGAGAGAAAGGAGAGAGAGAGAGGAAAGGAGGGGAAGATTCTTGTAAAAGCTAATTCAGAACATCTATTTAGTGGGTTCCTAAAATCATGTAAAATCATGTAAGTGTTCCACAGAATATCAGACAATTGATAGAAAATCACTAGACCGGAACAGTCCATTTTTTTTTTTTTTTATTGTTCATGGCTAATTTACCACCTAGGCTTGTTGTAATTTTTCCTCTTACTATCTACTATTCCTGATTTGCATGCTGTTTGTTATTTTCACGCAATTCCATACAATTGAATTTGAAACATAAAGCTTTACAAAGATGAAAATAAATTACAATCAAAGAAAGAAAATTCAAATGAGTGAATGCCATAAAAACTACAATGCATTTCTTCCCCATGCTTTTAGACAGAACAAGAAAGAGTAAATTAAAATTAACATTAAAAGCTAGAAATAAAACTGCTCAATGATTTCTGCTTTCCTCATGTGGTAACAATTAACCAATGAAAATAATTAATACAAGACCACAATAAAATAAAAAAGCTTGGAATCTAAACTAATGTAGACACTTACATGGAAAATACACAGGATAACCAGAATTTCAAAATGCATTTTGAAGAAAATTACATACTCTGCAGGGAATGAGCCAACAGATGAAACTCAGGAGAATTCCATCATTTGAAAAAATCAGTCTGTAATGGAGTATAATTTTATTTTACACTTATGAAAAAGAAATTTAAAGGAATAAAAGGAGATGTTTCTAACCACAAAAAGAACTATGAGCTAACAGGACAACAAGACTGAAAAAGAACCTGAGCTGTCTATTGTCTTTCTGTTTAAAGCTCTTGCATTTTATCCTCCTTGCAGACAGCTGGATATATTTGTTCTGGACAGGTTTTTTGACAAGGACATTGTGGACTAAAAGCATCATACTATATTTTTCCTTTTTAAGGTACATGCAATCCATTCCCATCACTTTGAGGTAACTTTGCTTTCCAGTAGAATGCTGCAGGTTTTAATCACAAGTCTACTTTTATTCTCAGTATGAGATCAAAATAAATACACCACCAGCATGAACACTTTTCTGAGAGGACAAGAGGGATTCCTGCTTGTCATAACTAATGAGGGTGATCAAAGCCAACCAGGTGCTCACACTGACCCTGAGCTTTGATCATTTACTCTACTTTCCAATATCTGAGCCTGGGAGTGAGTTGCCCTAATAGCCTCTGGTTACTTTAGTGGCATATGGCAGGAAAAAGGAGTGGAAGATAAGAAGAGGCAAGAAGGAGAGGGGAATGTCTAGCTATGCAGCATGTGGAAGTCTAAAAACCTCCGAGCAATTGAAGTAAGCTCATATTCAAGTCTTTTTATACGCTGTACATGTTAATGTTATTGAAATACTCACTAGACTTTTCATGAAAGCTTGTCCCAAAGGGCAATGACATGATCCTTTACTCACCTTTGAGCAATTACTCAAATGAGCAGTCTCAGTAGTTTAAAAGGCCTTGTGCGCGTGTGTGTGTGTGTGTGTGTGTGCGTGCAACCACTCTTCTGAAGCCTATGAAACTTCTGACTCCTCAAAGAACATATTAATGCTACATTTTTACACATTGTAAGTATTTCTACTGACTTACTATTCTTTCACCCTTTGCTGGCAGTGGTGTTCGTGATAGCCCCCACTGTACAATCCCTCAACTGTGGACTGTGGTGCAGTCAGACAAAGGTGTTGTTTGTCTTGCTAATGCTAGTTTCTCCTTAATTCTAAAAGTCGATTATGTAATAGAGTTGATAGCTAAAGGCATTTGGGGAACACTTGCTACCATCAAGTCTGATTCACACTAAGTGAATCTTTCTGAAAACAGTTTTCTTTTGTCTGTGCTACTGCATGAAGAATTTTATGTTCAACAGCAGCAAGTTTAAATGCACACATATAATTTCTTAGCGAACTGAGATTCTGCAACAGCTGTGCAGTTTTCAGATGTTCTCCAAAAACACTGCAGCCACAAGAACAAATGTAGCAGGTGATATTATTTGATGGTCCAGAAGCTGAGATAATTATTTAATTCAAATCCTAGGAAAAAGCAATGATAAAACAAAAAAGAGATCTGGTATCATCCTTGTAAGATTCTTCTTCACAAAATTTAGAGAGAAACAAGAACATCAGTGTCTTATTTTTTGTTTCCAGAAAAGAGGAGTCTTTCCTTAGCACTTTAATGACGCAGGCATTCAAGGCTGTGCATTTTAAAAAAGAAAGATAAGTCAGCCTTCAAAAGACCTGCACTCCTCAGAATGGGAATGTTTGCTTTTTTCTGTGCTATGACATCCCTTTTGTAAGCAAGAACAAGAGAGGGTAATCAAAGTTATCTGCTTCTACTGAAAATTAGAACTCTATTAATCATTAAATGTTTTTCATGTCTTCTGGCCTCCTTATTGCCATTGTCATAATTGCTAAAACATTCCCTCTAACTGGAATAATGCCACTGAAGAATCCAGGTAAAACAAGTAGCTAGAGAATGGTCCAAATATCTACCTTGAAGATGTATTTTCACAAGATTACTATATTACATAAAATTTAGCTGTCAGTGTTTATTCAGCATAACCCTGACCATAGAAGGCCTGCTAATAGGATGCATTAACCTTCCCTACTGATGCACAGGCTTGGTTTTTACATTGTCCTACACCAGTTCAGCCATCTTTGGACTATTTGTTACTACTGATGCTCCAGATGTCTGGCTTTTCCCTAGTAAACTGTCTTTAAAAGTGGAAAAGAAAGTGCCTGCAGTTTCCTTTCCTCTCAGCATTTGTATGTTTATGCTTACAAACTTTTAACTGTAGCTGCCATTGTACATCAGTTCTGCTGCAGGGGAATAAAGGAAAAATTTAATATGGAATTATGGTCAAAATAGAATTCAGCAGAGATCACACACTTTCAGCGACAACACCATAGATGAATACATTTACAAATAAATGAATGATGTCCAATGTCCAAATAGTAATACAATGAAAGAATGTTTTGGTCTTCCTTTGAAGTGGCCTTACTATGCAAATAATCTGCTTTAGGCTTAATTTTACAGACAGTTCCCAGGTTGCATATTGTGTGGCCTCTGAAGCCAGAGTGCTGTATCACAAGTTGGTAATTGCATGGTGTCAGATTGCACCTCATCTAATTCCATGTCACAGTAAATTATGGGTGTCTGGGTCCTGCAACATGTGTAGCTTTAAAAAGCCGAACTATGCCATTGCGTTATGTGCTAGGTGGTACTGTGAAGCTCTGACCTTGATATGTAATTTAAGTAACTTTCAGTACGTTAACAGTAACTGATGCAAGTATTTAGGAGTGTCACAGGCAATAGAGAAGACATAATCTCTTTTATATTTTACAAAGTGGAATTTTGCTACCAAGTAGAAAGTAAAGCTGATCCAATGTTGCATGGAAAGCTGGCTGGCATAATGTCTTTCACAAGCCTCTGCTATGGTGTTATTTGTGTCCTTCTGTTGGTATGTTTGTCATTTTCAGGGTTATAAATGGAGCATCAAAAATATGCAGCAGAAGCTGAATGAATTCTACAACTATTCCTAAGTATATGCCTCAATTTATGTCACATTAAAAATATCGACACTTGTGATACTTTGTAAAAACATGCTTTTTTTTTTTATCCGGAGAAAACATGGCAGATCTGAGCTCTGCCTGTGACAATATTTTTTTTTTTTCCTGAACCAGCTGTCTTCAGAAATGCTATCATCTTAGGCATGAATTTTTATTATCTTTTCTATACCAAAAACCACCACCAAAACTGGAACCACAACCACTCACCTATTTTTCTATTGTAAGTATTTTTACTATGAAGGATCATCACAAGTCAAAGGCGATAGGTCAAAGAAGCAGTTTGAACTTGGCTTAATGAAAGATACTTAAGGTAATTGGAACAGATATCATATTTTCCTCTGACTGTCCATAATGCTTTTTACAATGACAACATGACTCTTTCTGCAGGAGGAGAGGATTTTGACAATTAATTTGTGCTTATCGGAACAGAAATATTTTATATCTGATACAGAAGTAATTTTCTGCTAGAAACTGTACTTCAATTTTTTAAAAGCAGTAGTAAAACAGGTTTGGAGGTTAGCTAGAGGAGGAATTTAGATTTTATACTGACTGTCAAACTTCCCTCTGCATCAAAATGAAGAGAATTAACAATCCTGCATGCTTAAAACAATAGTGCAGACCCCACATTCTTAATCCTCTGTTTCACAGGATAAGATTCACACTCACTAAAGGTAGAGGAGTTCCTAAACTCTGGGGCATTTCACTCATTCTTTGGTGGAAGAAGTTCCCAAGGCTGAATTTTGCAAGAAAAAGGATTCAAAAAACTATTATTAATTCCCTGAAAATTATAGTTGACTGACCAAGCCATCTTGTGTCAAAAAATGTTGGAACTTACGAAATGGTGTCAAAAAAATCTCCTCTTTCACACAGAACCCTATCCTTATATTAATGGCAGGTAAATTTTTCAAAAGCTATTACCTGATTTAACAGCCTAAATCACATTTTAGAGGTGACTTTAGCATTTAATAACTCAGCCTTAGTTTGAAAGCAACTTGGAAGTTACATGTCATCTGTTTCTGCCCTTTTGAAAATCGCATCTTGTACTTAATGCAATCTTTAAGCCCCTTGGAAAAGCTGGTTTTAAATCCTTTTTGAAAATGTCACAGTTGTAAGGGTACTTCTAAACTATGGGAGTTAGAAGCTTTCAAAGCATGCCTGGAGTATACTCCCTTGCTCTTTCCCTCCATGTTAAAGCAATACCTAAGCAAATACTTTTCATCTGTTCTTTTATGGAAAGGCAATGACATGCCTGTACCAGGAAAATGAATCAAAACTTTTCTTACCTGTATAGAGCAAGGTGTATGAGTGGAAATAAATGCAAGAGGACAAGGCAGAGGAGTGGAATGAATATTAGGTTATTAATCCTTTAGACTGGCTTGCTAAAATCAAAAAGATTTTGCAAAATGTAGAGGATGAATACTTGCTGGCATAATTTATTTGTAATGATCTAGCTAAAGTTCTAGCTATAACATTTTACCTGGGTTTTTTTGTGTGATACTTCTCTAATACTCACCTCACCTGAAATCATTTATGCAGATGCTGGAACTTATGCTGGAATATTATTTGCATGAATAATCTATCATTCTTTTTGCAGAATGCATGACAGTTGCAAAGAGAGTAAAAATTTGAAAACAAATGAGTGACTTCAGTTTTGCAAAGACCTTATCTGTTTGCTTCATGCTCTGACATCTGAATGCCCCTCTTTGTCCTCGTTATGGTATTTGCTGTGTGGCTAAAGATGTACATCAATCTTTTAGAATATCTTTGATTAAAGAACAGGACACAAGTTTGTTCATTCATAGCCCAGAAAGCCAACCACATCCAGGGTAGGTTTAGATTAGATAAAAGGAAGAAATTATTTACTCGGAGTGTGGTGAAGCACCTACACAGGTTGCCCAGAGAAGTTGTGGGTGTCCCATTCTTGTAAGTGTTCAAGACCAGGTTGGATGGGGCCCTAAGCAACCTGATATAGTGAATGGCATCCATGCCCACGGCAGGTTGTTGGAACTATCTTTGAGGTCCCTCTAACACAAACCAATCTGTGGCTCTATGACTCTATCATCTTGGTGGTCCTACAGAGACCAATGAAACCTTCTAGAGCACAAGCATGCATGTGTGCACAATGCATTTTTTGGTCTGGACCTACACCCTCAGTAGTTCTTCACTCATTGTTAAAATTGTTGTGTAGCTGCAATTGGATGGTGGTATTATTCTTATTCTCTTATTCTTATTCTTATTCCTATTCTTATTCTTATTCTTATTTTTACTCTTATTGCTGTTAACTAGAATGGAGTTTAGATATCTGAGAAGTATAAGCAATGATCACATTTGGAAACACAGTAGGATATAGCACATCAGCACTGGAATGCTACAAATGCAGTATTTAATGCTCATAGATGGCTGTTGTGACTAGAACCAGGTTTTTAGTCAAGTAAAGAGATATTTCTTGGCATTACAGGGTCACACCCTACTGTCAAGTTTTAAGTAGCACTCTACATTGATCTCAGTGGGTAGTTGTGTTTAAAAATTGATGGCATGACCTGGCCCTTAATATGGAATGTCACTTGAAAAGAACATACAGATTTTGCAGCTCTCTGCACAATAAGAAAAAGCAGAGTAGAAGGAGGAGGAAACACAACAGGCCTCATGTTATCTTGAAGTATGTGGAGCGCGTGGAATTTTAAACAATATTAATATCTTGAGCCTCAGCCTGCTTCATAACCAATATTACCTTAATTTATTTCCACAGACTTCAGTAGAGTTGTTTCGGATTTACATCATTGTTAATTTAATCAGAATCTAAACACACTTGGTGTTAAATGCAGAAATATTTTCATGAAAAAATATTCAAAGTATCTCATAAATATGTTTTTTTGAAAATAATTTGGATTTGGAAGCAGAGCCTAAAGAATTATATTAATATTTAGAAGTATTCTCTTAGGTTCAAAACCTATGGATATTGCATATCCTTTGGGTTGCAAGTTTGTTGCATTTTTCCAGTCAGAATCTCAACAAACACTTTTCTATGCATCTTAAAACTTACAACAAACTGTAAAGTATTTGTTTATTGTCAGACCAGATAAAAAAATTTAAAATCTTTGTCTATCCTGATTCAAACTCAACTTTTCCATAATCTGTGTCACTCATGTATTCATATGTTTTGTATAAGCTTTCATTTTTCTTTGACAGCCAATGATCTTTTATTTTATTAAAGACACTTGAATTCATCCTCTCAACCATGCTGTAATCATTTTGATCTTCGTGATTTGCTTCTCCTCATACCAGCATCTGCTCATAAACTTGTACCACATAGCAAGGCTACGTAATCAGTGTGAGCAAGATCTCTTGTCCCTGTTCCATGGTTTTTGTTTGAGTTTTTTTTCCTCCTTTGTTTTACCAAGGGGTGTGATCTGGTTCAAATTACAATATGAATACAGCATAGCATAAGGATGTATGCAATGAAGATTAAAAATAAGTCACTGAGCTCACTGTAACTTTCTCAATGTCAAAAAATGTGCCATTGCAAATCCCCTGGGACTGCCTGAACAATACTTGCATATTCCAGGCCTTATGTCAGCCTGATACCCATCTGTCTATTTGCTAAGCTCAGTCTCTCCTGTCCTTTTCAGTATCACTCCTTCTGTTATGGGGGAACGGGAGAGGAGAGGAGGGGCTCTGAACAGCAAAATTTCCCTTCATTTTGTTCAAAGGTGAGATCCTCTGGACATGATATCTCCCTGAAAGGTACTCTAACGCCATTTGCATGTTGTTGTAGGATGTTTTTGTGCTAATTCTAAAAGTAACAAGTCAGCACCCAACATTTTAAATAACCTTGAGTATCACTATTGTATTTGAATAATTTAGATCAGGGTCCTGACTCCAACTTGGAAATAAACAGTTTTGATAAATCTTAGTACAGGGTCTGAGGCTTTGTGTTTTGCACAGTACAGAATTTGCAGACAAGTCAGATGATAGCAAGAAGAATTAACATTAAACTCTTCTGATTTGTGCCACTCGACAGCTAATTTTGAACCTCTGCAGGAATGTTCTCTGTGCCACAGTGCAACACACTCTCTTTGAAGTGTAACTTGGAATGTCTCTGCTCTGGGACTGTATCTGAGCCAGACTTTTGGGGGATTCTTTGAGGAGGGGTGATCAGTGAAGTGTCCCCTCACTTGCAGAATCAAGACTGAGATCTGCAGGTGAGTCATTGTGCAAAGCTGTTTCTTAAGACTATTTCGTGATCATGCTATAGGCAGATGTGTGCAAATCTTTCACAACCATGAAAATTGTTAAATGCTTCTGTAATCAGCAGAACACAATTTCTTTGGATATTTGTCTGCAGTAAAACAGCAATGCATTTGTCTCCTCTGTATCATCATATAATCTATAACTGGTGGAATCTTAAAACTACAAGCATTCTCATTGCAATATTCTCAGCTCTTATTTTTATTTTGCTTTTCTTTTTCTTTTAACAATTTTGAAATCTTTCTGGATGTGTAGTCAGTCATGCATTGGTTGGTTTGGAAATGCAATATGCTTTGTTGGCTTCCTGTAGGATGTCACTATCCCCCCATCTCCTATTTTTCTTGAACTAGCAGGCTAAAATTTTGCTAGAGGAGAACAGACAGGGAGACAAAGCCTTGCAATGAACATGATTACTCAAAACTGCTTTCCTTAGAAAAGCAGGGGAGGCAGAATTGCGCATGTGATTGCTATAATAGGCTGTGGTGCTTCTTGATCACTTTGAACACAATGAGCATATTCCAGAAAGGTCTTCTTTATCTTGTATGAGAAATGCTTGGTCTGTTCTGATGTTATCCAGTGACTGCACTTGTCACCTGATTTCAGGTAGGTATCTGAGTAGGCACAAAATATTAGATGTCTCCTTTGGAGTTTTCAGAAGTAGATGGTATTCTTTGGCACCAGATTTATTTGTTATTTGTGGGAAGAGGTGGTTGATGATATGAATATAGCTGTTCAGTTTTACAACTGAAATATATAAAAGAAAATATCTACTACTCTCTGGCATTTATTTTCTTAATGCCAGACAACAGAGTCTTCTGAATGGTCTCCAAATCAGTATGTGACTGACTAAAGTATTATTTATCTAAGAAATTGATGACCCATTCAGTTATGTAATAGTCGTCTTCAGCTTTTCTTATGCACAAAAAAAGGCAAGCTTGTTTAACACATTTTAGTAGAGTGCAAAAACTGTAAACTCAAGCAAAAATGGTTTGGGAATTTAGATTTCTCACTTAGTTGGCAGCCCATCTCTATCAGTCTTTAAAGAAAAATCACTGCTCAATTAAATGCTACATTCAGGAAAGAAGTAACAACTACAACAACAAAACCCTCAGATTCTAAAAATTAAATGAGCAGTGATGCCTTAATATACAGTCCAGAATCACACAGCAAGATCTGGATAGAAATAAACATAATACTTATTTTTGTACTGTATGTCCATTTTTTTCTCCTTAGGTAGTTCTTCATTTGTCATGAACATATTGCTGATTGTATATTTATTGCAAAAGAAGCATAGACACCTAATACACCCAGCCTGAATTGTCAAGTTGGTGTTGAATACTTTGGAGGTACTGTGGCACTTAAGCAATGTGAGTAATCCTGTACTTGACTTGTGAGATCAATGAACAAAGATAATTTCTTGGTATTTATTAACATTCTTTTCTGAAATATATGACATCATAATTTATAACAGAGCCTCAGGGACAAGTTAGGCAATAGCAAAAACACCATTTTACAATTACACAACCCAGCCATGAGGAAACAAGAACCCCTACTATGTTTATTTCTTCAATAGTGATTGCTGCTTCTGACCCAGACAGTCTACTTTTCTCAGCAAGACATGTATTCCTCATGCTACAAAACAAGAGGTTTCTGAGTTAAATACTGATATACCATATCTCGTGCAAGACCAACCTTTTTAGAGTTAATAAATAACCACATGTTTGACCTAAAGAACAACCCTCTTTGGAGTGAAGATTGAATATGCCACAGATCTAATGAATGGCTGTCTGCTCCATGCTGCTGTACCTACAGTAATATCTACTGTACTCTATAGCTGATCTTCAGGTTACTGCAGAGCTAAAATGTTAATATAGAGTGTTATTATTTCCTTAGACAATTCTTGTACTTATCTTTCTCTGCTTTTATTTCCCAATGTTGTACTGTGCATTTTGGAAATTCTTCAGTGCTGCGTATCTGAAAAAAATTATCTCAATATAGTGTTTAAAATGTGGTTCTCAACAAAGATTTTAAAGATTAAACCCAAAGGAATAAAGTGAACAGAAATAGAATTTGGGGTTTGCATTGATTGAAAACTGCTGTTGTATAATTCCCATTTTCCTCTACTAAGATATCATAATTTACATTTCTGTTTGCCTCTTTTTTCCTTTCCTAATACATTTTTTTCAAAAAGAGTAAACATCATTCCCTTTCCTTATGGGTGTTCTGGGACTATCTAATAACTAAATATTGTATAATTCAAGAGAAAATTACTCATGTCTCATACACATAAAATGTTTTCTGCATGTGGTCTTTTGGTAATTAACATGAGAAAAATATTTGAAGCCATCTCACAGATCTCAATGTTATCAGTCTCATATATCTTCCAAATGCTGTATTATTGATTAATACTGGTATATTTTATACCCTAATTCAATGTAATTGTATGATAAAATATTGCTTATTTTTTTTCCAGAATTTTGTCAAAGTAGTATAAAATGGAGGTATATATACCCTATTTGCCAAGTTCCTAACTCATCTACACTCTTAATTCAAATCAGTTTTTTAACATATCAATAAACTTATGTTGCATTCTAAGCACTTCCCAAGATGGTCTGATGTTTAAGGTGTTTTTTCCTTAATACTAATTGAGGAACACAGGAGACTGCTCCAGCACCTGGTAACTTACTATCATGAAGAAAAGAAGCCTGCAGAAGCCAACACTGAATCTGTATAGCTGTAAGTGCTGACATTTTTTTGCCAGAAAAAAAACACACTACTATTGAAAGATTTCAGAGATAGTCTAATCATGCTCATTAAGAAAAAAAATTTGTGAACAAAACTTAATGTAATGTACACTTTCAGTGAATCCACAATGAAGCAAAGTAGAGATAATTGATATTCTAGTTTATGCAAGAGACAGCATGCAAAGTCACCTTTCTTTTACTTGCTAATGTCAGAGTTTTCATGAAAATTCAATATTACAAAAAGTTGTTCACAAAATGCCTTCAACTTCTAAGTGGTATTACTGCTATTACTGAGATGTTATTTGTAATAAAACCAAAATGCTGATATCAACAATTTTTCTCCAAGTACACATTTCATATGCTGCTTTTTCACACAGTATTTAAATGAAGCTGACATGCAAACATAGGTTTTTCAAAATCAAGGAAGGTTTTCCTGAGGATATATAACAAGATATTTTACATTTCAGATTTTAAGTACTTTTTTCCATGTAGGAAGTATGCATACATACAGAAAAAAAAAAATCGTATATCTAAATTTATATTTTAAATTACTGTCATGCATTACTTGTATACTTAAAGAGTCAGTAAAACAATTTTTTTAAATTTCCTGAATGTTGTTTTAGTCATTTGGTTTACATCTCAATACACAAAAAACCATTACCACAATACAAAAATATACTATTATTTCACACTTCTTTGGAAAAGGTAAAGTTATTTGTAATTTGCCTTTAATTTATGTTCAGTTGGAAATTTTTTATTTTTTTTTTTTTTTATTCTCAGGACAATACTTAATTTTCCAGAGGATAAAAAGACACTTTATTTGCCATTATTTAAAATACCAATAGCTTGCAAAGTACATTTTGATAAGTTATTTTATAGGCAATGCTACACATTTCAATTTCTACTAGTGTCTCTAATATCCTCCCTACAAATATTTGATATCTGGGTTTAATTATACTGTAAAATAAAATCCTATATTTCAACACTATGTAATTTACTTTTAATTTAACAAGCAGATATATGTAAAATATCTTTAACAGAATCATGTAAATCTCTAGTACATCAATCTTTTCTATGGTTGTACCATTTGCAACACTTAAAAGAGAGAGGACACTGTTAATTTTTGAAGACAGAAAAACAAATTTTATGTTTCAAATTAGTACATTTTTTTGGATGATTGAAGTGAAACATTCAGAGTGAATTTTTTTTAGATGATTGAAGTGAAACATTCAGAGTGAAGTGGCTCATGCCAGATAGAACATTTCCACAGGTATGCTGCTCTTTTTATGCTACAGACAGATCATAAAGAGGGCTAATGTCATAATGCTGTCTTTTTGGTGAAGACAATGAAATAGTATCACACATCAAGGGCTGTCTCTTATTTGTGGGGTTACCACAACAGAATTAAAGTTTTACTGCTGTACTGGTGTCAGGGGAGGTGTTGGCTAATGGGGTCCCTGTGAATACAGGGTCCTGGGATAGAGAAGTAAGGGGGCACAAGGGTAAACACTGAGACTGATTATGGAGTAAGAGAGAGACTGTGGCACTGCATTGTAAAAGAAATATTAAATCTACTCCTAATTATGCACTCAGAGTGGGCAGGCACTACAGCTATGTAAGGTTTAGTTGATGTTTAAGATCAAGAGCCAAATTACTCAGGCCTCATACCTCCCAAAATATTGAATACAAATGGTCATTCCAGGAACGGTCAGATATATACGGTTTTAGATTCACAGTTAGACTCAGTAATACTTGCTGCAACTACTGAAATATCTGTAATAATTTAAAGTGATCTTTAATGAAGCTACAGTTTTTATTATCCAGCAGAAAAGCTTTCTGACATCAATGGATATGATGGCTTTCTAGCAATTCAATTATTATTTTTTAGTTCGTCATTTGATCCCTGTTTCTGATGTTCTCTGACTATGGAAAATGTGTAATACTAGTATTCCAAAGGCAGGATTTTCAAGGGACATGTTTGTGTAAATAAATGCAAAATCATATATTGTAGCACGTAGAAGACATTTTCAAAACTCTTCTGCACTGTCCTGCTCTGTTTTTTATTGATGTCAGTGGAAGTTCTACCATCAGCACAAGAAGAAATAATGCATCCCAAAAGGTTTTCAAAACCTACTCTGTAGCTATTTTTCTATGTAAGATGAGAAACACAGCCAAGTAGAATCTTGTTTACACTGTCTCTTTCTATGAGGCTAACAATGCAAAAGACCTTTAAGCATGTACAAATATAATTCAAATTTTTTTTTGTTTTGTTTTGGTTTTGGTTTGGTTTTGGTTTTTGGTTTTTTGTTTTTTTTTTTTTTTTTTTTTTTTTAATTAACTCTTTCATAATGTAGAT
>JAWWTY010000106.1:77929415-77966276 GCA_035222235.1 Margarornis squamiger | reverse complement strand
TACAATGGACTTTTCCAGTTTCCCATATTTATTAGATCAAAGGGAAAGATCACCTTACTGAGTTTTAAGCACGTCCCACCTGACAGTGGCCAGGGGAGGTGGGTAGGGAGGTGATAGTGCAGAGGGGTTCCTGCCCCCATGAGCCCAGGCCCCACCCAACCACTGTCAGACTCTTTCTCTGCCTGGGAAAGGGGGTTAGGGGAAGGAGTCCTCTGCTCTGAGACAGGAGCAGCGGTCTGGGACAGGTATCCATGGTCAGTCCTTTCTGGCTGATGGGGGAGCAGAGAAGGACCTCACAGCTCCCCAGCAGTGTGTGCCAGGGCTCACAGGTTCTCTGCTCTTCAGAGGCACAGTTCCCACAGTTCCCACTCTGTGTGGCCATGTGCAATTCGAACTTATATTTTATAGACAGATGAATTACTTGCCTGCACAACTGGCATCTCAGGCTACAAGCTGGATATTAAACAAGATAAGGAAAGAGGCAAATCCTGCAAGCTGGGCTAGCATTTCTTTTTCCTTACACAGATGACTCAGCTGTGATAACTCCCAGGAACATTCACACCTGGCCTGAAGGTATTAACCGCTTGTTGATGAGCCATAAAGGGCCACAATGGGCTCAGCTGCACTGACATAAGAGACAGCCACAACATCTTAGAAGTCTCTAAGGCTCCTGAAGTGTCCTGTGACTCACAGTATTACATTATCCAGTGTAAACCTCCCTTCTCCAGGGGAGGTACCAGAGACTTTCCCACTTGAGCCTGAGCATGTATAACTCTGAGTTTTGGAGCTTCTCTCACCTACTTGGGACTTCCACCACCACCTTGATGGATCTGGACTGTGGTCACCACTTCTACAGGACTACAACCATGACTTCAACCAATGAACATTGAAATTGCAACAACCAAGTCTGATTGCTGGATCCAGTGGGTGTCTTGTGTGTCCTTCCAGTCACCTGGGGGGTCTACAGCCCTGTTCTGACTGTCTGTGCCAGCACTGGAGCCACTTTCAAGTAGCTTTAAAGTAAACATCATATCCTTACCTTCTTTTTCCCCATGACTCCTCAGCAGGGTCAATATTTTTAGGTATTTATGCTTCCTTGCCTGTTTTCAAGGTCAAATACCTTTTTGGTGGAAGAAAAATCATAAATTGCTTTTCATTTCAGTTTGCTGTCGTAATTTCACAAAAAAAGTCAGTTAGTGAAGTTCATACTTGAAGACTGTGAACATAACATCAGATATAAGAAAGTAACATAATCTAGTGATGATAGTTAACTTTTAGATTGTAAAACTTCCATATAAATATTTGGCAATAAGTTCATACAGCTATGTAGATGTGAAAATATTACTTTATTTTTTAAAGAAACTATCAATAATCCGTTCATTCTCCAGAATCAAAAGCAATTAGAGTGTTATAAAATTGAAATAAACAAAGCTTTATATGTGGGTTTGCTTTTCCCTATATATCTTGTACAAGATATACGCATGGTGTATGTGTTATTTATCATTAAGAAGCATAGAAACATCGCCATATCTGAAAGTAAGTGACCTAATATTACAGTCTTCCTTCTCAGAATTTAATATTTCATTAGATCAATGCCAGTGGACTAAAATCCTCTCCAGAGAGGCTTTTTCCACTGAGAGAAAAAGTGGAGTAGGAATTGGACCTTATAAATTTTATGAAAACTTGAGATAGCATTTTTCAGAAGTTCATTCAATACAGCTGAAAGCAAAAAAAAAAAAAACAAAAAAAAAAATGGGTAAACAAAGGAAGGAAGAGTAAAAAAAGGCGTTCATAAACTCCTCAGATTATCTTATAAAGAGCCTCCAAACTTTCTCAGTGTGTATTCAAACAACTAAAAGAAAGGGTGGAGGTTGCATTACAATTGCTCTGATCATCACCTTTTATAAACATTTCATTTTTATTTTCCTAGAAGAAAAAGAAAATGAATAGAGCAAAGATTTATGTCATTGAATGTCATAGCTGATTACCTCTAGAAATGAGAAGAATGCAATTTTTATGACTTTATTTAAAACAGAGCTATTTTTCATAAGTAAATACAGCCAGGCCAGACAGCTTTAATTTTTAAGAATGTATGGAACACTCTGGCGTAAATTTTTAAATGATTATATGTTTTTTTAGGTTCAGTGTTTTCCTAAATATAACATTGAGCACAATTCTAGTATGCATAATATTTCTGTTGTAATTTGCAATGATACTAAGACAGTAATTTTTCTTAGTAAGATGTAGGCCCTATGAACCATTCAAAAATGCCCTTCACCAATAATTTATTTCCAGGAATGACTTATGTGTACAAGAAACTGATTTCTTTTTCCACCTAGTGGAATGAACTTGCATGGAGAATTAGAGGTGTGAAGAATGTGTAAAAGTTAATGAAATTCAAGGATCATTGCAGTTAAACTGAGATGTAATAGTTGTGTGTTTGGCATTTATTTTGATCTTTCTTTTTGTAGGACAGATACAAATACTCAGATTTGTGTTATACAAACTCTCTGTGCATGTCAATATAGGTAATGGTTCCAAAGACCTATTTATTACCTATATTTCCCTGCTAGAAGTCTATCTGATAAATTTCTTCCTCTTGAATGCATTCTTGAACGCAGAGAGACACAGACACACGCATTCTTTGTAAGAGCCAAGCAGAGGAGTATGTGAGAAGGCAAGCCCATGATGAAAGATGTGTTTGTAATAGAGCAAAGTATATCCATGTGGATGGTACCAGTCATTGAAAGTTCTGCTCTGACAGCTTTGTGCACAGTGCTGTATTCAGGTCTCAGAGATCGTGTGCCCTGAAATAGTGACACCCAAGATCAGAAGCATATAATATTTATTGTTATATTATTTATTAAACTACATTTATATTATCATTAAAATATTTACTTGAAAGAGTGAGAAGAGCAGAGAGAAGTGTGGCTATTTGTTTTTATTTGTTTAAAAGAAATTCTGATATAACATAAAACAACTAATGCTGATTCCTCTGTCACGCACAGATACCTCCATTTTCTAGTTTCTTTTCTTTGAAACCTTATTCAGAGACTCTTTGTTTCCTGTAGTCATTATATTTCCCAGCAGGAAGCAAGGAAATTCCAGTATCACCTACCACTGAGCGAAAAAGACGAAGTAGAAAACAAAGATTATGTTATCACAAGGTTTAATATGATAGAAATCTACACTGCAAATCTGCAAAACTGTACAGCAAGCGAGTGTCAAAGTTCTCATAACTTAAAGCTGCAATGAAGCTCTGAGGCAAAGCACACTTGAGTTTATCTTAATTATTCTAGCTAGTTTTTCAGCAGTGTGTGGGAGTCTGAATTACTTTGAGCATGTTTGCTTCAAGCAGTGAAAACAGGGGCTCATTCTCACTGCCAGGCCCCACTCCAGTAGCTACCTTGGAGAAAGTCATGGCAGAGTTTGCAGACCTGGAAACTACAAGGCAATGGCAGATTGAGATACCATAATCTTCTCAATGGACTTGGTTCACCAGGTTCATCCATCCCCGAGGACAGATACCTGATGTGGCTGGAGTTTTGAGGATCCACCTGCCATTTTCCTTTAAGATGAGCACACCTGAAAAACCTGAGAGTTTTCAGGAGCATCAGGTTTATATATGACCAAAAACTGATAAAGCGATCTACTGGAAGAAAAAGATTAAAATAAGAGTATTTATAAATTAATTTCCCCCTTGTCCATGTATCCTGACAGAATGGTCTCCTTTGAATTTGAATCTCAACCATCAGTTTTAAGAAGTTTGTTAGGTTGCCGTCAGTTTCGCAATCTCAATTGAAGTACCTAAGAAATCTTTTTTCTGCCACCCCTGAGACCTCACTGTGTACACAAGAGCGTCAGTCCTTGTCTAGTTATGATTCTAGCTTACAAACTTTTCTCTCTTTTTGTCTCTGTGCTGTCCACATTAGGAAAGTTTCTTCTTTGTGAAAGTTTGTGGGTTTTTTTGCCTCTAAAGAATTCTCCCATCAAAACTTTCTAAAAGGCTGTCATCAACTGCCAGCAGCTAAACAAGAATCCCGATTACCTGTTGTCCAGCACTACGTTCTCCATGTAGCAATATTTGGATGTTCAGCAGGACAAGGGAGGTGATTCTCCCCCTCTACTCCACTCTCATGAGACCCCACCTAGAGCACTGCATCCAGCTCTGGGGTCCCCAGCACAGAAAGGACATTGACTAGTTGGAGTGAGTCCAGAGTAGGGCCACTGAGTTGATCATAGGGATGGAGCACCTTTCCTATGAGCAAAGGCTTAGAGAATTTGGTTTGTTCATCCTGTAAAAGACAAGGCTTCGGGCTAATCTAGTTGCAGCCTTCCAGTACCTGAAGGGAATCTACAAGAAAGATGGAGAGAAACCTTTTACAAGGGTCTGTAGTGACAGGACAGGGGGATATGTCTTCAAACTGAAAGATGGGAGGCTTAGATTAGATGTTAGGAACAAATACTTTACTTTGAGGGTGGTGAGGCATAGGAACAGGCACAGGTTGCCCAGAGAAGCTTTGAATTCCATATCCCTGGAAGTGTTCAAGACCAGGCTGGATGAGACTTTGAGAAACCTGATCCAGTGGAAAGTGTGCCTGCCTATGGCAGGGGATTGGAACTAGATGATCTTTAAGATGATCTTTTCAGCCTAGGCCATTGAATGATTCTATGATTCAGCAAAACAGTAAGTAAGCAGACATTCCTTGCAGCCTGTCTTTCCTGACCTCAGCATCAGATTGTTCCTTCAGACTACTTCCTTTTGTCCACTACAGTGGACAATTTAAAATATGTAAATATGTAACTGAAAGTTTTCTTGGGTAAATGCTGGGTTTTCCCCGCATCTCTTACTAATAATAAGGATTCTGAAATAGTGATTTTTTAATTTCTTTTCCAAAAGTACTTGGACATTCAGCTAATCAAAACAGCCACTCCACAGAGAAATAGAATGTCCTTCAATATTAAATTGCATACATTTGATATGAGGTGACTTTTTGTCCATCACAGAAGCCCTTATTTCATAAATTCCAGCAGACAGACATAACTTAAATATTCCTATTTCTCACTCATACACCAGCTATTTATAAAATGTAATTCATTCAGGCAGAAAGATAGGCATTGGGCTAGAATAATGGTTGTTTATTTTTAGATATCATCCTGTATTCTTGCTAGAGTTTGAGAGCTGCATTTACCTTAATTGAATGTGATTTTTCTGGTTACTAATATTCTGAGCACGTTGGTAGCTTCAGCATTTTCTGTCATGCCATGCTATTGATATATTATAAGAACAGAACTGATATGGTTGATAGGAATTGAGGCAATGATGAGCAAAAATGTTCAAAATTAGCTACTAACACCAAAAAAAAAAAACCACAGGTGCCAAGTGCAAGTTTAACATCGTAAAAAAAAAAAAAAAGTATGTCGAGAAAACGGACAGTTGAGAAAAATGATTCTTGAGGAATCTTCTTTTCACTAACTCTTATATTCTCAGATTATAATGAGCACTGAGTTCCTATCAACCCAAACACAACTACTAAAGGATATAAACTCCATATTGCAAGTTTAAAAGGTGAAAACAACCCGGAGATGAAACCTCAGGATGAAAAAAAAAAATAAAAATCCCCCACCAAAACAGTCTATTAATTCTCTAACTGTAAAGCTGAAGTTTTATTAGGTATTAGTAATTTCTGAAATTCTTTAACAGGTGTGGAACTACAATGATATTTCAGTGGTAAAACTTTTTGCATACTTACATTCCTAGATGAAAATGCAAAAGACTTGTTTGTTTGTCTATTTCTATGGAAAAGCACTGATATTTCTGTTCAGTTCTGTATTAACACCCTTGATGACTTCCTGTAATATTAACCAACCAGAAAGAATAGAAATCAATACAGCTTTGAAATATTGTTATGCAATACCAAAAATAAGCATGAAAAAAAAGCCAGTCTGTGCAGTGTATCTCTAAAAACTTTTGAAGACTGCACTAGTACTGCAAAGAGTAACAGATTTTTGCTCTGTTTTTCCATTGTGTAAACTGGTTTTCCCAGTGTTAATCAGAAGGCTGTGAATGTCTTTTTGGACTAGCCAGAAGAGCATGGGGGAAAAAAGAATATATGCGGCTCAGCCCAATCCAGGGTAAAAACCAACCAACCAGTGGAATGGACACTGAAGAGAGCAATGAGCTTGAGCTGGCTTCAATCCACTTCTTCTTGGTGGCTGGGGACTCCTAATATCATGACAGTGAGCATACAAAGACCCTTAACAGGAATCATACTTATATTCTATATATTGTAATTGCTATAGTCTGCTCAATGTTCTTGCATTGTGATTTCTGTACACTGATGCATCTCTCTCATAAGTCAAAATCCTGTGTAATGTCAAATATATACAAGTGGACTTGGTATTAAACATTAAATTCTCTTCATGTGGAATATAAAAAAAGACCCTTGTCAAATAATACTGGACTCTGACAATCTGCTGGCAGAAAATTAGAGTTTTTAAATCATTTTAGGGTTCTTTCTTATATTCAGACAATGTGACTAGAAAAGTCTTTTGAACAGTGGATTGTCTTCTTCTCTACTCACCTAATGTCTTCCCACAACAGTTTCTAAATACTGGGTGAACAAGCAATGTTACTTGTTACATGAAAAGTTAATCCAAAGCAACTGTTCAGACTGTAGTAAAACAAAGGATAAGGGCTTTTTTGCTAATAACAACCATGCAATTCTGATCTTTGTAAAATTGATAAGAAGACTTGCAGCTCTGTCAAAATCCAAATATTTTTTCCGTGGAAGTATACTATTTCTTGATGCTTTCAGAGTGTTTTCTTATCCCAGTATGTATGCTTTTTAAAGCACTTAACTAACTAACATTGCAGGGATCAAGTTCTGACCTCATATGAAGGAAACAACACTGTTAATTCTTGCAGATTTTATGCAAGTTATGCAATATTTGGTGTTTATAGTTATATATAAAGATATATTGTTTATTATGCTTAAAAGTCTTTTCAGTGATTTTTAAGTCAGTTAATTCAGCATTTTTTTTTTCAAATTTTGGCATTACGTTTTCCATTCTACTTCCAAAAATGGCCAAAAAATGGCTGTCTCATAAAGATAAAAAGTAGAACAGATATTTTCCCTTTGGTGGCCTCTAAGTTTTCCAACTATATCCATTTCACTGGTTTTCCTGAGACTGCTAAATTTTCTCTACTTCCTCACCCCATTTTCCTTCCTGTCATGTGTTGAGTAGGGGCTGTTTCTCTAGTTAAATTCTAACTCATACTGTCTTTCAGACTTACAAGGTTTTCCTCTGAATTGCTGGAGTGTCTCCCTATGTGGTTTCAGAGTATTCCAGGCATGTCTTTTCTCTTGCTGTCCATTAAATTGTGGTATTTGCATCAAAATCTGGCTTCAGTGATGAGTTGGGTAACATGCTAAGTAGCTTGTCAAAGGGTTCTGTTTCACAAAGCACTGATGGCACAATCTGACAACTCACAGTGCAAATGTTAGCTTTCCAATATTTAAAATAGCATGGAGGAACAAATAATATTAGCCTCACTCAAAACCTGCTATTTTCGAAAATATGTGATCTGTTTCCATAAACATAAAGGGGAGCTGCTCAAGGCTTGTGACAGAGAAGACTATCAGATGCCCTGGTCTGTTTTATTATTTAGCTTTTATATGCCACAAACTACTACTAAATGAATGTTCCTTCTTCTCTACTCTCTGTCCTCTTAGTGAGCCAACTCATGTTTTCCATATTTTAGCTTTCTTAATATCCAGCTTTCTGTGGATTAAGTAATCAAAGCTGCATTTATGCCTGGCAGGTCAGGTTGATTATCATAAAACAAAAACAAACAAAAAAATTGACTTTTTCCCAAACTTCATACTCTTCATGAAATTTCTTAAAGAAATGAGTTTCAAAAACTACCCTGTAATAAACCAGTGCATATAGCTGTGATGTCACATGCTCTGTGCAAAGGAGAGGAAAAAAAAATGGTGTTTGGGGTTTTCATTTACATACATTAATCAGTTTTTCTCTATTCCTTTTCAGTAAGTGCTTGGTTTATATTTAAGCAGTTGGTAGCCTGCTACAGTGAGATGCAATATTTCTGATACAATAGTGTGCATAATATATTATTTGACAGTATGTTTACTACAATCTATGAGGAAAAGCTCATTATTTGTATAGTCACTTATAAGAAAGTCTACCATTTCTGAAATAAAAGCTAATGATAAATAATGTCACTTATGCACATGCTCCAAAATGAAAAACAAGTTGCTGTACTTTTAAGAAGGTCAAGGTACATCAGCTATACTACAACTTAGCATAAAGTTACTTATTTGGAACCTAAATTATGCCTGCCAATTTCCAATTAAAAGTTAAACTTCTACCTTTTTCCATTTAGCAAAATGCTAAACTAACGGAAAAAAGAAGATATTTATAGAAATGTTCATTCCAGTGTCAGAGTTTTGATGGACCATGGGGGCTGTAAGACAAACTCCTTTTAGGAAGCCAAATTATTTTCATTATTATGTTTTATTTTATCAACCTTTATTAAGAAAATCATGGTTTCAAGATATCACACTACTTAATATAAAAAATACTAAGCAAAGTTATATGAATCTCAGGAAATGTAAAATTAGCATAGCTTTCCTGTCTGAAATATTAAATTTTATTATTTAAAATAATATGTTTTTGCCTAAATTTTTACATGCCTGCTGTGGGGATTTATGATGCTGGGTGAGATTTTTCTCTTTAAAAACAAGCATAAATTATGAAGCAAACAATATCTGAGCCCGATGTTTAAATTTGCCCTTAGAGTCAATGAAGAAATATGGGTTGTTTCAGCAAAAAAAACTCTTTTAATCTTATTTCTCTCCACAACTATCTGAAAAGAGGTTGCAGTAAGGCAGGACTTGTTCTCTTTTCCCAAATGACAATAGGACAAGAGGAAATGACCTCAGTAGCACCAGGGGAGGTTTAGATTGGATATTAGGAAATATTTCTTGATGGAAAGGGTTTTCTGATATTGGAACAGGCTGACCAGGTAGTTGTTTGAGACATCATCCCTGGAGGTATTTAAGGCATTGTCCTACTTACAGGGGCCGGGACCAGTATTTATCACTATGAGGGAATAAATAAAACTGTGTATTCTACACCCTCTGTGTAATTTCTGATGAACTCTTAATAATGTATCCTTTGCAGCAGCTGCCCAGGGCACACCTGACACCTCAGGGTGCAAGCTGGGTGTTAAAGAACTCTGTGAGGCAGGAGAGTGTTTCTTTGTCTTCACACCAATGACTCAGCTGTGGTAACTCCCCTTCAGGAAGGCATTAGCACCTTCACAACCAGGGGTCATCTCTGCTAATGGGCCATAATGGACTGGCATAATAAATGACAAAGCAGTTCAGTGTCCTGGTCACTACATATTTCTAATGGTACTGCATATAAGATAGCCTAAGTATCCCTCATTTCAAATCAAAATGGGCAAGAACAATTTTAGCAAGACAGAAGGCAAAGGCAATTCATCCCTTTGTCTGAAACCCTCAGAGTGGTGGTGAAGGTACTTTTCTAAGAGGAACAAAGGGCTCAGATGATTCACACAGCTTGTCCAGGTATTATCCAAGTAAAAACCTGCTAAAATGAAGGCAGGACTCTTCTGCCAAGGTGTCTAACATTTTTGATTTGAGTCAACTGGGATTATTGACATTCATTTCTTAATTCAGCTTACATCTTTCAAGATTCATATTCATCTATTTCCCAAGGGCAAAATGAGATGCAGGTCACACCACTCCTTAGTGGGAGTAATGAGTGAAGTGCGGAAGGGTTGTCCTCCTGACTCTTCCTCACCAACACAGGGATTTGGGATGACTCCAAGAACCAGTCTCAGCATTTAACCCCTGATTATTGCATTGATCTGGCCTCAGATATGAACAACAGAGCACTCAAATTTGGCTGAAAGAAAGAAGCCCAGAACATGTCAATTCAACTATAAGGAAGTACAGAAGTAACTTTCTGTTATTTTTAGGCTTGAATCCTCTCTTCATATAACTCTTTATATGTTAGTAAGGAGCTATAAATCAATGTTTATGTCATTATTTCTACTTTCTTTTGTATTTACAAAGGAGTCCTCAGATATATAGGTGTCTTTAATTTCCTTTTATTTCCTTTAACAGGTGTTTCTCTCTTTCACATTTTTCTTGTACTTTTTGGCTCTCATCCAAGCATATATTTTTCTCCTTTTGGATGCCTGACATGATTCTCTTTCTTCCAGTAAACTTAGTTTTGCAGCAACTTTTTTTATTCAGTATTATGATTGACAGGAGAGTCCTCTTCTGCATGGAAATGCTTCTTTTTAAAATCAAACCAGCAAAATACTACATCTAAAAGTATCTCATATAGCAATAGACTGAAATTTTATCACAGAATAGCATATCTAATACACAAATGTACTTGAGGAAAGAATGTGGGATGTAATTGGATTATGAAGGAACTTTGTAGTGTGACAGCCCCCATTCAACATGCCTCATGTAGTAGTTATGTCAAAATTGATCAGGTAATCCAGTCTCAAGCTGGTCAGTTCTTGCTTAAGATACCTTCAAGGAAAATGTAAGGTTGCACGGGAACCCGTACTGTTGATTCATCTAGGTATTTTCTACTCTGAGCTAATATCAAATTTACAGAGTAGCAGGGCACATGGAATGGGTTAGTGAAAAATTTCTTTCACAAATGATGGACTAATGTCTATTGAATATTAAAAAATATAAAGTCCTACTAGTAAAATTTTAAGCTGTATAGTAAATTGTGTTTATTTCAGCACTGAGAAAATTCTAGTGTATAGAAAAATAGCAAGAGCACAAGTAATAGAACACTAATTATTTAGTGTAAAAAATAGTTTGCTTCAAGGAGTTGTATAATAAACTCAGTCCAAAAGGTTTTCAATTTACAATATAATTGGTCAGATTGTATAATATATCAATGTTTTCTTAATACATCTAGGACTAATAGAAAAGAAGTCTTTATGGTTTTGTTTTCTTATAATACTGTACACTGTTAAATATATTACAAAACCATTCTGATATAAAATTTTTCTAAAGAGACCTGCTTTTCAAAATGTCTTAATGGATTGTTGTCAGGACTAGCAGAGGACAACTTTTTTTGGCATCTTATTTAAGAGTTTTTTCCCTCACGTACTCTGTGAACTTTCCTTGCAATTGCATATTCATTAAAAACTGTATTTTATCAATATGTTGAGCTGAAAACTGTTTTCAAAGAAAGCAGAATATGCTGTCAGTGTCAAGGCATGCTGTTAAAAGGTGACATAATGTCATTTTCGTCATAGGACGTGAGTCTATCCCATCACAATGGTGAGCTATATAGTTTTATATAAATTTTTTGCTTTGTCAGAAATAAAGAGTGCAGGGGATGAATCTAATGTACAGACAAGCATCTTATTACCTAACATTAGCTATTCAGGCCCCTTGTACTCAGTGAAGAGAGGCAATTCATGCTAGCCTAAGAAAACTAGTCAAGATGAAAGGAGTAATGAGCTCTCTGGAGGATGCCTGCCAATCTTCACTTATAAAAGAGAACTGATAGTTCTAGATGTTTAGCCCTGAACAGTTAACTGCTGCCAATACGGTCTGAAGAGGTGATTCCTTCCTGCCTCAAAAGTACTAAAATATTTTTTCTATCTTTTTAAATCCTTTTTAGTTTCCTTTTTTAACTCTCTTTCAAGAACCTTTCTCATCAGCTGTTCAAAGTTGACTCTTCCTTGCTGATGCACATTGCAGTTACAGGTGAGAAAGTCAATCATATTCTGGACTGCATAAAAAAACAAAATTGCCAGGAGGTGGAGGAAGGTCATTCTTCCCCTCTACTCTGCTCTCATAAGACCCCATCTGGATCACTGCATCCAGCTCTGGGGCCATCAGTATAAGAAAGACCTGCACCTGTTAGAACAGGTCTAGAGGAGGGCCACAAAAACAGAGGGCTGAAAGACCTCTACCATGGGGAAAGGCTAAGAGAGCTGAGAGGAAGAATAACAGGACTTATTATGGCCTTTCATTAGTTAAAGAAAGACTTTTTATAAAGATCTGAAGTGACAGGACTAGAGGCAGTGATTTTAAACTGAAAGAGGGTAGGTTTAGATTTAGCAAAAGGAAGGACTTTTTTTACAGTGAGGGTGGTGATTCACACAATGGGACAGGTGGCTCAGAGATGTGAATGCCCTGTCACTGGTAGTGTTCAAACTCACGGAGGATGGGGTTTAAAGAACTGGACCTATTGAGAGATGCCCCTGCTCACAGCAGAGATGTGTTTACTAGATAATATTTGAACTACTCTTTACACTCAAAAATTTTTGTGATTCTATGATTCTATAAGTGTGAGCCAGCATCCCTGGAGGTATTTAGAAGACATGTAGATGTAGCACTTAGGCACATGGTTCAGTGGTGGACTTGGCAGTGCTGGGTTAATAGTTGGAATTGATGGTCTTAGAGATCTTTTCCAGCCTAGATGATTTATGATTCTACATTTCTATGATTCTATTCACTCTAGCTTAACCTTAACCTCAGTTTCCTTCCCAGGAAACTCTCATTTTCAGCAAATATTCATTTGCACACAGTCTAGGGAAGCAATGAAAGAGTAACTCCAAGATATATTTTTTTGATTCTCATTTTTTTTCCTTTCCCTGCATTGCTGTGTTCAATCAGAAAGGCTGTGACTGTCTCTCCCCTTTTTTGAGTGTGTTCAATTTTGTCAGTATCAGTGTTCCCCTGCAACACAGCAACAATCTAACCATAATTGTTTTAACAAAGGTAGATAAATAGGGTGTTACATATAGAAAAAAATCTCTAACTTTCCAATTCAAACTCTGAGTCTCTTCTTCACTGACAAAAATGTATCTCACTAACCTATATCCATAAATTGCAAAGCACCTTTCATATAAACTGCTGGTATGTTTCCCTTAATGATAAATTGTCCTTTGCCTCATATGCAAAAATCTGCCCAGCAGAGGTTCTGACTCAGAAGGAATCCTTTTAAAGCTGCCCTTGAACATGCAGCAAATTCTCCAATTAGATTTCAGGCCCTAAGACAGAATACTAATACATATGTGAATCTATATCTTAATGTTACCTAAAATGGTACTATGTAGTTCATGTCTGCTTAGTATTTTATTAAATCTTGCCTCCTTTTTTGATGGAAAAATTAGTTAAATTAGGCAAAGTACTCTGTGTTTCTTTAAACTATGTTTTGAGAGAAAATATTGATATTTCAGATGCTTGGGTTTTGGTGTTTGGGTTTTTGTGTTTGGTTTTTATTTTTTATTTTTTAAACTATACTTCACAAAGCACAGGAGAGAACATCTTCCTTTTGACTTATCATTTCAATTATAAGTAATTTACCTCTCAGTGTGTTCTCATAAACACCTACAGCATTCATCATAGTCATCAATATATTCAATATAAGAATGTTAGAGGCATAAATGCACATTGCTTCTTGTTTGTTTATTTTGAGATAAGTTTTACTGAAACTTGTCAACACACCTTACACAAGCTATATTGATGTCAATTATCCACAAAAATGTTATTAAACACATATGTCGGCAGTGAATGCTTATATTTTATTAACTGAATTTCTGCTTCATAACTGTTAGTGAATTAAATAGGAGAACAAGAAACAACCTTTAATGAAAATCAGCAACAAAATAAATCAGTGTAAATGTGTGGCAAACTCTAATTCTCATTCAACCATGAAATGTCCACCTAAAAAATGTTATTTCTATATATAAACTATATTATAGTTCCAAGAGAAAACTGAATTAACCTAATTCCGTAAGTTACAGTACATAGGCATTTCTCCATTTCCCATGCATTGCTTCATTCATTTCATTGCCTCCAGTTTCCTGTTTTTGAAGATGTATTTACCATACTATGTATCTTTGAATTTATTTTTTACAAGTTTTTTGACCAGATCTACATATTTGCCCTGAAATCTTTTTTCCCACTTTTGTGACCCTGTTTCTATGGTGTTCTCTGCTATGCTCTCTATACCAGGTTGTGATTTACCTGCCTTTGATGATGAACTGGTGCTTTTTCTTTTGAAAGGAAAGCATTAAGAAAACACAAGCTCAAAGATTGCTAGATGAGTGCATTTGAGTGTCACCAGTGATGGTGACTTACGGTGAGCATTAGTAAGTTATTAATTGCAAGCTGTTTTCAGATCACTTATGTGTTGTTCAATTTTCTACATCACCAGAGCTTGCCCTGCATATATCTTTGTGGCTTTATTACTGTGAGTACACAAGAAAAAGCCCTGCTTTACTGAATGCAGTAAAATTAATTATTTCAAAATTTTTCCTTGCAAATTGATGTAGTTTACTCTCTTGACTCCAATGATAAATGCAGGGATGTCTGCTGCCTTAGCCAGCAATATGTTTGGGTCATAGATTTGGTACACAGAATCTGTAAAAGTCCCACCGCATGAATTACAGTTCTTGGCACATCTATCCCCATGACTGCAACTTCGAACGCACTGAAACAAAGCTATGGTTACCACTGAGTGTCCCTGCAAGTGAAAGTGTTATGCTCATAAGATGTTAGCAGCCAAGCTGCACTTATTCTCATGCTAAATTTCAAAGCTCCTTGTATTAACTGAAATGTTTTTATCCACTAGAGGGATAATTTTGTATTCTGTGTGTGTTCTTGGACATATTCTCCTGATCTCATTAATCCTGGGATGCCCTAATTGTTTCAAGAAGTCTCTTCTGAACATAAAAAATCTGCAGAAGTCACTGAAGTCTTCATTATTATTACTTTTTTCCTTCCAAATCAATGCCAATGCCAAACCAAACCAAAACAACAAACAAATAAATCCCACTCTTTGCTGTACATACAAATTGAGCTTTATGTGCAAAAGTATTTTGTGGTGTATGCTGTGTAGGGAGACAGTTAATGTCAATATTAAATGCTACTTGTATATTGAACATTATAAACCACTAGACATTTCAGTCAAACATCTGTACTATTTCTCTTGTCCTTTGAAATGTTTTCCCTTGTTTTCCAAAGAAATTGAAAGGTTTTTGCATTCACTGCCTTTTCTTGACAGAGATGCCACAAGGTATCTATACATCTCAAAGGCTAACACAAAATCAATCTGTGTGATTATGCAATTTAACTGCATTTGCAGTGCTAATTTATCTTCTAGCATCTGTAAATTACTTTATTATAAAAAATTCAAAAGCTTAGCTGAAAGCCAAATTAGACTTGGTAGCAACACAAAAACATTATCAACAAGGGAAATCTCTAAAAGCAACAGCAGACAACAAAACATCGAGTGATGTGTAGAAAGACAAAATGTGATATAAATTCATTAAGTGCTGACTATTGTTTTATTTGAGATATGAGTAAAAGTATACTGCTGGAAAGGTTTGCCAAGTTGCCCTACAGGGAACCACTTCACCTTTTTCTATTAACCCTTAGTATTTGGATACTTTATACTTATATTTTTATTTAACAATAAACTATCACTTCCCAATTAAAATGGGAGGGATGGGGATCATTTGACCTTTGATAAATGAAGACAAAATTTGTCCTCCCATTAGATGAAGTTGATGGCTGAAAGTCTTTCCTCTAGTTATAAAATGGCAGGCACTGAATTCAATGTTAAACATTCATGCATGATGAAAAAACAACCTATGTATTCAAGGTTAAACATTTATGTAAAAGAGCAGCATGAGAAAAAAAATAGAAACTTAGAAGGAAGCTAATGACCTTTAAACATCAAAGGCAAACTTCCTATCCATTAGGAGGTCAGTGTGCTAATGTAGCACAAAACTGCACTGACATGATTTCTGCTATCCATCTGATACCGAAGGACACCCTGAAAAAAAGCTTTATTTTAAAAGGGGTAAAGATTTTAAAAACATCTCTCCTTTACCTGATTTTTACTTTTTGCAGTTGTGGAAGAATTTGACATAAGTCTTGACATTCTTATTTAGCAGGAAGTCTGGTAAAGATAAGTCTACTTAATATTTGAATATGAAACAGGTAATACATGTAAGTATTTTACACAATAAAGACACACAGAAGTAACCTGGTGCTCCCACATATTCTTTTTACCATGTTCTCTATCCCAAACACCCTAAACAAGATATCTGACAACAGAGTTCCAGATTGCAAAGCTCCTTCTGCAGACTGTATGTTAATCATTGTGGAGGCAAGTCTAGGACCAACACTATTTAGTCAGTCTAACACTGCTGGAAGATTTTGACTGAAAATCAATATGTCTGTTATACTTCTTACAAGGTTATTTTATAGAAATTATTTCTGGGTGACTTCAAAGTGAATTTTTAGTCTTTAATAATCACATATGATGTTCAGTTAGCAAAATAATAATAATAATAATAAAAAAAAAAAGTAACCTAGAATATAAAGTGTTTCTCCTGGAGGAAGAAGAAAATCAGCCATTTATAAACCTACTGCAATGTTAAAGTTATATAGCTTAAAGTAATATCATGATGCACTGCCTTATAAGACGCTTAATTAAACATATATGCTGATGAGTATAAAAAATATTGTGTTTAGATTATACTTACAAAAGCCAAAGTGTCCTTGATGATCATAGAATCATAGAAAATTTGAGTTTTTAGAGACCTTTTAAAGGTCACCTAGTCCAACCTCCCTGCAATAAACAGGGACTTCAGCTAGATCAGGTTGCTGAGAGTCTGCCCAACCTGACCTTGAACGTTTCCGAGGACAAGGCATCTGCCACATTTCTGGGCAACCTGTACTAGTGTTTTACCACTCTCTTTTATATATTCAATCTAAATTGACTGTCCTTCAGTTTGAAGCCTTTACCCCTTGTCCTATCACTATATGCCTTTGTGAAAAGTCATATGTCATATATGTAAAAACTTTAGGGACAAAGTAAGGCTGCTGTAAGGTGTCCCTGGAGCCTTCTCTTATCCAAGCTGAACAACCCTCACTCTCTCAAGTCTGTCTTCACAGGAGAGGTGCTCCATCCCTCTGATCATCTTGGTGGCCCTTCTCTGGACGTGCTCCAATAGGTCCATGTCCTTCTTGTACTGGGGACCCCAGAGTCGCATGCAGTACTCCAGGTGGGGTCTCATGAGACTGGAGTAGAGGGGGAGAATCACCTCCCTTGACCTGTTGGCCATGTTGCTTTTGATGCAGATGATACCTTTTCATTATTAACTAAAAATGCATGCTGAAATGTGACTGATTTGCTGCCATATCTTCAGAAAGCCTGTACTGCTTAACAAAGTCCAACCTAGGACCTAAAACCACCTTATCAACTAGACCATGGCACTAAGTGCCACGTCCAGTCTCCATCACTTCCTTAGGCAGTCCATTCCAATGCCCAATCACCCTTTCTGTGAAGAATTTCTTCCTAATATCCAACCTAAACCTCCCGTGGCACAGCTTAAGGCTGTGTCCTCTTGTCCTACTGCTGGTTGCCTGGGAGAAGAGACTGACCCCCACCTGGCTAGAACTCCCTTCAGCTAGTTGCGGAGAGCAGTAAGGTTTCCCCTGAGCCATCTTTTCTCCAGGCTAAACAATCCCAGCTCCCTCAGCTGCTCCTCACAGGACTTATGCTCCAGTCCCTTCATCAATCTTGTTGCCCTTCTCTGAACACTCTCCAGCAACTCAACATTCTTCCTAAACTGAGGGGCCCAGAACTGGACCCAGTTCTTGAGGTGTGGCCTCACCAGGGCTGAGTATGGGAAAGAATCACTTTCCTAGTCTTACCGCCCACACACTACTCCTGAGAGATGCCAGGATGCCATTGGCTTTTTTGGCCAGCTGGGCACACAGTTGGCTCATGTTCAGCCTGCTGTCAATCAGTACCTCCATGTCCCTTTCTGTCTGGCTGCTGTCCAATTAAATATAATTCTACTAGTTTTCCAACCCACAGGGTGGGATGTGAGTGGGATTTGAATGCCACTGAGCCAGCTCACTGTGAATGTGTGTGTGGGGTGGGGGGAATGGCTGGGCCTAGGCCTGCGGGCACAGGATAAGGCCTGCCGAGAGCACACAGCACAACTGGCAAGCGTACGGCCTGCAGCTAACGCGGCCATGGGAGCCACAGGGCTGGGCTGCCAGTCACTAGCCCACCCACACCACATCCCCTGGAGCCTCTGAATGGCTGTGGCACCCCTCACTTTGACTAGAGGGACAGTGAGTGGTCAGTGAACCAAAGGTCCTGCCTAGAGGGAGTGGCCACAGTAATCAAAGTCTATAAACAGACACGTGCGAGGTCTCCACGCTGCCTCTCAACCTGCTCTCTGACCCATCAACATGTGACCTGACCTTCTAAGTGATAACTATTTTTCTTTCTTTTTCTCTCTTTATTCTTTCTTCTCTTAATCTCTCTTCCTTTATTCTTTTCTTCCTCTTGTGGGTAAGCTAAACACCTATTTTCTGTACCTCACTTAAGTTTCATGGAGTTTGTATTTGCTGGGTGTAACAAAAGTTCATTACTATAGTAATGCTTGTTAGTCCTGGTGATCTGTTGTAATGCTTTTGTGAAGTTGCATGTTATCTTTGTAAAACCCTTTTTGCCAAAACACCTATATTCTCAGCAAATAAAAAGACATCTCTTAGAAGAAAATATGTAGTTATCCTCTGGTCATAAACTCAAGATATCAAAGAACCAGTGGCTTTACAAAGGTTCGTGCAGGTGAAATCTCTTGAAGCCTGAAATTAAAATGTACACCCAGTAAAGCCTGGAGCTTCGGGCCTGGGTGGGTTGTAACAGAGGTGGGTACAGACCAATACAGCAAGTATCATATTGAGGGAAGAGCAACTGTAGGAAACTAGTTATTATGGAAGTCCAGGAAAAGAAATAAAGCTAGAAAAAAAAAAAAATACTTTCTTGTCACTGGGGATGCACAAAGGCAATGGGAAGAGAAACCAAAAGTCCAACAAGGATTCGGAGTACAGGAAACAGAACAGCGAGGAGAATAATTGGAGTAGTTTTTAAAAAAGGTTTTGTTTGTTTGCTTGGCATTTTCTTCGTTGGGTTTTTTTTGGTTTGGTTTTGGGGTTTTTGTAGCTATATTTTTTCCCCAAGCACCATTACATCTACCTGGAATGGTATGATGGAATATTTTTCATTTAGGGGATTTAAAAGTGAACCATAAGTATAAACCATAGTACAAAAACTGTAGGCTACACATCTTAAATAATCAGAGTAGCAAGAGAATTTAGAGTGTCTGTGCTTTTAAAACAGACTTTTATTCAGCAAATCTTGATGTATGACCTATATAAATCCTCAATTTCTCTTTTTATGGACTGTCCTGTGTACTTTTCTCTGGAAGTGTTATACACTCACCTTGGCAGATATAAGTCCCCATGACATTTCCCTCTTCAACAAAGAAAACATTCAGCAGGGCAAGAATCTTTTTAAAGAAGGACTTCCCTAGGAGCAGAGATCTTTTCACGCGTCTTTTGCTGCTCTACAGTCTCCAGCAGGAAAAGTAAAGGATTATAAACCCCTTGAAAAGCAGGTTGTTAAGAGATTTTTCCTTTCTTCAGATGCAGTTCTTTGTTATTTGGGTTTTCGTCCAGTACCTTGTCCTGTAAATCCTGCCTTACTTTTCCTCTTCACCTTCTTTCCTCAGAATAAGCTTTTCTTACTTCACATCCCACCTACTGGGGCTTGTTTTGTTTGGTTTTGGTTTTTTGTTTTTTTTTTTTTTTTTTTTTTTTTTTTTTTTTAATTCACTCTTTCATCATCTAGATTGCACAGTAAAAAGGAAGCTTAAGATAAACGAAACTCTGATCCCCAGGGACTTCATATTTTTAGGTTAATACAATTTGAAATTGCCACTCTGAAAAATCCAGTTCTGAAAAAACTGAAAAATCCGGAAGAGTCTGAAAGTATATATTTAAATTTAAGGCTATGCTCACCTCCATGATAGTCACAGGACAGTTTAGGTATTTAGTTTCAGAGCAAGACCAAAGAGCATAGACCTTGCTGTGGATTTCTGCCTGTAGCTGTACCTATCTGGACAGATAAATCCCTATAATTTAGCTTGACTTGGCAGCCAAACCAAACAAGCAATGTCTTCTAAGTGCTTGTGTTCTGTGATGACAACTGTAGATAACAACAAACTTGAACTGTACTAAACCATCTAAACTTCAGTAGAGCTTTCATGCCAGTGTTGTGTAGGAATTATTAAAAAACCTGACACTGCCTGGGCTTTTTTTTTTTTTTTTCTTTTCATTATTTAGCTGTATCTGTTGAGAGGTCATCTGAATCCCACTGACTGTCAAGTGAGCAGTTTGTGAAGACACATTAGTTTCTTTCCAAACGAAAAGGTTCCTGGCTAGCTAGCTAGCTAGCTAGCTAGTTTAGCACCTGCACTGAGTTTACTTGGCAAGATTTTGTCAGCAGGGGGCTGCAGAGGTGTATTCTTGGAGAAGAGACTGGAAACTGTCCCCATGCTGAACAGAGGCAGTTCCAGATGACTCCAAAAAGGGTGCACCACTGCCCAAAGCTGAACCAGATAGGGACACCAGTGGTGTCTCTGTGATAACTTGTTTAAGAATGGGTAGAAAATGATGCATAACAACTCTGAAAAATGAGTGAGAAAATGTGCCCTGAGGACACCAAGCTCAGGTAGGGATTGGGAGGAGGTGCTCCAGGAGCCAGAGCAGAGATTCTCCTGCAGCCCATGCAGAAGACCATGGTTAAGCATGTTGTCACCCCTACAGCCCATGGACGACCATAGTGGAACAGATACCCACACCTCAGCCCATGGAGGACACTGTGTTGGAACAGGTCGATGGCACCTGAAGAAAGCTGCAGCCCTTGGAGAGCATATACTGAAAAGACTTTCTGGCAGGAACTGCAGTGCATGGGGAACCCATGCTGGAGTTCCCTGTGAAAAAGATCCATGCTGGAGCAGTTCTTGAGGAACTGCAGCCCATGGGAAGGAACCATGTTGGAGCAGGTGAACAGCATGGGTAGAAAGAAGAAACAGAGAGTAAGTGTTATGAACTGAGCACAACCCCCATTGCCCGTCCCCCTGTACCACTAGGAGTGGAGGAGGTAAAAACGTCAAGATTGAAGTAGAGCCTGTGAAAGAGGGGGTGTGGGGAAAAGTGTATTTAGTTTTGGTTTTATTTCGCACTGTCTTACTTTGTTACTAATAGACTGTTTTTCTCATGTTGGTGGTTGCTGAGTGATCTCCCTGTCCTTATCTCAACTCACAAGATTTTTCATCTTATTTTATCCCCATGTTATGCTGAGGATGGAGTGTGAGAGAGCAGCTTGGTGGGCACCTGTGAACCAGGCAATATTAACCCACCACAACACAATATTTCTACTGTAAGTAGATGCAGTCTACAAATAAAGCTGTAATAATTAATCTTCAGTGAATAATTGACCAGGCTCCTTGTGTGGCCCTTTTCAGTTAGGCCAAAGAGCAGATGCATATTCCGAGTCCTTTGATGCACTGAATCTTGTTATTATCTTTACAAATGCTCAGTGCATCAGGAACACAACAGGGATCTGATTATTTTCCCCAGGAACAATCAAGGGATTAGTAGAATATAGACGGAGATTGAATCTGCATGGAAAATTGTCCATGCTGTGTTCTATTAAAAGGTGCTGCTGTGCAAAATTTGTTGCTAATCGTGTGGCAAAATTACAAGAGACTGCAGAAAGAAGAAACTAGTAAACAGAATAATAAAAGTAATTTTAATTATTAAACTTCAGTGTTATAAATTATCTGCCATTCATCACTGCCACAAATAAGTATAAAAAAATGGAAAAAATCCATATGCTCCATGCACTCTAATTTAATTTTGCATAATAAATTAGTGTAATGCAGAATGTTTAAAAATATGAATAATCACCAAATTACTATCCATTTTCAACAGGCAGCATCTAAATTTTAATACAGACAGCTATTACAGTTAACCTATGCTTTATGTTGACTGAAGCACAATAAAAGCTCAAACGGGTATTACAGACACAGTTCCAGTTATCAGCCACTAATGATGCTAAGTGATGAATTGCTACATTTTTAATAGAACAATAAGAATCCAGGGTTTTCATTATCTTTCTCAGAATATTTTGTATGCCCACTATTGTTTTTCCAATTAGTCAATAACAAAGAGGATCTGTGTGAAAAGATATAGCAAATGATGAGTCATAGGTGACAGGTAATTCTCCCTAGGCTGCCTGGGAAGAAGTGTTTTCTTGATGTTAGTTATGGTTGTTTTCCATCATTTTTTTCAAGGCAGTAAGGTGACACTGTCCCTTTAGCACAGAAATCTTTTCACTAAACAAATGCAGACAAGGTAAGGACAATGAAACACTTGCTCTTAAAGCTGCTAGGTCCCTATTGATCTAGATATGTAACTTTTTATTACTATTAGTGAACACCCTCCTGAGTTAAACCTCACTATTTACATTCCTCCAAAGTGGTAAAACTCATGTCAATAAACATCTGTTTAATTACTTCCTTAGATGTTTTATTCTTCATAAACAAACAATAGGGAATATACTAGTACATAATAAAGTAAATTATTTTATAACTATCATTATCCTGCTCACAAATGAGCAGGGTTACAAAGACTATTCACAGACTGAATATAGAAAAATAAAACAGTTCAGTACTGCAAAAATGATAGATCAAATTGAATGATCCAGAGACCTCTTCCCATACTTGTAATAATGGGATTCTATTCATAGGATATATTACCATGGCGAAATATTTCACCCCCAAAAAGCTCAGATGAAACTACTGGGAGAATTTGAGGAATATGCACAATACACAGAGTCTTCAGCAAATTATTACCCTTGTTTTTTCCATTTCTCAGAATGGCTCTCATGCTAGAGATACTTTTTGCTCCTTGCTACGCAAAGGTTTGAGGTTCTTGATCTCACTGAGACAAAGCATGAGTCCATTTCAGTGCTGTCACTAATCTCTTGCCAGTATTCAGACTACAGTTTAACAAGTCATTCCCAGGATACAGAATACCAGTTAAATATTTTTTTTTAAGTGGAGAGTGCAGTTTGTTGGAACAAAACAGTCAAACAAAAGGTACGAGCTGTACCTTCTCAGTTCGCAAGACTGGGTTTTGCACTAGTTTCAGGGGTTTATGACTACAATGGATCCCATTCGTGTTTGGTTCTTGTCTTCTCTACTGACTTCAGCATTCATTCTAAACTCCATTGCTTAAAAGTTCACATGAAAACTTACCTTATTTTACCCAAATTAAATCAGAATAAACAAGGTTTCTCAGTGTGCTAAGGTTGAGAGACATCTGTGAAATATTTCAGAAGGACTTTGGCAGACGAGATGACTTGCCAATGACAGATGTAAATACATGTAAAGTTCCAGGTGTGGGGAGAAACAGTCTTATTTTCTTATACAAAATAATGAACTCTATGCTGACAAACAGAAAGCATTTGGAATCATGACAAATGACTGTATGAAAGTAGCTCATTTCTTGGCAGCATTCAAAAAATCAAATCAAATGTTACAAATTGTTAGGAAAGGAATAGAGAACTAAGCAGAAAAGATTGCTATGCAGCTGTGCAAATTCATGATCAATAAAGTTGATCAAAGGTCTTTCATGACAATCTCTTTATGCTGGACAATGAAATAAGCTGGGACTTTTCAGCTTGAGGAAGAGGTCACTAGGAATTCTACTAAAACATTAGTGGCATGAAGGGGGATGATAGGGAGTGACTGCTTCCTCCCTTTTACACTAAAAGATCAAGTCTCTATCAAATTACCTTAGCAAAATGCAAGAGATAGCATTAATTTCTACAGGAAGATCTTAAACTGCTTGAAATACTTGTGAGATCTGTTATATCTATATTTGAACCATAAAATACATAGGCAAACCTCTAAATGGAAAACTGTCAGAGGCTGGGAGGATATTACTATTATATGTACTTGCTCTGTTCTCATCCTTCTCTAGATGAATTGGACTAGTTGGCTTGTGGCTTTTTGTGTAGTGTTTGGTTTCTAAGATAGATCCTTCTACAGTTCTTAAAAAATTTCCTCTGATTTTCATAAGTGTCAATGTTGATGACTAGACTTTGTGACTTCAGTCATCTTGGAGAGAAGTGTATGATACTGGTACCTACCTTCAAAAGAGGGGGTGGTATTTTCGTGGTGGTAATTGACCTGACCTTTATGACATTTCCAGAGTGCCCGGTTCTTTATCCTCATCTTTGTATTTCTCCCTCTTCTCACATTTTTAAATGAAGAATCTGATTTTCCTGAATTCTTCTTTATCTTTTGACAAGTTTTCTCTGTGGGAGTCAAGCACATAGCACTTACCTTATTATTTCATTTGAAATAACCTGAACTGGATTTATGTACACCTTGGAATGTACTCTACTTGCTCCCTCAACACTGCTGGATAGACATAATATAGCAATGTGCTGCAGGGAGGCAAATGACTTGGGCTGTGAATAAAACAAATTGTATTAACCCAGGGGCACAGGCAAGAACATTGTTTTAATTACTATAGAAAAGAGCGTATAGGAATGATTTACAGTAGGGCAGTCTTACAAATGGTACGGCTGAGAACACAAGGTGGTGCTATTTACGCTGAACCGAAGGCATGTATAAAGCTCAGTCTTGCCTGCTGGCATTACCCATTTCTGCCATCAGCTCCCTATGCCTTTGGACTAGGTTTCAAGCACAACTGAGCCCCATCCTCCTCCAGATGTGCAGGTACTAACTATGAGGGGACATTTCCTTGGCAATAGCTACCTGAGTTCAGCTTGACTGGATGGGAATGTTAATTTGTCCTTGTCATCTCTGGAAGGCAGGACAGCAGCATTAGATATTTTGCTGCACCAAATACCACAGGGAAATTTGGTATTATAAGAAATGACACACTTAGCTGTTTCTGGATAGGAAGAAGTTAGGAGCTAAAGCAGCAAACACTTACTCTCTACTATTCCCCAGATTAAATAACTGCTTTAGAAGGATTTAAGATACCAGGTGGTGTGGCAGACAGCTGATATTTTGCTTTTTTACCAGCTTGGTCTGTGAAATCAGGTTGAGCTTTCAGTTGTAATTAAGCAAGGTCATTATCAAATGTAAAATAATAGCTACTATTCAGCTGGGTGCATCATTTTGAATTTCTCCATGGACAGTAGATCTCCCACTGCAACTACTCTGTTGAAAAACTGAGGAAATAGTTGTCCAAAGAAAAAATGGAAGATTATAATGTTATTTGGAGGAGAATGGGGCATTGCTAGAAGTTGATTGCTTCACAGAAAATGTGTGATCAAATCCCCGCATTCAACTGTTTATTCTTCCAGAGTGTTACATTAAGCCATCAGCAGCATAAGCTTTTACTTTTTACTGATTCACAAAACATGACACCATTTCATTCATTCCAGAAAGAACTCAGAAAAAAAAAAAAAAGTTTAATTCTGAAAAAAAAAATAAAAAATCCAAATTAACAAATAATTTCATCTAATTTTATTAGTCTGGCTTCAATCATTTTCCAAATTAAGAACTAATTTCTTCTATTTTTATTAGTCTGGCTTCAATAATAGCAAAGAAAAAAAAAAGAATGAGAAAATGGCAACAAAATGGCAAGTAAAATGAGTCGTGTATTTCCTTATAAATATCCTTATAAACTGCCTTCAATATCCAAATATTTAACTTATTTTCCACCTTGCTTGATACCATGCTAGATGACCAGTCTAGTGACCAAGAAGCTCTAAAACCCAAAGTGTTTCATAGTGTTGTAAATGAAAGATCTTTTTCATTTACTGAAAACTTCACAATTGGTATACGTAAATTAATAACTATTTCAATTAAGCAAAACATATTTACAAAACATTTTTAGTTTTCTAAACTAGACCATGAAATTTTGATTGTATTCATTTTTTCTTTATATTCAGGAAAATTTCACTCAGTTGCATTTTCTTCTTTAAATGCATGTGCAAATTTTCCTATGAATATACTTATAATTTTCATAGATACACTTTCATGTATACTCTAAAGAGAGAAATAGTTTACAATTTGTATTCCAAAACAGTAGTCTAGAGATAAGACTGTGAGAAGCAACAAATTATTTTATCCTAATTAAATAAATAAATAAATAAGTAAATAAAGGTGCAAAAACCAGAGGACAATGGAAAAGAAAGAAAAAAAAAAAAAAGAGGAGTAAGTCTGAAATATTTGCAGGAAGCAATGCCCATTTATATTACACTTAAAATAAAAATCAGGTGAGTTTTTTATTGGATCCTCCAAGAAGGACCCACCACTGGCCAAGGCCAAACCCACTGCTGATGGTGGTAGCACCTCTGGGATAACAGATTTAAGAAGGAAGGTAAAAAACCTGCAACTGCAGTCGATGAGAGGAATGAGAATATGTGAGAGAAACAGCTCTGTAGACACCAAGGTTAGTGAAGAAGGAGGGGGAGAGGTGCTCCACCGGGCTGGAGCAGAGATTCTCCTGCAGCCCATGTGGAAGACCATGATAAGGCAGGCTGTCCTCTGCAGCCCATGGACGTCCACAATGAAGTAGATATCCACTGTAATCCGGAGGAAGTAGATGCACCCAAAGGAGGATGTGATCCCATGGGAATCCCATGCTGCAGCAGCCTCCTAGCAGGATCTGTGACCCCATGGAAAGAGAAGCCCACATTGGAGAAGGTTTGCTGGCAAGACTTGTGACCCCATGGGGGATTCACACTGGAGCAGTCTGATCCTGAAGGACTGCACTCTACGGGAAGGACCCACACTGGAGCAGTTCATGAAGAACTGCAGCCTGTGGGAAGAACTTGCAGTAGAGAAGTTCATGGAGAACTGTCTCCTGTGAGAGGGACCGCATGCTGGAGCAGGGGAGGAGTGTTACAAGTCCTCCCCCTGAAGAGAAAGAAACAGTGGAGACAATGTGTGATGAACTGACTGCAACCCCCATTCCCCATCTCCCTGTGCTGCTGCAGGGGATGAGGTAGAGAATTCAGGAGTCAAGCTAAGTTTGGAAATAAGGGAGGGGTGGGTGGAAGTGTTTTTTAAGATTTGGTTTTATTTCTCTTTATCCTACTATGATTTGTTTCTTAATAAATTAAACTGATTTCCTCACATTGAGTCTGGTTTTCCCATGATGGTAACTGGTGAGCAATCTCTCCTTGTCCTTATTTTGGTGCACAAAACTTTTCGCTATGTTTTGTCTCCTCTGTCCATCTGAGGAGGGGAGTGGTATAGTGGCTTGGGTGGGCACCCACCAGAGAAGTTAAGGATTTCCCTTCAGAAAGGAGGGGTTATTTCAAATAATTTCCCAGAAAACAGCTTCCTGATTTTTTATTTCTGACAGCACTAGGAAACTGAAATGATTTCAGGGAAATCCTGCAAATAGAAAGCCCCATTTACTTTAGCATACATGTAGAAAATTTGCCTCCTCTAAAAAGAAATAAAAAAAAAATCACAATTTTTTTAGAGAATCTTTTAAAGGTGGTAACCTGACAGAACTATGGCAAGTAGTTCCTGCTTCTCATTTATTTTCAAGAAGCGAACAGATTACACCGATTATGGGAACCCTGGTCTACTTGTGTGCTGTTATGCTTGAGGGAGTTCAGCAAACCATGTGAATTCAGACTTTTAATTAAAGTCTGAAAAATGAATATTTCTGCAGCATAATGGAATAATCAATATCCAACTTATTTTCAAAAATAAGTTCATATTTATTGTAAATTTTTGTCTCACTTGAATAGCCTACTGCTCTAATTGTTCATCTGTTTCTCAGCAATTCAATCTTCAGTTAAGAAAATCACAGTTAAAGACTATTGTAGGTATCATTCTTTGACACAGCTCAAGTGGCAATTCAAGAACAGTCTACATCTTCAGTCAAGGTGGTGGTCTCTTCAAGTGCATGGTTATGTTAGTTTGCAAGGGCTAACTACTGATGGAATAGGCTGAAGGAATTTAATTATAGTTAAACAAGTTGTTTCCAATCATCAGGAATTATGAAATGAAGGGGAGAGTAATCATTTAGCTCAATGGAGTTATAACTAAAACTGATGGAGGACAAAGGCAATGCCTACCAAACAACCACAGCAGCAATGTAATTTAATCTTTAAACTGTTTAGAATATTCTGTACCTCACATTGACAGTTGTATGAGTTTATCTCACCCATAAAAGAATTTTACATCTGTTTCTGGTTTGCTCTTTTACTCCAGGTAACTCTTTTTCTTCACCAGGTGAAGGTGGCCTAAGACAGAAGTGGCCTTGGTCACTGTACCTGGGAAATCAAATGTCAGTGATGTTGCAGTAACCAGTGAATAACAAATTTTATCTCAGTTACTGTGCTTATTTGGAAATAAATGCAAGAAATAAATGTCAAGTTTTATTGCCCCTACATGATATCTGTATCATCCAAAGAACTAATAAATAAAATAAAATCAAAATATTATATAATTTCCAGATGTTTTATATATATATGTGTGTGTGTGTGTGTGTGTGTGTGTGTGTGTGTTTTTCTACCTTGAATGCAACATTTTATTTATCCAATATTAAATAATTGATTTTGAAGTGTCATTATTATGCTGAACCAAGAGGTTATACTTGGGGAAAAAACCCCAACAAACATCAACCAAATCTTTATAATATAGGCTGTTCCCAGAAGAACTAAAAACATCTCCACAAATCATCCAACCAAACTATCTATACACCAGGAAATAGCAGAAAGGATTGCTCTTGATCTGGAGCCATACCACATTGTAGAGATTATGGGCTTGCTGAGTTTTGAGGATACATTATTCTTTCCCAAGAAAAAAGACTCTTTTATGCAACTGCTATGTTTTTTATTTATGGTAACTTACTGATCAAAGCAAGGAATACCTTCAGAGAAACGGTCTTACAAGGAGCTAAATCAACTGCATATCTTTCACTCACAGCACAGACCTTTCTTTGATTCTATGATGAGAAGGGGGCATACATATTCAAAACATTGCTTCTGGGCCTGCTATCATCATCGCTGCTGCCACAACCACTAAACAGGGACTCTGGCAGCAAAAGCAAATTCTGGTCCAAGATGGATATTTCCCTCAAATTCACACAGCTGAGAATATTTAAAACTGGACCAGACAGTGAGGGATATTGGGTTCACTAACATCTGCTATTCCTTCCATTACTGTTACTTGATCGTCCTGTTTTATGACGGTGACTGGCAGGCATCAGATACGTGTGCTACATTAACATCTATTTTGGTTAGAATGAAACATGAATAACACCTACACATGAAACAACAGCACCAAAACAACTTTGTAACACAGGAAACAATGCTCACCAAAATGCATACTCACAGAAAACAGGTGAAAGATTTTCTGGTGAATCATCAGATCAGACAACATTCATCATTCTGTTGTGAAGTATTTGCCTTTACTTGGTCCTGTATGAAATAGATTGACTCACCATTGTCATATATTGGTAAATTATGAGTATGCTGGCCAGTGAGGTGCCTCTCAACATAAACAAACTACCCATTTAACTAAACAAAAAAGATCTTTAAACATCAAAGAAGCCACAGTACTGAACATGAAAAAGCCTGTATTGAAATTGCGTTTCTATCTTGCATTTAAACAGGCCATACCAATTCACTTTGTAAATAATATCTGAATATCCAATTCCATATAAAGAAGAAATAAAAAAAAAAAAAAAGGGACTGTCTTTCAAAATCTATTTGTGAAGAAAAAAAAGAAAATGAAAAGAAAAAGACTAAAAAAATAAATTTCTGTTTGGTTTGCAATGATTATTATTCTATGGTAAGCACACAGTTTTCTGAATTCTCTTAATGTCATTTGCAATCAGTTGGTGACATCAGTTTTATTCAGAAAGAAGGTATTTAGTATTTACCCTCAGATTTTAGGTAAAAAAAAGGTTTCCTTCCAATCTACAGTGTCCTAGTCTAACCTAGTATAGTGTTGAGTCCATGGAGAAAGGTGAACACTTCCAGTGGGTTTTATGCCTGCACCTATTTTAAATGTCTAACTGAGGGTAAACTGTTCTCAAGATTTTTGGCTTTCTTCTTTAAATGCTACCGGTTAATTTGGACAACGTGCCTCTATTACACAGTATCTTTTTGAAAATTAGATTAAAAAAAAATCCCACCTTAAATGTCTGAATAGAATCCTTGACTTTATAGGCAATTTAGGATTTTTTTTTTCCCTGGAATACCTAGTGTTAGAATTGTAAGCTTAAGCAAACTCTAAGCTTCCAGCAAAAGCCTTACACATGAATATTAACACTTTCTCAGCCTTTAGGCTAAGACGTGCTAAGAGGGACATGGGCTATTTTAATTAACCTGACTTGCTGTGATTATCTCAGGCTGCTATTCAAGGAAGAACACAGCCCCAAAAAGATACATATGACTCACCTGCAAATAGATCCCCCTGCTCTAAGTGGGGAGCCCGTATTTGCATATATATCGCTCTTGCTCTGTGGGGAACTACTGCTTTTTCTATCCCAGAGTAGTTTTTATGGTTTGTCTACATGAACAAGCTCTCTGACAGATGTATGTGTGGTATTTTTAAAAACAGATGTGCTCCTGATGTGCATTTAATCCTGTAAATACCTGCTTACGCTAAAAGCAAACAATATTTTTTTTAAACCTTGTTAGTACTCTACACCTGACACAATTCAAGACATGATTCTGACTCAGAAATCATGACTTGAATTGCTAAGTCTTGCATTCTAGGTAAGCACCTTGAAGACGGTTTTAAAGGTACTTTGAAAATATGATATGAAGATACTAGAGTGTATCTGAGGGTCACTGAGCACTGGAACATGTTGTCTAGAGAGGTTGTGACATCTCCCCAACTGGAGATATTCAAAAGGCATCTCAACACAATTTGGAGACCTGCTTGAGCAGGGAGTTTGGACCAGATGACCCCCACAGTGCTTCCTTCCAACCTTACCCACTCAGTAATTCTGTGGAGGAGAGAGGGGGACCAGAAGAAAATGTAGTACTCATGATGATGATGAAGAAAGACTAAACTCAGCTTGCCTTCAAATTTCAAGATGAATTTCAAGAATTTAACTTTGGAAAAAAAAAAAAAAAATATTCCTACTTGTGAACTCAGCACATCCAGGTAGATGTTTCAAGACACAAATACGAACCTTCATACTACCAGTTGACCCTGAGGTTAGCTCAGTTGGTTACGGCATTACACTAACATCAAGGCTGTGGGTTTTATCCCTGTACAGGCCATCCACTTAAGAGTTGGACTCAGTGGTCCTGATGGGTCTCTTCCAATTTAGAATATTCTGTGATTTTTCCAGGTGCATTTAACAGGAGGACAAATTTCAAGTTAGCAGTTGGGTAAATATTGTAAAACTACAAACACTGGCAACAATAATATAAATTTGTCATAGGCTGTATATGCTTAGACTCATGTGCTTGCAAGATCAGCAAAGATTTAATAAAGTTGACAAAGCAAATTTATTAAATTCTTGTTTTGGAGTGTATTCCAAACAAAAGAGGTGTTCCCACAACTGTATGGGTAAAAATATGAGCCTGCCTTTAAAAAAAAAAATATATATATATACTAAACAGACAGACACAAGAAACTTCTTGTTATGTGAACAACAAGTTCCAAAGTCAGATTAAAAAATGCTCAAGTCACCATATTTTGGATACTTTCAAAACGTGGAGTAAATGAAATAGTAAATTCTTGTTATACTCCATACAATTTACTTAGCATGACAAAAAAAAAAAAAAAAAGGGCAAAAAAAAAACTTAGTGAAAACCAATTTTTTTAAATTCCATTTACATTTCCTTGTAAAGTTATCACAGGAAGATTAATGCAAATCAGAGCTACAAACTAAGGATTTTCTGATCTTTACTCTCAATAAAGTCCTAGTCTGAATATTTTAAGTTATTTCAGCAATCTCAGCGAAAACATAATTGTGTGTGCTTGTGTATTTGCATGCACTTATGTATACCGATGTATACCTATGTCTCTCTATATATGTGTATGTGTGTACACATATATCTAACTCTAAAGAGACGCTCAGTTCACATGAATGGCTATCTGTCTTTCAGTGGGCTATAAGACAGTACTGCTATTTAAAGTTTTTCAGCCAAAGGCCAAAAACTTTGCTCATGGGCTTTAGATAGATGTACAGCCTGATTACTGAAGGACTTCAGAGGACAAGTGCAGGAGAAAAGTAGGTCAGATAGAAAGGAAAAAAAATAGATAAGGGGCTAGAAAGATATATTCTGAAGATCTTTTTCCTAAGAGGTTGTTTCAATGTGAGCCTTGTCAGATGCTTCAAGTTTGAAATTTGCATTATCACAGTCTTTAAGAGCTTATTTAAAGTCTGAATACATTAAGTAACTTGACAGCAATGATCGAAGTACAAAATATTTCCTCAGTATTAATGGCTATACTGAATCTCTATATCTTGGGCAATGAACATCTTCTACCAGATCATTAATCCCCTCAAAATACCCTGTCTTGAGGTCATTAAGTACTAAAAACTCTAAAAATAAAATAAAACATACATATGGATTTTTCTTTTTGAACTATAAAAATTAGTTGGTATGTACAGAACAAATCTGAAAAACTATTGCCTTAAGTGTTAGACAATCAGATTGACAGAATTATCTCAAAAACTTTTATTCATATTATAATAATATATACCCAAAGCCATAGCTTTAATAATAACAAAATATAAAAAATATGTTTTAATTATAAAACACATTCTGAAGCTAAGTAGACTTGTAGATTTAACGTAAGAACTGAAAGTGGATTGTGGGAACATAATTTCAAGCTTTTGATAAGTCAGATGTAAATCATATTAAATAGAATGCAAGGAAAGAAAGGACATATTATTGCAAAATGATTTTGCATTCTGTAATTATCTTCAGCTTGCTTTAAATATTTATTTTCTTAGAATTGTAGTGCAAGTGGGTTTTGAGGCTTCTACTTACCAGGAGCTTCTGTTAAACACATGGCAATTTATTTCCCATGCTGAACAATGCTGAACCTGTTTACTTCTCTCCATCAGCTGTAAGGAGAATATATGAAGTATAAATCTATACTGCAGTCCTCCTGTTACGTAAGGTGATACCCACCTCGAGCCTAGGCATAAACTAACATTCCTGAAACTGGTTCTCTGAAGCAGTAAATGAAAAGAATCTCTTATTCAGATGATATGTTTCACAAATTATAAAGGAAGACTAGGATGACTAGTTACCGAAAAAGTGTGATGTTTCAAATGGGTGGCATGGAAATAAGAAGAAAGGAGGCCTGGAAAGTGCTTCCTTCATATGATCTTTGGATCTGAGTTTGAATTGCGGGTTTATGAGTTTTCATATTGAAAAGAACTTTGACGAAAGCAGTCTTCATTTAAAACATGAAACTGGAAGTTGCATTCAGATTGCTAGAATTCTTTGTTTCAGAAATAAAAAAGAAAATAAACTGGCTAAAGGCAATGCTTATTTTAACAGTTTTAAAAATTTTTTTTTTTTTTTTTTTTTTTTTTTTTTTTTTTTTTTAAATTGCAGTCCACTTTTGGCCTATAATAGTGCAACAGAAAATAAAATCCCATTTAGGATAAAAAAGCTTCTGAAATATTTACTTTTTCAAAAAATTCTGTCACTATTTGGTAAATTGTAGTAGCTTTATGAAGTCATCTTCAAAAATATTAACAGCAGTTATCCATGCTGGTGTGAGTTCATTGTTTTGTGTGTGTGTGTACACAATTGCACAAGATTTAGGTGATTTCTCATCTTTCTGGGTTTAGAAATATTTTACTTGGAGTGGGAGAAAAAATATATAAAAAATATTTTAATGTCAGGGTTTTTTTGATGTATTTTATACACGTTTAATGGAAGACTGGTCTTAAATCAATTTTAACTGACTTAAATATTTTCAAACAGTTAAAAATATAATTCTTTTTTCCCCCTCTTTATATATGCCAATATTGACTAATCCAATGTCATAATTTTCATCTCTCCATTACCATTCATCTGATATTTTTTGTACACTCCATTTCAAAAACAAAAAAGGTAGGAGTATGGTGTAACATGGTAAATATATTACATGGGAGTTCCTGTTGCAAGGTTGGACTTCTGCTTCATCATTGGACAAAACTTCCAACACTCAAAGCATTGAATGAGGCAAAACATGTATAACTAAATCAAAGAAATTAAATGAATGATATGCGTTAGGATGACTGATAAACATCATATGCACCTCATTGTTTGGGCATTTTGCCTATAGTAGGCATTATCTCCAAAATAAGTTTACTGGCTTTTTTTTCTTCATCTTAGTTTGTCCTGGTTCAGGCCAGACAGGGTTATTTTTTGCAGCAGCAGGGAGGGTCATGGTTAGGACCTGGAGGTTATTCTGTACCACCTCATGCCATTTCTGGGGGTGGGAGAAAGGGAGTCTCTTTTATGTGGAGAAGGGCTTCCTTCTCGTTGGCCAAGCTTGGTGGACAGAGTGGTTGGGTGATGCTGGTTCTGAGCCAGAGGGAGCAGTCAGGGTAGTGTGGCTCCAGTCAGGTCACAGGCTCTGCCATGAGCAATTTTTTGCACATGAATCACCCTCACTTTTGTACATTTTTTTTATTGTGTTGCTGTTTCTTGTCTCATTGCTGTTTCCAGTAAATTGTTCTTATCTCTACCCATGGTCTTTGCCTTTTGGGCCTCCACTTCTTCTCTTTAGCCACCTGCAGGGCTGAGGGGAGAGAGGGAGGGGGGAGAGAGAAGCAGCATGGTTTTAGCAGGAGCACTATATTGGAGAATACCATTCCTGAACCACAAGAAGTTTCATCTTACTGTCTTGATGATAGCTTTTCCTCCCTGATTCCTTCCTTCCTTTTTTTTCAAGTAGTGGTGAAACAGTATTTCAAATCTGATAAACTTGAAAAGATACAGTGCCCTTAAGACTGAGGATCTTTTTTTCTCAAGAAGACAGAGAAAAATTGCAGGAGAACAAATGTGTAGGAAAATGAACTACCAGGGAATCTTATTGATTATTTCTTTGATATTTGGTCATCTACATACTCCCAATCATCCCAGAAGGACAGTACAGGTGACAAAGCTCGCTGTTTACCCACACATTTGTGTGTGTGTATGTATACAGATATATGTCATAAATGCACAGCTGTATTGTTTCTGAAGGTTAGATTGAGAATTATTGGGAGTGTCTGTGCTCTTTCACATGAGACCAAGGAAATCTCTTTTCCAAATTCCCCAACTTCATTTATTCTTTTTTTTTTTTCTTTCTTTCTCCCTTTCACAGGGACTGAACAGCATTCATATTGTTCATTTACTTTCCCCATTTAGAAGATACCTTGAAAGATTAATTACTGTTACTTGTAGTACGTATTGGTATTCAAATATTGTCTACAGTATATATAAAGAATTGTAGAAAATCTGACATGCCCTATGGCTGATAGAACTATTTATTTACAACAAAGTCAACATATTTCAAAAATGATCAATGTTAGGTCGCATGTTCATGAAGAAATAGCTGACAAACCCTACACTGATGAATAAGCTTAAAAACAAGACTCTACTGAAACCCCAGAGCACAAAAAGAAGCATGGCTTCAGTGTGGTGATATCCAAACACAGCAGAGCATTGCAGCTAATTAGAGAAGGCAACAAAGCCTATGGCACCATTTTGAATAAAAATATTAAAATCACCAGTGTAAGCAACAGCCTGAACAACACAGGAAAGGGGAGATTATGAATTCATTATTTTAGTTCGGTTTTAAAATCTTCTGATGGTTCATCAGAATGATGAAATTACAGATTCACAGACTGACAGGCTGGAAGTGGTATCTGTAAGTCACCTAGCCCAGCTCCATACTGAAAACAGGTCTAATCTAAGCAGGTTGCAACCCCCTCCAAATACCAATACTTGCTACAGTATTTTACTGCTCTGATGGTTAAAACAACAACAACAATAAAATTAATAATATGCGACTGAATTTCCCATGTTCTGAGAAATAACGATTTTTATGTCACTTGGATTTTGTTGCTTTTATTCCACAATATTTTGTGGGGTTTTTTTCTGTTTTAATGTTAGAGAAACATGCATTGTTGTGATATTTGTGACTCCATGAATTGGGAAGTGTCCCTCTCATATCAACAGAGATACATATACACAACTTTGCAGAAAGCAAATACTTTGTTTCCTTCATCACCCAGACATCTAGAGATTTACATAACAACATGTTGTGACCTTGGAAAAACATCTGAATATTTTGCGGGTGTTGCCAAAATGTCTTTCCCAAAATGTCTTTCCCAAAATCAGAGGGCTTTCTCATCCCCTTTCTTGCCAGTTTTTAGATTATTTGCGTTAGATAATGGGTTATAATTTCATTTTTAATTAAATAAACATTATTTTAACCTATTAAATTATTCTACTCCAAAGAAAAATAATTATTTAATTAAAACTTTGGTAATGGTTATGCAAACTTGCCAATGTGTACATTTAAGTTACAGCAAGGCTTTTTTCCTGTTTCTGCAAGTTTATTATTTCTTTTGGGAAGGATCTTTTTCTTCAGCAAGTCACTCCAGGTGCAGCCATCATAAGCCATTTGATGCTTGGAAACACAAGATTCTACACTGCATCCTCCATTTCAGTGGGAAAAGGTATTTCTCAGTCGGGAATAATCTGCATATAAACAGCAAAAATTTGGGGCATATTCCTTACCTACTCCTAGTCTTTCCTTGCCTATTCAAGGTGGAATGAAGTTCCATTAAACTCAAGGTGTGAATAGCCTGCACAAAAAAAGAGTAAAGGATATTTATATTTGCATTATTTCAATTTACATAAACATAAAAGAATTATGTTCATAGTCCAGATCACTACTAT
>JAWWTY010000106.1:77877785-77929315 GCA_035222235.1 Margarornis squamiger | reverse complement strand
AAAGGATATTTATATTTGCATTATTTCAATTTACATAAACATAAAAGAATTATGTTCATAGTCCAGATCACTACTATTTCTAGGAGGTGCAAAGCACACATTAGTCTAGGAAAAATTGTTAATCTCTAATGCTTTTGCTACAGCTGCTTTAGAGAAGGATTTTGGAACACAAGAAAATGTTGACATTTTGCTTAAGAATATTATGATGCAGGATGTGTCCATCTCCATCCATTTCAGATATGAAAAACAAAACAAAAAGAAGATTCTTCTGCGCTCTCCTTTCCAAATTTAAGTAACTCAATATTTGAAGAACATGAAATTGTAATTTTACATGCACACATACAGACATATACACAAATCCTTATATATCTAAATATCACTACAATACAAGTAAATATCACTAAGTATATATGCGCACTACATATATATGTACAGGTGTGGATGCACATGTGCATTAATTAAATGAATAATTAAAATATATTTTTTACCTTATATCTGTGTATGTCTCTGTAGCCATATGCGTATACAGAGTGACTGAGTTGAGCATACATGTTCTCCAATATTTTTTATTTAATTTACAGTTTTATGGCTTCTGAACCAAGAGAACTACATATGCTGTGATTCCAACTGTGAGTCATTGTGATGGAAATAAATGCTTAATGAAAATAGCCCATAAAACAGTTGCATTTAATAGAAGATTACTGAAAAATAAAGAGATAACAAGGAACACGGATGCCCCCATATATCTTGGAATACTCCTTTTTAAAAAAATTTCTTTGTAAACAGCAATCTAATCAAAGACAGTCCTGAAGAAACAATTTATCCTTTGTTACAGCGTTGAACTTTGACTCAATCTAGCTCTATAGTCATCTGGTGAACATATGGGTATTGTTCATCCCCTAGATAAGTGCTGTCCAAACCCACAGATAGTTTGTGTGATGTTTTAGGACTACAAGCCAGACGGTACTTCTCCCTCCTGGACTTAGTCAGGTGGTGGGAGATATATTACTAAGGAGGTTGTCAATGGGATTTTTATGCAGTGGAAATTTTTTTGGCTCAGGTCTAGGCTGGACAAACATAGAGAGACAGAAGCCCCAAGCTGCCATTAGGATTAGGTTTCAGAGAGCCACAAGCTTCAGAGACAGTGAGGGTGGAAAAGACATGACAAGGGAAGCAAGCACTGCACCAACATTGCTGCCTGCACACATTTCTAATCTGGGCCATCCATGATGCTGGGTCACAAGCTGTCATTAATGGTGGAGGGAGGGTTCAGAGACCAACAATACCTACACCTCAGGGACACCAGAGGTGGAAGAGACAGCCCAAGGGAAGCACAGCATTGTGGCAAAATTCTTGCCTCCACAACTTTCCAAGCTGGGGCTGCTGGGGACCTCAGCCTCAGTCCCAGGGTTAAATTATGGTTACAGTTAAGGTTAGGGCTGGCCTTCAGTTATCAACAAAGATTACAACTCCAGGGACAGGAGGGGTAGAAAAGACATGACGAAGAAGAACAGCAATGCTCAAAGAACTCTGCTTAAACAAATTCCTGATTTGGGCCACCTATGGTGCTGAGGACCTCAGCCTCACCCCAAGCTGCTGCTAGGTTTAGGGTTCAGAGCACCACGAGATCCAGGGCCTGCAGATCCAGGGACATTGTGCTTGGAATAAGCATGCCAAGGGAAACAAGGCACTGCACTGCATTGCTGCCTCCACAGCTTTGGGCTGAGAAATGCAATCCTGCACCTAACACCTGGTAGAATCATAGAATGGCTTTAGGTTGGAAGTGACCTTAAAGACCACCTGCTTCCAACTCCCCTGCCATGGGCGGTGACACTTTCCACTAGATCACATTTCTCAAAACCCCATCTAGCCTAGACTTGAACACTTCCAGGGGTGGGGCAGCCACAGCTTTTCTGGAAAACCTGTTCCAGTGCCTCACAGTAAAGAATTTCTTCCTAATATCTAATGTAAACCTATCCTCTTTTAGTTTACAAGCCATTTGTCCTTGTGCTATCACTACATGGCTTTGTAAAAAGTCCCTGTCCAGCTTTCTTGTAGGCTCCCTCCAGGTACAGGGAGGCTGCTTCAAGGTCTTACTGGAGCCTTATCTTCTCCAGGTCAGCTCTCACAGCCTGTCTTCATAGGAGAAGTGCTGCAACCCTGTTAGTATTCGTGGTCCTCCTCTGGACTCGTTCCAACAGGTCCATGTCCTTATGTTGTGGGCCCCAGAGCCAGACACAGCACTATAGGTGGGGTCTGAAGAGCAGAGCAGAGGGGCAGAATCACCTCCCTCAACTTGTTGGCCAGGCTTCTTTTGATACAGCCCAGGATACAGTTGGTTTTCTGGGTTGCAAGCACAAATTCCAAAGTCATGTTGAGCTGCTCATCCACCAACAACCCAGAACTGCTCTTAATCCATTCATTGCCCAGCCTGTGTTTGTGCTCAGAATTGCCCTGAGTCAGATGACCTTACACTTGGCCTTGTTGAACTTCCTGACATTTGCACAGACCCACCTCTCAAGCCTGTCAAGGTCCCTCTGGATGGCATCCCTTTCCTCCTGTGGGTTGACTACATAAAAAAACTTGGTGCTTTGTACATCTTAAAAATAAACACTGAATTTCATGTGATAAAAATAATTATTTACCCAAAACTCAACATTTCTGTTAAAAATTGTTTAGCAATAAACCAAAACAATTAATAAAATATTCTCTGTACTTTGGCTTACAGAAATGAAGATAGTGTAAAATACAGTCTACTTGATGAAGCTTGTATGGAATTTAATTCTATGTCATTTAACTAAAAAGATATCTTTCTATCGCATTTTTAAATTTTCAGCATATTTTACTGTCCTTTTAACCCCTCTGATAACAAGGATATTCTCAGATCTTCTCCAAAGAAAAAAAACCAAAAAACAAACCACATAAAATCAATGTAAAATGACAGAATGCAATGAAAGCAATTTTGCAGCATCAAAATTTAAATGAGCAGCAGAGTTTCTGGATGATTATCAAAACCAAGCCAACTAATGTTTTAAAGTGTGACCATCATTCCTGCATACAGTAAAAATGACGGAGTGAGCCAAAGTCAGTAAAATTCTGTGTCATCAGAGAAGAACACTTCAGTAGAATTTGCATCCATAACCATTTAGAAGTTGGTTGGCTTTTGTGGAGTTTTGTTTTCCTTTGCTATGTCATCACAAGCACTATAATGTGTAAGGTTTTCTGTGGTTCAGTCTGACATCAGTAGCAGTATACAATTCTATAAGAGCTTTTGTTTTATCTAGGAGTGTATGCACTTCTCTTGTTTAGACACCTGACACACCATCTTCTTGGTGTAAGGGAGGAGGAATCAGCTCAGTGTGCATTTGCTTACACGATTGACTTAATTGTATATAGTCACAGTTCTGTACATATATGTGTATGTGGTGGTTTGACCTTGAAAAAAACCCGCTTGGTGTCCAGCAAAACTGTTTCAAGGATTTTCTACTCCCCGTCCCCACCCCCCACCCCAGCCCCTTTTCACCTTCCAGAGGGAAGGAAAAAAACCAGCTAGGAATTTACGGCTAGAGATAACAACCGAAAGAGGGGCTTTGATTAATACCACGGGCAAAGCAGAACTTAGAATAATGCTTAAATTCATTACTAGCAAACTAAAAACTAAAACTAAGAAATAGAAACAGGTTAAAAACACCTTTTCACCACCACCCCTCGGTCATGTCCATGCCCCCTCCTTCCCCCAATGGTGTGGGGGACAGGGAAATGGAAGGTTTACCGTCAGTTGTTGTTAGGTCAGCCATTCGCAGATGTAAGTCCAAAACTTACATCTGTCTCAGGGGGCTTTCCTGTGGGCTGCAAAGGGGACAGCTTACTTCACCACAGTCATCACCACGGTCCCAAGGGAATCGTAACTCTGAGTCCTCCCCCTGTGTTCCGTGGGGTCCCCCCCATGAGAAAGATCCTCTGCTTTCTCGTGGGTCATTCCATGGGGTACAGTCTCTCATGAAAAGCTGGCTGTACCTGCTTAAGTGTGGACTTCTCCCTTCATGGGTCTCGGCTGCAAATCTTTGCAGAACTCCGCTCCACCTTGGGGTCCTCCCACGAGGTAACAGTTTCTTTCATGCCTCCCCCTGCTCTGACAGGGGGGTCTTTGCACCCTGATGGCTCCCATGGGCTTCAAGGGGACAACTTGTAATCACCATAGTCATCATCACGTATTCAGGGAATAATAGTTTTAAGTCCTCTCTTTGATCCATGGGATCCCTCCCCCTCCTTCTCCTCTTCTCCTCCTGCACTGACCTTGATGTCTGCGTCGTGATGTTGTTAAGCCATGGCTGCCAATTTCTAACTGCACAATAACTTCTTAAATAAGTTTTCACACAGGGGCGTAACTTAATGGTTCAAAAGCAGAAAGTTTTCCTCCGAGCTGGCCCTCATTGGCTCTGTGCTATAGGATGGAGGGAAACCTCCAGAGGCTTCTGACAGAAGCCAATCTTCCTCTTATAAAAAAAAAAAAAACAACAAAAAAACCCCAAAAAAACAAAAACAAAACCTAATCAGAGAAACCCATGACAGTGTACTTACATGCCATGCACATATATGCCATGTGTACGTTTCTGTGAGCTAGCTCCAGTGTCTTAGAGCATGGCTAATTTATGCACCTTTTTTAAATCCCACCCCCCCCCCCCCCCCCCCCCCAATATGATTCATTTATAATAACTAAAACTGTTTTATAGCCATTCTATGAAACAACCAGTTGGGATAAAAATTTCATTCTTCTCAGTGCTGCGTAGGTGCCATTTTTGCATATAATATAAAAATGATTCTTGAAGTTCTGTTTTAGAACTGGAAATTATTTATTTTTCAGTTTTATGGCAACCAAAATGAAAATTAAAAAAATCAAAGTTATTTTGGGTTTTACCAAACCAGAGACCTGAAGAAAAAAAAAAAATAAAAAAAAAAATTCAACTCTCTCATGAAGGTTCAGGTTCTCTTATATAATTACAAATTATACTTACATTTTATTATAATTCACATCACTGTTCCACACTTACCAAGATTCTGTCTTGAAATAAAAGTCACTTAGTCAAAGCTGATGCAATAAATTTGGTAATGCTCTACTATCCAGTTCTTAGCCTTTTTCCATTAGGTTTCTGACAGAACATTGTCCTGTTATAAATACATCATAAGAGATTGGCAGGAAACAATTGAGATTCTACTGCAAATTTTAATTATGAAAAACAGAGGTTAGAAGCTTGAGAGTTCCTATGTAAGAAGCCGAACCATGCTTTCTAGCAACACTTACAAGCAACTCAGTTTTTTATTTCAAGTAATATTTAAATCCTATTTCCAAAACTATAGTCCACTTCATATAACATTATTTATATAGGGAAACAATTCAAATAACTTTTAAAAGACATACATTGAATAAAAATAAAGAATGATTCAGTCTCACAAGATCAGGCTCATAGGAAGTAGACAGTACATAGCAAGTAGACATAGCAAGTAAACATAGCAAATAGACAGTAGATATTGTCAATAATGTCTCACTTTGGTCATCTGTATTTTTGCATCTGTTTTGCGGCTGAGCAAAAGCGTCAGACAAACAAAACAATAAAGACTTTATTGTTCAAGGACACGTAACTTCTCTCTAACAAAAAAAATCCCACCTTAATTACCCTCTTTAGACAACATCAGCTTTTGCATCCTGTTCCTTTAACTCCAGCTTCACAACACTCACTTATTTCCCTTATATCCTTACTTGTGGGAGCAGGTGATCATCAGTAAAGTATTTCATGGGAAAAGGACAACCCAATACTCTTCATGGAATAGTGAAAGACTCAGTGCCAGACTCTCCCAGCACTATGTAAACTACCACTTTATGGGTTTGAGCTCTTGTGGTCAGGCAGCGGCTGTGGTCAGCTGTTTACTCTTGGAAAGAGCTGATGTTTGGTATTCTAATCAAAATGGCCAGTCCCCCTTGTAACTGACATGAAAAAAATATTCTGCAGGAAACTCATCCCTGTTTTCCTAAATGATTCATAAATCCCACATTCAGATCTCAATTGATGGAAGGTTTCACATAGCTCTGCTCTGCGCCCATATCTTGAGCAAGTTACCTGAACTGATCAGAGAACTGATATAAGTTGCCCCCAGATAAGACTGCTAAATCTCCACTTCAAACTCCAGCAACAATTTGAAAGGCCTCAGGAATCACCTTGCCTTGAACAGCTGACATTGCCTTTAAGTAAAAAAAAATAAATCTAAAATGCATTTCTATTACTCAAAGATTCTTTCTTGTATTCTCCAATCATTTGATCTGGGCTAGGTAACAGAACAGTATAAATGATGACTAGCATGTAAACAAAGTAACTACAACTGTAAGGTGGAATGTGTACTGAAAAAATAGGAAGAGCAAATATTTTGCATGTTACATCCCACTGATGTGAAAATAATGGAGTCTATTGTCTTCTTGTGGTTGTGGTTGCAACCACATGGCAAATGTTATCTCCAAAAAGGGACGCAGCTGTGCAACACAGATGTTTTCAGTCCAAAACTGAAAGTGAAACTACACCAGTTTGGAGACCAACATAGTTAAACCACACTGTGCTGTTTAAACTGTGTTACGGACAAGAGTACACAATTCAAGAAGAGACAAAATGAAAGCAAAAATAAGTAATATAAAAAAGCTCTGGGACACGGCCTGGATTTTCAGAGGGTTTGTTTTGTTGTTTTTTTGTTTTGTTGTTCTTGGTTTGGGTTTTTTGCTTGTGTTTTTTGTTTGTTTTATTTTATTTAATTTTAGCAGCTTTTGGAAAAGACACAGCCCAATCAGGGAAAAGTATCAGAAAAAAAGCAATTCCAGCTTTTCCTCTGTCCTGCTGAAGATGCTCTGATTCTACTGAATGCCACTGAGTACCCAAACTTCCTCCTGTTTTCTCTGCTAAAGAGCATCCACTACTTTTTAATATACTTTTATAATTTAAATATAAATGTCAGTAACATTCAATAGCAAAACTGATAAAGTCCTGGATAAGCTTTGCACAAAGATATTTTTTACTTTATAAACAAAACTTTAGAAACCTTTCAAAAAAGGTGGTTTGACAGCACCGACCAGTTCTGCATATTGTCAGCATAAATTAAAACTTCCAGTAGTTCTCAGGATACAAAAACTGTTTTATCTTATCTACTACGATGGCTCAGCAAGGCACAGCAATTTTTTGAGAAACACAAGTGACTAACATTGAGTGAGGCAGAAGCTGCATCCCCAGGGGTCTGAGTTAGCACCCGAAGTAACATCTAAACAGTGCTGCCCCTGTTACTGCCATCCTTGCTATAGCATTTGAAAGCGTTATCTATTTCAAGTAGGCAATTTTGACAGCAACTGGTACTGCTTAAACGTATATTAACTGTGTTAAGCTGAACTGAATGTAATGCTGGGAAACCTCAATATAGGCCATTAGAAGATGTAAGGAGATAAACTACACATAAGGACAAAACGCTGTCTCTGGCCATCTGCTTGTCCTGGTAACACATAGAAAATTTGCAATATGCAACAATTCCCTCAACTTGCTGAACAGCAGGTGCCCATCTTTTCCTTCAGCTGTCCAAAAACTGTTCCCTTACAACTCTTCTTGTTCTCCCTGAAGGATTCTTTCATAGTTTTGTAATGCAAATTTAGAATAAGGAGGAACAGGTTCTGTTTAAACTAGAATTATCTCAATTTACACAGTAACCAACAGATATAAACCCTTATTTTGTCCTGTGAGCATTCTACTTAAATGAACTGTCACTTTTTTCCCCAATGTCACATCTTTTAGAGATGAAAAAGACAGCAGTATTTTACAAACAATAAAAAGCACAGGGTGTGAGGACTGTGAATTAGGAATCCTATTTCCACTGTGCTGTCTTTCTTAATAAATGCAAAACCATAAGTAAAACAATAAGTGATCCAGAATAAGTTATTGTCTTCAGCTGAAAGGGATTTATTGTTTGTTGAGGATCAAGGAATGTCACGCTGAGATGCTACAGAAGGAATTAAGAAGAGTATTCCAGGAAAAAAGATCCACCAGTTAGGGGATCAAAGGTCAAAATATGACAGTATTAAATTCATTAAGCAACTGTGCATATATTTTGAATATCTATGTTTTTAATTATAAGCAGTAAACATTCTGTAAAGGCCTTGTGTCCTGCAGTTAAAATTTAATGCAGTGAATTAGAACTTTGGGACTGCTAAAATAAAGAATTAAAGCTCCAAGTCTACAACTTCATCAAAGAGAAAATATGAATATAAAATGTAGTTGTTAGACATGTAGTGAAAACATATGATCTCAGCAGTCACTTCCATGTCTTTAGCTGCCTTCTCATTCATCCTGGGGATTTCATTAACACTTATATAATTTTGACATTCTGCCCCTCTACATAAGTCTCTTGATATTCAGAATCTGGGTGGCACTATGTCTTCAGTTGTGAGGAATTTGATGAAGTAAGGATGTTCTAACTATAGATAAACACCCATCAAAACTCTCACAAATTACAATTGTGACTGCACTGATTGTGCTTCCACAATGCACCCTTTGCAGCATGTTGATGGTTAGAGCAATCCCTAGAAAGACTTGAATTTTGAGCTTCCTTATGTAAGTGCATTGGTTGCTCAACTCTCCAGGGTAAAATGCTGTTTATCCCTTCCATTAAAGTCACTGTGCACAGGGAGAGAGAAGCTCATGAGGGCTATGGGTGAAACATGGTCTTGGTGATGAAGGCACTTACCCGGGAAAGGATATATTTAAATTCCAAGAGGCAGAGAACAGAATTTACCCACTTTTACACCCTAGGGAAATGTATAATTGCCTACTACACAATAAAGGGGAAACAATGCAAGCAAAGGTTACCAGCAGTCTCCTTTCTTTTTTAAAGGAAACACAGACTGTCTTTGCATTTCAACTGACAAGTTGCTGTTGCTTAAAACTCTGTAATGGGCTAAGTCAGGTTTTGGGCATCCTAACCACCTCTCCGAGAAGCCCAAATTTGAACCAATGTATGCTTGAGTAGCTCAGATCCCTATCTATTATCCTACAGGTAAAAAATTAGGAAGTCTATGACATTCAGGCATGTCCAGGGTTAAGCATCACAGAGGATTAATTTTGATCACAGATTTACTTTAAAGACCAAAATTTCCATAGAGGTTATTTTAGATGCCTATACACAGTACCAGATCTCATCCAGAGTCTTTCAGTGTTTCATCTTCTTCATGTATACCATCAATAATTTCTCTCAGTAGCATGCAGCTATTATGAGGATGAAATTGATATACAGAGTTAATGTGATGATAATAGTAGCATCTAGGAAGTTAGATAAAAATAATATGACATAATACCACTTAAAATGTTGCACAGTATTAGAGATACATTTTAGCCCTTATGATTTATTTCACTCTTAGCAGGTTACACTAATCTTCTGTCCAAATGACCCTGTTTATGCCTGATGTAGGCTTTAATTTTAAAAACAGCATCTCTTTTCAAGTTCTCTAGCTTCCAAGCATCCAAGATTAAAGGTTACTTGTAGAGTTAGTATTTCCATTACAGTAAAATGGGTGTTTATCTGCTCCATTTGCAATTATGATAGGTTTTTTTTTCTTTCTTTCTTTTGGTTTTGTGTTTTGTTTGTTTCCTTTTTCTTTTCTTTTTTTTTTTTTTTGTTGTTGTTTGTTTTTGGTTTTTTTGTTTGGTTTTTTTTGGTTTTTTTTTTTAGATTCTGTTCCATTCTAGGGACCTAGATGGGCAGCAGAGAGGAAAGCTCTTTGCTTTGCATTGTTAACACAGCTCGAGCCTGGGTCAGGAGAAATCCTCTGGAAGAAGGGGAGCTCCTGCTTTCCGTGACAGCAGCTGACCTTGCTCAGCTGGGAGATGCTTCTGGAGAGCAGGATGTGTGTAGCAGAGTGTGAAGGACACAGAGCAAGCAGAGGGTATACAGTAGGAAGAGGCTGGGCAGCCCCACAGAGAATAAGTGTGCAGGCACACAGCCAGGCCTCCCAGAGGCCGTAAGGAAAAAAAAAAAAAAAAGACTTTTATTAGGACAGGGAAGGGAGAGAGGCTGCTGAAAGCAGAGAAACTGCTAAAAGTTTCTGGACAATGATCAGGACAGAAAGAATATCTACTTCTAAAGGATATTATACCTGGAAGGGAGGAGGAGATTTTTAGGGGGTCTTCCCTTAAGGAGAAGATTTAGGATTTCTTGTTTATAATATGCTGAAACAAAACTTAACTTTTAGCTTAAAAGTCACGATGATGATGACCTGCTATGCTGATTTTAAATAAAAGGTTCATGTAATTGAATCTCAAATCTCACATTCACTGGCAGTCTTATCACAGTCAGACATATTTCTTCTTCAAACTCTTTTTTCTATTTTTTTAAAAATATCACCTACTCAGTAAATCTTTATTATTTGAAAACATTTGTAGATATTCACTTATGGGAAGGATTTCAACTTGCTGCTTCTCAGTGGTTCAGATAAGGCTAGATGAGAAAGTCTCATCAAACTTCAGGTATTATTAAATAACTTCAGTTTTCATGCTGGGTAATACAGTGATACCACCCACTTCCCCCACCTCCCAAGCAAAGCAACACAAAACAAAACAACACAACACAAAACTAATAACAACTGGATTATCTGTTTAACCCAGGCAATAAGGTCCACTGTGACATCGTCAGTGTAATTTCACATAGAGGATTAGCTGTGTAAAGTGGAACATAAAGAAAATTCATTCCCATTAGAAATGTAAAATTTTATCCTGTTGCTTGAGCAGAAGATAGCCTTAAAGACAATATCCCATGAAAACCTGTGTCAAGAAAGCAGCTGCCAGAAAAGACAAGGTCAAGTAAGTAATGGTCATTTCAGCTCCTCAAAATTGCAAACACTTTGTGGCTGAATTCCCTTAGATCCTGCTGGGAAAGAAACACGGAGAGTTTTGCTGCTCAGTGCCAGGACCATCATCTTAGGACAACCACATAGGAAAATTCTGCAGGCTTGTTTATACACCATGGCTGAACAGCAAAGGACATATTTTCTGGCAAAGAAAAAGAAAGTGTATTGTGTTCCCTTAAACATCACTCTCAATATACAGTAAAGTATATTTACAGTGTCAGTAAAGAGACTTCACCTTCCATGTATCCACAGGAAACCAAACACCTAACTTGCCCCACCCTCTGGCAGGAGGCCTGACCCAGTTTGGGGACAGATGAAGCAAATCCAATGAACAGGAACCAAACATGAGTTGTGTATATGGTGCCCAATCTCTCCTCATTTTGCCCTCCACTGCTCTACTAGTAATAATTATAATTTTTTAAGAAAAATAAACTATCACAACCCTCTCATATGATTACTACGTAAGCAAGTGCTCAGTTTGCCTATCTCTCACTTAGTGAGTATGGGAAGATGTTAAAATAAAACATTCTAACAGCGCTATATTTTTCAAAGTGGTTTTTGCCAACACAAGATGCTTTTTCCAGCAGAAGGCCTAATAATGTCAAGAGTGCAGGAGGTCCCATAAGCAGAATTAATGGCAGTTTCATGCAACACGTGAAATTATAATGCATCTTATGAGTAAATCAAATCACTTTTTCTTTATAATTTCTGAATTCCAAGGGGCCATGAAACACATATTTAAAAGGTGTGCAGAAGGACCTTATTCATTAAACAGCAGAGAAAAGTAGTTGAAGCTTTATTAAAAATTGACTAATAGGCATTCCAGATAATTGAACTGACAGGCTGTTTTGACAGCTGCAAGCAAAAATGTGCTTTCTCTAAACAGTTGGTGTAAATCTTTTAGATTTCTAGAAAGAGAAATGATGTACTGGTTTAACTTTAATCAGTTTATGAAGTTAAAAAAACCCAGTAACTGTTCACCTGACTAGTTGAAGTTATGCTAATTGGAGGTGCTGCCAGTCGTTTCAATGGCAGGGTTTCAGCTGAAAGAATTGCCAAGTTCTCACACAATGAGAAAGGTGGAAGGTGAGTACTTAAAAAAGTTTTGCTTAGCAGAAAAATGTAAATTAAGATGAAAACTTAACTCTGAACTTGATTTCCAGAAAGGTACTGACTGAAGTTAGTGGATTTTGCAAGGATCTATCAGCTTTGAAAATCAGGCTGCAACTAACAAATGTGACAATCTGCACCTTGAGTGGGCTAACATAAAGTAATAGGCAATTATATCATCTAAATGAAAAAAATAAGAAGGAACAAAAAGGGGAAAAAAAGAAAACAGAGAAAAGCTACATACCAGACTTTCCAGGTTTGAGAATTTCAAGTAGCAGGAAGCAAGAAAAAAAAAAAATAAACAAGAAAGACAAGATGGAATTAAATTTGGATTTTGTAAAAATTAGTTCAGTAAAAGGGAAAAAATGAGCAGGCAGGCAACTGTCAGAAAAGAGAAAGAAATTTTAAAAAGGACAAGCAAAATATTTAAAAGGTAAAGTAAATGAAGACTTAAAAAAACCTAATGGAAGGTTAAATATTTTAGAAATATTATGTAGGTACTGACATACTACATAATTAGAATCAACATGAGTATAGAGCTTGTCAATAAAGCACTGAGAATAAGACCATGTTACTCTATTCAATCTTTAGGTGTTCCTTTAATCTGTGTATACAAGTATATACTTTATATCTTGATTTAGAACAGACCTATCCTCTTACGGAGCTCACTAAAAGAAAATTAAATCAGCAGAACTCACCACAGGTGTGGCACTTCAACCAAAGGCATATATAGAATAATACAGCAACAGCCAAGAGAAGAGAAAAATCTTAGAAAAAAATGAATAGACACACTGAGAGTAGTGGACCTGGTGTTTAATTATAATATCTCAAAACCAGAAGGATACTACTGAATTTCTCTATGTGTTTTTATTTTATTAATAAATAAACAAACCAAGAGTTTTAGTATCCAAACACTGCCATGCTGAACTTATCTGATGTTTCATTACTGTATTGGATTGACGTATAATAACTGAACAGAAATCTACATGCTGTTTCGATGGGTTTATTTGATTTAGAAGTAAAAGTCTTTTAGTCATTCCATATGAAAAAGAGTGCTGTTGGAAATGTGTATTTCACAGCTATTTGTTTTAAACTATCCTTTATTCCAAGAGGGAAGAACAACTGAACAACTGACTATAAGTAAAACTGGTTTGCAAATGAAATTTGATTGATATTTTAGATTTCTTGGGATTATATGTGGCACACTATTGTATAAATTATAGTTGTTTAAAATGCAACTGAGCTCAGAATTGCCAGGAACAATTTAGACACCATAAATGTTTCTTCTAAATTGAATCAGAGAAGGCTGAGAAGCCTCTAAACACTGTACAGGGATTCAATGTTTAGGTTTTAAATGAAACAATTTTAAAAATTGGAGCCATGCCATCATTTATAACACTGTCAGAATCAGTGCTCCAACAAAATAGGTTGATTTTCCTCTTCTGTTCCTAGCTCATCTTTATTGGACGCTTTCACTGTTAAATGCAGTAAATGAGAGAGGTGGGATGAGCAGGGAGAACAAAAAGGCAAATGAACATTATTATGGAAAACTATTCTCAGAAATTGCATTTTATATTCAATATGATATTTTTGCCTATACCCAACCCTAAAGATCATTTTCATGAAACACAAAAAAAGCCATCTCAGATATTTTCTTGTTTCATTATATCAAAATACATTAGTTTTTTGGTTTTGATAAAGATTTATGCTACCTATATTGCACAAGGTAAGTGTAAATAAGAGCTATAAATTGCTAAGCAGTTAATGTTGCTTGTGAATGGGCCTATTGTTCTCTAAAGAGCCCAAATTTTAGAGAATCCAGCTAACTTAACGCCTATGAGGTGCCATACAGGAAAAATGCTATAAAAATCTAATAACAATAAATATGCATTGGTATTAAGTTATATTAGTTTGGGTGAAAGTGCATATATTTAGAACCTATTAAAATATATACAGTTAAAAGGAGTTTAAATTAAAAATGTTGTGGGCACATGTGTGTCCAGCTCACCACATATGTACTTACCCCTTAATTTGATTTGATGTTTTGTTATTAATTCTTGTAAATACAGTCTATCTGAAAGTGTCTGAACTGTAAAGATTGAGAATATTGCAAGCTTCCAGTGCAGTCTACAGTGAAATTCATATGAATGGAGGATACTCTTGTTTAGCAACAGAAGTTTCTTTGTCTTTCAGAAAGATAATGTTTTAAGACAAGGCCTAAAGAACATAACAGATCTTAGAAGAAATGTAGATCTGCTCATTCTGGATAGCCAATATCAGGATTCAAAATAAAAACCTATATTTCAAATCCTTTGTAAGATGCTAGATTTCAGTGGCAGGATTCATAGCAATGCCTTAACCCTCCATAGCTATATTGTACTCAGTCCACTGAAAGGTAGAGATAATTGCTAATTGATGTTAAGAAACAGGAAATATTAATGTGTGAACAAGTCTTAACTATTGCTAGAGATAGAATCGACAAATCTAGCAAAGTAAAAAATATGGTCAAGGATCAGCCTTTATTAGATGAACTGGGAGTTGCCAATGAGTGTCAAAGCAATGCATGCAGAATAACAAAGTTAACTACAAAACACCTACCTTTTTCTCTGTGAAGACACTATATCCAGTGCCAGAGCCCGTTAATTCACAGCCAGTTTTCATGCTGCTACCATTCCATCCGGTGTATAACATAGTCATACTCTACCGTTGCTTTACTTCTTCCTTTAAAGCCCTTGGACACATAGAAATGCATTTCTGAGCACCATTCAGATATGACAAGGAGATGTCTCCATCTATTTGAACATAAAATGTGCTAATATAAAAATGAGCCTCTGGTTGTATTCTAGCCTTGAGGCTACTATAGCTTATCTTTTAAGGCTGAAAAAATAGGGCATAAACCCATGCTTTAAATTAAAACCATGCCTGTACTCTGATAGTTAGAAATGTTCTGCTGATGGCCTGTTTCTAGACAATTTGTGGGTAATAAGAAATTTAAAAAGGAACCAATCAGAATAAGAACTTTCATGAGCAGTGATTTCTCAAATCATCATATAACTCACTATTTTGACTGCAAAGGTAACAGCAAATACTTATTTAAAAATTAAGGTAATTACTTTTAATTTCAGTACATTATCTTTTAGCAAAAAAAATGATTTTCAATTAATATGAATTGATTCAAAGGAATGTGTCAGTTAAAGTTGATATGCAGTGGCTCTTAATAGTAAGTTTTTACTTATTCTAAGTATGAATTGAGCTTAGAAGAGTGTATCTTGTATTGAAAATATTGGTTTGACCAGGAAATTCAAAGAAATTAAAATGAAGTGGATTTGAGGGGGAGAAAGTTTTAATAGTTCACGAGAAAATGTGGCATATTCTAAAATAGGTTGGAAAAAAATGTATTACAGGTTATTTCTTCTTTTGCCAAGCCCTTCTCTTAAAAGTAGGCAAAGTCTAAGTCAAAGTGACGTAAACTGAAAATGCTCTAAAGCATTGATGCTTTTTACTGTAACACATCAACTGTTTTTTTTCAAAAAGGAGTACATGGTTGTATTTATTTGTCCGTGTTTATAAACACACATGCACTCATATGTAATTTGTTTTCCACATACTTCTTGTTTAGAAATTACCATATCTGGTGTCTGAATGCTTGAGGAATAAAGTAAAATAATGAAGTGGAAGCATGTGAAATTTGATTCACTGTAAGTTTTGTTGGCTGCTTCCAGAGGCAGACTTAGTAGTAAAGCTGTCATGGATACCACAAATACAACTGAAGTCCAGAAACTAGAAAGGCCAGGCTGAAAATGGCAAGGGAGAAAACAATACTGGGTCTTGGCTGAAGCAACTGTCTGACTTTACCCTTTCAGCAAGACTCATTGCATCTATACTATTCTGTAAACAGGACTCAAGCAGTAGAAAATGTGGTTTATGTAGAGTGACATGAATTTTCTACTTTATTAAATGCCCCAGAAGCTTTTGCAAAAGTCAGCACTATTTGACTAAAGAAAATATTTGATCTGAGGATATATATGAACTTCATAACACAAACTTAACTTCATGAACATTCAGGTCAATGTATAGGCTATAAGCAAGGTCAGTCTCAGTTCCAGGCCCTGTTCTTCTATAAAGAGATTAACCATTGCTTTCCACTTCCGCAGATTTCTTGCTTGTGGAGAGAGAAACTACAGTATCTGTGTTATATGAACCATGCTAAATGAAAGTATTATAAAATAACCAGGCTTGGCTGGTCTTACACAAATTGCTATCAGAAATTTTAAGTGGTTTGATTGTATACTCAAAATGTTTATTTGTGAAAAATTACCTTCCAAAAAATAAAAAGTAACCTTATAACCAGTGCAAGCTCAAATTTTGACACTTGTGTTTTTGATTGTTTGATTTTATTCTTTTTTTTTTCCTTTTTTTTTTTTTATATATATCTACAGAAGTTCAAGTGGACTTTGAAGACTTTTTGGGTGAACACAGAATCATACTGTTATGTTTTTATAATTCTGAGCGGACTCTGTCTTTCTCTCCAAATAACACTTAACAAAGGGGAATATTTCAGTGAAATATATTCATAGATCTCAGTGGCAGGAGTTGAAGGGGGCAACAAAAAATTCTTCTTCACTGAGAAATACTCAATGGGCTGTATTTTGTATATATCTGTAAGTCTTGAAGACATTCAAAAAGACAGGCACACTGAAGAAACTTTATGGTGTATATAGATAAAACCTCAGAGAGAAAGAGAGGGAGAGAGGGAGAGAGATGAAATATGAGAGAGAGAGAGAGAGAGAGAGAGAGTAGAAGAGTAAAAGAGACAGGAAGACACCCGTGTGTTCTAAGAGGCATATTTTTTGTGTGCATTTATGGTTTAGATGACAGAATCACAATCACAGAATATTCTGAGTTGGAAGGCACCCACAAGAATCATCGAGTCCAACTCTTAGTCCTGCACAGGAAACATCCCCAAGAATTACACCATGTGCCTGAGAGATTGTCCAAATTCTTCTTGAACTCTGTCAGGCTTGGTGCTGTGAACACTGCTCTTGGGAGCCTGTGCCAGTGCCCAGCCACCCTCTGGGTGAAAAGCCTTTTCCTAATACCCAACCTAAACCTTCCCTGACACAACTTCAGGCCATTCCCTCAGGTCCTGTCAGTGGTCACCACAGAGAAGAGATCAGTGCCTGCCTCTCCTCCTCATAAAGAAGTTGTAGACTGCAGTGAGGTCTCCCCTCAGTCTCCTCCAGGCTGAAAAGACCAAGTGACCTCAGCCACACCTCATATGGCTTCCAACTCAAGGCCATTCACCATCTTCGTTGCCCTCCTTTGGACACTCTCCAATAGTTTAATATCTTTCTTGTATTGTGGTGCCCAAAACTACACACAGTATTCAAGGTGAGGCTGCCCCAGTGCAGAGCAGAGCAGAGTGGGACAATCCCCTCCCTCAACTGGCTGTTGATGCTGTGCCTGATGCCCCCAGGACATGGTTGGCCATCCTGGATGTTTTAGGCACCTTGACTTTGTGGAGTAGAACCCATATTACATAACAGAAAGGGTGTCTGCGTGTCTTTCCCCTGGAAAATAATCTAATTGAATAGATCATTTATTTGTACCAAATTCTTCTAGATCCTGAATCCTAAATTTAAGGAGTCATTCCTGTGCGCTCCACTGTGTTATAGCCTGTTGGGTTTATGTTGTGTCAGCTTACAGAGGCTGATACACCACTTACTCTCACAGAATTATAGGAAAGAATTGCTTCTGACTTATTCAAGAGAATAAGTTTATATCATAAAGCTAAAACAAAAAAGAACATGATCAGAAACTAATTCAGTCATTTAAGACTAAAAACAGTCTTGTCTTTTTTTATCCCTCGATACTGTTCCTCTAATATCTCTAAAAAATGCTGTGAGGAAATTATTTTCACTGTCATCTAGATTTGGATCATTTGATAAATTAGCAAGGAAGTTAAAAAAAAAAAAAAGTTATTTCTCTTTCTCTGAAAGCCATGATAACATTGTATATAGCTTCTTCTCTTTGTCTCTGTACATAAACAATTGAGCAGATTGTGAGTCCTGGGTGTGGGTGGCAATTAAGATAATAATTGTTCACAGAATATAGAAACTGCATTAGAAACGGGAGACATTCCTGCCTCCTTCTCTGCTCTTTTAGACAGTGAAAAAACTGTCTTTATTAAGTCAGATACTCCATGAACAAATATGCATTATTTTTCAAATAAGATGCTGGGTGGTCAATTGGCATAGCATTTTTGGATACTGTTTACAAATGCTGTAAACCTGCAAGCATTTTTATGATTGCTCAAAGGCAGGTTTAGAGCAAGGCTGAGTTTAGAGTTTGGAAAGGTTTCATGCCAATGTCTTTATAAGATGCAGTGAGTGAAAAAAAACAGGGAGGACATATAGTTTCAAAGGGTTTGTTTCTGTTCATAGTTGCCCTTCTGCGTTCCTTTCTTCTTTTCAAGGTGAACTTTGTCTTTTTGCATTTTTTTTTTTTTTTTTTTTTTTTTTTTTTTTTTTTTTTTTTTTTTTTAACTTCTCTTAGGTGAACCTAAGTAATTTTCTCTCTCCCAGGCTGTGGTTCTAGGTAGTGGGCCTTATTTTAAGGCCCAATATGGCTCTTAACATGGTCTATTTCTGGGATCTTTTGACTATCAAAGTTTAGTGATCTCCAAAGCCATCTGATAATAAATAATTGATTCTCTCTCTCAGTGTTAAAATATGTTGTATTCTGGAGATTTGTATGGATTTATATTTCAGTCTTTATACTATTTGCCAAGAACCATTTTATTTAGTCATCTATTAAAAAAGAAAAAATTAAAAAAAAAAAAAAGACTAATATTTCTATTATAGGGCTGGTGCATGTATTCAATGATACATTAATTCAACTGGCAAAAAGAAAGAGAATAGTATAAAATGTGCAGCTAGATCTAGGTTTTTTGCATATATTGTAATTTGGCACCTTTCCACAGACTTCACTGGAATTATAATCTGTGCCAACAAGCATAAGAAGAGGTTTCCAGAAAACGTCAGCACGTTAATTCACTTGGTTAGACATGGATTTCTGTGGATGAAGCTTAAAAAGACATCTTTTCATATTTTTCTTGAATATTTCTTTCAACATGGTAATTAGGATAAAGGATCACGGCCCCACTACAATCTATGAATCAGTGAGACAACTGTGCTTGTCTATGATAATGCATATCACAACCCTGAGGCAAAGCACACGAGAGCTGGGGAAAGAGCTCTCAGGGAGAGCTGTCTAACAAAATGCATTTCCACCTAAGGCAACTAATATCCTCTGAAACCTATGAGTCTGTTTTAGCAACTCTAACTCGATGGGAATGTCAATTAGGGTGTCCTCACTAAAGATGTCTCTGTTATCTATAACTTTGGAGACCACCTACATCTCCAATTAGTAGATCTGGAGGTGCATGAAATTCTTTTTTATGAATTTATATGTACATATTCTTGGAGGGTGTGGGGGTTTACCCCTCTGTGTTTGTATTACTTTCCTCTGTTTCTTCCAATGGCATTTCTTCTTGTGTCTGTCTCTGGTAATGATGACCATCCAGCTAATTTTCAGAGGATCATATTAACACTAACCTTTGGCTCACCCATCTGTTCCTCACTTTATTGCTTTAAATGTCTCCTTTCTGGCTCATTGTTAAATTGGAATAGAGGCAAAATTCCTCCAAGCACAGCAGGGCTTTGCTGGGCCATTTCTGACTGCAGAAGGCTGCTTAGTAGAGTCATCTGAATCATTTGCTCTTGTCATTGAGGCTTTCTTACTACTGGATATCTTACTGGATGTTGATGGTGAATAAAACATCTGTGGGTGACAGTAGGCTTTGTTCTCAAAATAACAAAGGAACATGTCTTTGCTCCCATCTTCTGACAGGGTTTTCAAGCTTCCCTTAGGTGTCTTCTCACCAGGGAATGAGTAGCTACTAGTTTGTTAATCTCCTGACTTACATACTTAGCATAAACACATGGAATTAAAGGTTAGGATGGTTAGCTCTGAAATCCCCTGGTTTTGTGTAGTGGCATAATAAATAGTCCAGCCGTTACAGGTAAAATTCTATTGCAAGAATGCACAGACTTATCAAATGTCAGAGTATTTTCCATGCATTCATTCATAATTTCATGTATACTTATTGGTAAAGCCTTTAATAGTGCCAGAGCCGTATAAACAGAGAAACCTACTAAATCCAGTGTATACTATGAATTTAATGCTTTCTGTATTATCACTTTTCCACGTTTTTTAGATAGTAAATATAAAAAAATATTAATTTTTCATTCTGATTTACTCCTGGATTTGTATGACACATCATTTTAATAGAAAGTGTTCCCTTGCTGTCTTTTCACACTGTAGAAACAAATATACAAATGTAAAACAAAGGAAAAAAAATTCAGAATATAAGAATTTTATAATAAGACCAAGCCAGATTTGTTGCTGCTGGGAAATTTTGTCCTCCAGATTGCCTTGCGTTCAGTACACCATTATAAAATATATTTTTATGTAATTTAAAACATATGTTTTGAAGTGTGTTCTGCAGCAACTGAAGAAAAATGTGAACAACCGAGCCATTAAAATTGCAGTACATTTTGCATAACTAAAATGCAGATACTAAGAATTATTTTACATTGCAATAATCTTATTCTCTTAAATTAACTTCAGGCATCAGACTAAAACACTGGGCCTGGATGACAGTTAAATGAGGGATCTTTAGTCTCCAGTCCAGCAAGCTACAGTGAAAAACAAAGAAGGGGGCAGGGAGGCAGCAAAATTGTCAAGTAGATGAATACCGCCTCTTAATATCAGCAGTAATGGAGAAACTGTTTGCCATCATGCAAATCTGTGCTTAGTGAGCAAAAAACATTCTCCAAGGTTTTCCATCAATGTCAGTTGTATACCTACCTGGTTTAATACAAGTAGCCTAGTGTAATATAAAAGTATCATACACTTATTTCCTTTTTTTTTTTTTTCTGTTTAGCAGAATCTTTTAGTGACCAAATTTGATGCGTATCTATGTGTATGTGATTTCTTACTAGAATATACACTGTTTAAGGTAAAATAATATTTTTGAAGATTATTTGATATATATTTTGGTATGCCACAGTCAGTGCCACGGAGAAAAAAAGAGAGGTAAACCTGTATTTCTCTGTAAAGAACAGATGCACCTTAGCTATTTGCAAGTATAATAGGAAGCTGTGAGTTTGGGACTTGAAAAATGGTTACTTTACTTACAGGAAACATATCAAAACTGAGACAGCTGGAAATTGCAGTAGATGAGACACTGGAAAAATCCAGGAACCTCTTGCCAAAATCAGATACAGCAGTATTAGATCCAAAAGGATTTACTTGCCTTTCATCTATGTAGCTACCTGCATATGCATGTACTATACATCTCTCTGAATTAAGTTTATATTACCAGTACATTTGCAAGACAGTTGGTTTGGGTTTTTTTCCTGCTGTAAAGACATTACCTAATTCAAAATCTTGCCCCCATCTGAGATTACATACATATTCCGAAAAACCTGAACAGCCGACAAACTGTCTGTGCTTAAGGGGAATCACTGCAAAAATCCTTTCAGACCACTGTCATTCTACTTGTGCATGGCAGTGTTGATATACTTCCAGAAAGACTTGCATGATTCATGCCCTTTCAATATGTGGATATCATTGTAGTTATCCCACTAAAATGAGCAGGAAGAATCTTTGTCTTATTGAAGATATCCCAATGGGTATTTTCAATGTATTTTTAAAGGATATCTGCTAGTGCAAAGACCCTTTGCAAAATTTGTTCCTACAAAACTGTGGACAAATATGGGTCTTTTAAATTGTCTGTCTTCTGTTTTTGTCCTTGTTTATTGGATTTGTTTTGTGAATTGTCTGTTTTTCACTATGTATCTTGATAAAAGATCACATCCAGAACTGCAGATTGAGTCTAGATGTTAAACAAATCAGGATATTCTTAAATAGAATTATATGAGAGAGCCATGAGGCACATGATTGCATGGTGTTCAGCTTTTAAAGTGCAAATTTAGTTTTCAGTGTAAGGATCAGCTGAGAACATATGTAGGGAAAACCCTTGACTTATTTGCTCCCTAAAACACAGATATTTCAGTTGGGGAAAAAAAGGCTGGAGAAGCCGTGGTGTTGTAAATATTTTGTGTAGTTCAGATTAGAGTGTACACTAAGATTACAAATAGGTGCCCCAAGGAAATTAAGCAGTGCCAGAAAATCTCCGGAGAAGGTTTGGTAGATATCAGAAATTTTTGTCATATTATCATCTGGTGTTCTGGTCAAAACAATAAGAAGAGGAAAAATTTTTGTGAACAAATTTAGCAAAGGTATTTCTTTCTTCTATATCAGGCAAATTCCTATATCAGACAAACTTCTTTACCATCTATCTTTTTTCTGTCTTCCTCACATCCCAAACCTGAGGTCTCTGAGGTAATTTCAGCTCCACTTCCTCATGCTGAAGGTTTTGAATATTTTTTGAAATTCATGATCCTATAGAATTCAGCACATTTATACATGAAGAGATAAACAGAGAAAGGCTATCAGTATGAATGAAGAACTCTGCATTACTTGATCAGTTACTCAGTAATTATCAACAGTTTCATTGTTTGATTTCTCACTATGTAAAGTTTTGAGGCAAAGAACTCAAACCTGACAAACAAAGTGCTCTATAAACACTAATGAAGTCTTGGAACATGCTGTGAGCCAGGTAATTATTATTAGACTAATTCTATGAGTGGGTAGCCTGCGTCACAGGAATTAAATTACTTCTGTATCAAAGAAGAATTCAATGGCAGAGCTTAGAAGTCACCTATTCCAGTTTCCACTCCTTTTACTAGACAATGCTCTGTTCCTTAAGATCATCAATTTTTGAGGAATGTGGCTTTTTAAAAATGTCTTACCCAACATATACGCCATTCTTTCTAAAGAACTGAAATTATTAATATTTATATCAGGGCATACAAGTCCTTGACCTAAAAGGAAGGAGTTACACAGTGGTTGCAGGCAGCAGAAGTGACATGGGAAGAAAACAAGCAGGTGCTACCAGAAGAGGACAAGGAGAGAAAAGAAAAATTAACCCTCTGATTCCCTCTGGTAAATCTTCTTTCTCACTTTTTGTACGGGGATCAGATGATGCAAAGGTCTGATAACTCCTCAGAAAGAGAACAGTTATTTCAGCAGATCTCTTCATGTACTGCCTCTTCAAAAATGACTGAAAAATTACTATTGTGTAAACTCCAGGGAAATTGTAATATTTGGATCTTAAAATCTGATATTTTTCTGTACTGAAACAATAGTGTCAGAAGTAATAGTAATGATATAGAAGTATGGAAATAGTAAAAAAAGTACAGGCATAGGGGCACTTGCAGCATACAGTCTTCTAATAGCAGTGCACCAAGGTCAAGCCTTGCCAACTATCCCTCTGGCATATGCAAAACTCATTCTCACTGACCTATTGATCTTCTGAAATGTTAGACACCTTTTTGGACAATGTACTAGAGATTGTGGGAAAGAGTGTTATAAAGCAAGCACTGAGTTTCACGAGGGTGTATGTGAAGATACAAGCAGTGTATAAGATATTCTCTCTGATTATAGTACATATTAAACAATGATTTAATTATTTCCCAGAATGAAAAGAAGCCAGATCCAAGCATGTGAGTGGCACAGTAATTCAAATGCAGATCCATTCCTTTTATATGAAGGCCACAATATTTGCTGACAGGTTGGGAAACAAACCAGGCAATCTCAGAAGCTAAATGCCTAAGTCTCAGCAATTTGATCCCAAGCTTTTCAGCTGAGACCATGAGAAGCTGATAGCCTCTAGGGATATGGCTCACAGGAGAACCTGTGAAGCATACTAACAAGTGGGTTAGACCTGCATCATGTAGCTTTTTATACCTTTTTTTACCTAGATATGGCTTTGTACTTGTGATCCAGCAAGACAGCTTTGATCCTTTGGGGCATGGCAACTAAGAGAAAAAAAAAAAAGAAGCTAGGAGAAAAGATACACATATAAATAGTTAGGGATTATAGAGGTTTGGCTATGATGGACAGACACAGATACTCACTGTTTAAAAGATAACACTGGGTATAATACTTTTTTTTTTTTTAAAAGACAAGCTTTCCCAATATCCTACAATGTTTCACACAGAGAGACCCACACAGATACTCCAGACAATGACTATAAAGAGTAAAGGAACAAACAGACAAAGACTAGGCAATCTGAAAGGGAAGATTCACTGATGAAATATCCAGGACAGAGAGAGACCAGTCAAACTTTCCTGTCTCAGACCTAGAAAGGACCTTGTGAAGGCTGACTCTAACCTTTGTGTGCATCACTTTAGCATAGTAGCTGTGAGCATTACAGAAAAAGAATCAATATAGTTATGTAGATGCACTCAAGGAGACTGTTCTCTTGACTGCATTTTTTTTTACTGCTGAATGGAAGAATTTATGCTAGGATTTGTTTTTCAGTAGTTGACTCTACATTATTGCTACCTCTGCTTAAAAAAAACCCACAGGCAATTCAAAGTAGAATGGAGGGTCATTTATGAAAAATAAACCTGAAACTTTGAAATTACTGGAAAACAAAATGTTTCAGGGTTCATGAGATGCAACTACTCCACTCTTTTATCAAATAGATTTCTCAAAACTTTGACTTTAAATGCTGAGCTACATAATGCATGCTTATGCATTTAAATCCCTATATGACCTCCTAAGTGAACACCACTCTAAGACATTATTAATGGGACTGAAAACAAGCCGTGAAAAAAAATACCATTAAAAAATGCAGTCTTACTCTGACTAGAATATTTGGTCAAATTACGTAATTTTGCATTAAAGGTGGATGTAAACAAGTTAGCATTCTATTTTTTAATAATATGTTCAAGTATTTGGGATTATTATTTCATACTCATACATGCACGCATTTTTATTGTGATTTTATGTTTTTAAAATATTTAAACTTCCTGTCTTGTATTTTTTTTTTTTTTTTTGCCATACTGGTGAACATTATTTGTGTGTGTATTATATATATATATGTAATTTTGCCACTTTGAAGGTACAAACCCATGTAATTTAAAATGTTCACACTTTCAATAGCAAAACAACAATCAAAACAGAGTGATTCAATCTTGCTTTCAGAAAATGCAACATATTTTGCTATGCTTCCTTTTTTTTTTTCTATTTTCCACAAGTGCATTTCTTTTTCTCTCTGCTTTCTTATGATATATCTGTATTTAGCTTTATTTCTAAGACCGTGCTTGAGGTGGCTTAACCCTTAGAGGCTCTTTGCAGTAAGTTCTGCTCCCCTCCAAGCATCTTCATCACTGATGAAGCTTGACAGCTTACAAGTAGGTGTTTGCCCTGCATGCTCACACCTGTACCCTTTATTCAGTCCTATCCTCACATTCTCCAGCCCTGCCCCTATAAATGGCTATTAGTACTTTTGTGGCTTATGACCACTTCTCTTACAGAACTATTCCCTCCTCTGCCCGGGATAGCTTCATTACATGAGGCTTCTCCTAGTGTCTCTTTTCTTGGTATGTTTTTTGTTTCTCCCAGGTTAGTGAGGTTGCTTCTTTCTACTCCTACTCAGGGTTGTTTTCTCACCACTGTTCAGACACAAATTTATCTCAGGCACTTTTAGAAACAGTTTTTGACTTTACTGTCTGGCAGAGGCTGCCCTTCAGGACCTCTTCAGTGTTGTCAATAGCCAGCCTATGAACCCAGAAATGGATAAAAGAGTTAACCCACTTGCTCAATATACTTCTTGTCATACCAAACATGTATTGTGGACCAAACCACCAAAGATGTAGGGGTTTTATGCACAATTCCCACAGTCTTGGATTCTTTTAGAATTGTCTGTGATATCGAGTGAAGCTTTATGCTGTACTTCACTCATTACAAACAATTTCAATATTCTTTTCATTTTATTCTTGTTTTACCTGTCATGACAGCTTCTGAAAATATCCATATCTAGCACGTACTAATTATTGGGTAATTCTCTCCTGTATTTTCATGCTGTTGATAGTTACTTAGAAATCTTAGAACAATGCAGTAAAAGGTTTGTAACTAGTTCAGCTTTCCTCTTGTAATCATCTTTACTACATATAGAAAGTGGACTGAAATTGTTGTTATCCTGGATATTTTGCAGGCAAACTTTGGAAATGATACTTCTTTCTAGTTTTATAATTTGCAGAAAAATTCCAAACTAGTTGAGACTATTGTGAATTCATGTTTTGAAGGAAATCAATCTATTTTACTTAAAAGAAAAATCATTATGTTTTCAATTTGAATGCAATTTGAAAGTTTTACTTATTATTTGTTTATCACAATGCAAGCAATAGAGAAATAAATATCTGATGAAGTCCCATTAAACATACTCTGAGTAAAGTAGAAAGGTGGGATTCCAAAATTTAATTAGGGAAATTAGGTGCCTAACTCCTTTGAAGTCTACAGTTACTTCAAAATTTTCCTTAAATAAATAAAACCCTAATATTTAAAGTTATGATACAAATCCCCTTGACTTTCAGCAAAAGTATCCCCATTGACTTCTGTTTACATTTTAAGTCTCTGAAAGCATGACTTTATAAAAGGTTAAGCAAAGAATCCAAAAATCTGCCTGTTTTGGCATATGTTAGGTTATTCTTTAGAAGGATGCTGAAGTAATGTCCTGACTGTTGTAAAATATTAAGCAAAAACATATAATACTATTTGACATGTAAGGAAGCAAATTTAAATGAAAGCAGAGCTCATATATTGCTTTTACATTCTATCTGTCAGTCAAGCTGAGATTTTATGAAGAATGGCAAAGCAATTTTCAATCTTGTATGGTGTATCGTGTAGGTCAAATTCTTTTATGTAAATCTCTTTCACTTGGGTGTTTAAATTTCAATAAAAATGTAATGATAAAGAGTGTGGCTTTTATTTCTCCTTCTTTCTCTAATTCATTCTGAGTTTTGGAGAACAAGTGTTTTATTGAGCATGACACCTAAAAGAGGCATTGTTTTAAAAAGGTGTTAAAACAAGAGTCACATATGTTTTGGATAATGTAAGTATTACAGGAGGCTTCCCACATAACCTTTCTTTCCTGCAAGCTGGGGCTCATGAAGCTGTTTCTGTAGGTTAGTTTGAGTTCATTTGAATTCTTCAGATCACCAGATGAGGCTGGCTTACCTGATGACTAACAACTGCATGGTGCATTTCAGTTTCCTATTGTCATTTTGTTTATCATTGCTGTTTTTATACAAGAGGTTCCCTGTGTTATGAACACAGTGTTCTGAGGGATAAATTGTGCCTAAAATTAAAAAGTAGCCTGCCTTTCTCAGGCCCCTGAAAAAAAAAAAAAAAAAGGGAAAAAAAATTCACTGGTTTCAGAGCTTACCTAATAAGACATGCTTTCCTGAGTCAGAATTCAGTTGGCATGTCAGGCTTTCACTTTGTAGTGAACAACCTAAGAAAATAGATACTAAGTTGATCTGCCTTCAATATGTAGATGACTGCATGGCCTCTGAAACACTCAGCCTTTTTGCCTGCCTCATTATTTGCTTTTGAAGTGAAGAAGAAAGGCGACATGCACCTCTGAGAGCTACAGTATTTCTTAGCAGCAAGATTCACTTTCATGTGTTATGTGGGTTAGATCCCAAACGTTGGATAATATGACACATACTATGCTATTGTACAAGCTGTGAATAATAAACATTATAGAAATCCACACAGGGAATACCATGTATTTTGGGGCAAATTCTGAATTCAGAAACATAACTGCAGCTCAGGGGAGATATTAAACACCAATCACACAAAACGCACTTAGCAGTATCTTCAGTTGTAGTACTATAGCTCCTCGCAAATACAAGGAGATAAGCTGGTTTACAGCAGTTGAGAGTAAACGGTTGTGGTTTTTCTCTTTTGTCTGAAATATGATTGCCCCAGGAATTTTTGCAAAAAGTTAGTGTTGTATTCGTACTACAGAGCTAAAGAAAGTATAGGCTGCAGTAAGTAGAGCTGGGCAGGAATTAATGCTTTTGATATGATGAATTATTTGAAGGTTTACATTATTTCCTGTCTTTAACCAAAAGTAAAAGTAGAGAAAGGGAGCCAAAATATGAAAGCAAACTGAACTCAAACAAATCTTTGTTGGGATTAAGTCAACTGTGTTTCAGAATGTCTTTGAATTTCAACATTGAAAGATACTTTTCTGATAATAAAATGAAAAAAAAGCATTTCTAAGCACCAACTTAGAATATCTTGTTCATTTTCCAAAAAATTTGAGGCAATACAGTGAAATCTACTGTTTCTTTCCTGAATTATTTAATTTTGACAATCAAATTTTTAATTACAATTTTTATGTTTTGCACAGGTTCCCAAGCACCAGCAATAGCAGTGACTAGTTGCGATGTGCAGGGAAAGGGAAGAAGTAACTTTCACTCTGATCAGATGAAAATTCACAGTGGAAAACAAGCGAGTAAAAGATTCCTTTTTTGTTTTTCTTAACCCTTCCTCCTGTTACAGACAATATAACACAGCTTGGTTTAAAAATCATTTTTCCATGTCTTGCTATTTATTTCCTGGTAAAAGACATTGTCATACACTAATGTTGTCAGTGGTTATCACTATATTGGATAACATTGGTGATATTAATCTGTCTTGTTCTAGAAGCTTATATGTGTTTTTTTCCTTGGTCAAAAAAAAAAACAAAAAAAACAAAAAACAAAAGCTAAAGAACAAACAGAATTCAATAACTGCTTTGAATTCTGAAGTATAAGGAAATCTATTCCTTTTTGTTATTTAGAATTTGGTTTTGGATTACACAAGGACACTTGCACATGTATTATACAGTTTTAGGTATTTTCATTTGCCAACGTATTCTCTTGTGACAAATTCTCTTGACAATTCTTCCAGCATCCTATCTGATAGGGATCAATTCCTTCTACTGTCTTCCGTAGGCTGGAAACCCCAGCTGGAACAAATTGCTTAGTTCTGTTTGTTCCTAAATAGTCCTACCAATAAGTCAGATCATCAACAGTTATTTCCTATTTTATCAAATGCAAAAAGGCATACCTTCTGCTCCCCAAAGTATTAAGCACATAGTGGTAACTCCCTGAAGAGAACTGTGAGTTGACAGGGAACACAGACAGTACTTTTGCTGATAATGAGAGTGAATCCTTTTCTTTTTAACATACAAACCCAGCTCTGATTCATCTCCACACTATCCTTATGTTTTTAAAGAATATCAAACATGTTATAAAATCAGGACCAGTAAATGTTACAGACAGCACACCTTCTGACACTTCAGTTCCTTCATGGGACTGAACTGAAAGGGTATCACCTTGTCATGTCATCCAAAAGTGGCATAACTTCTAAGATCCCTGTTTTACAAATATTCATCCATCTGTTTATCTTTATGCTCTGAGAACAACTTCAGCGGTTTTTCTGGAGTTGCCTGCTTAGCCTTAGGGTCAACATGTGTGCGAGTTCGTGTGGGACTGCAGACTAAAAAGGCAGCAATCTTCCTGTCAGTTCAGGACTACATTATCTACTCTGAATGAGCTCAGAACTTGGCATGGGAATTGTGATGGGAATACTACAGAGCACAGCCACATACACCACAAAAAACATAGGGAAAGCATGTCTAGTTCATTGTTTTAGCCTTACAAAATTAGTCTGTTCATACAGAATCTCAAAAACACTGACAAATATCTCCAAGTTAAAAATACATTATTTCATCTGGTATTAACATGGAAAGGTGACAAGATATTTTTATCCTTCTGCACACTTGGCTTATGTCTGTGAAATAAGTATTTTTTAGTAACATGACATTGTGGGAACCTGCTGTGATAGAGAAGGATGTTCTGCAAAATCCTCAGTTTTTGTTAAAGTTAAGACATATGTAAGGCAGGCCTTAGTGAGCTGTGTATATATGTGCTCTGAAGGCAGACCACTGACCATCAATGCTGAAACTGATTCCCTGTGTCTTAGGTGCAGGATATCAATAATAACTAAAGTGTAAAAGGAATTTAATTTCTTCCTTCCCTGGTTTTACTGGCTTTTTCCTTTTTTTTTTTTTTTTCCCTGATACTGACACATGACAGAAATCATGGAAATTAAATGGTCACCTTTTGTACACATTAAAGACAGACTGTTTTTTAATTTGTTTTTAAAATTTGTATTGATGTAAGCAGCTCATAATGAAGTGCAGAACTGGAACTTGGCAATTTTTTTTCAAAATAGTATTGATTTCCATTAAGTCTTACTGATAATTATTGAATGATAGTAAATAGCTTCATCACTTCATCGTTTACAATGTTAGCATAGTTTGCATGACAAACAAGTTCATGTGCATTTTTCTACTATGAATATAAACAAAACAAGAGATTTTCTGTGGTATCTCTCATGCCAGTTGGATAGGAGAGAATGGTATCACAGGGATACACAGTACTTGGAATTTAAATACATAAAATTTAAAAGTAAATAAGATGAAACACTAGTTGTGCTTGAATTCGTCTTGAATTCATGCTTGAATTCTGTCTCTAAATGCCTATCCCTTTTTCATATGATTATTCTACACAGTATCTTCACTCTTTTAGTTTTTACACCAAACCTGTAAAATGCAATTAGCTCCTTCCCATTTTTAACAGAGACCGACAGTGCAGTGCACAACCCTTACTGTTGTTAAATCAAAGATGACCGGATAGCTTGCACACCTCTTCTGATGGACTACTCACCAGGCCAAGCAGATCAAAGAGCAACTGACAATAAGAGTCCTTAATTTGGCTTCTTCTCTCTGCCTAGGTTCTGGTATCATAAGAATATATTTTAAGGCATTTTTCTTATATTTAGACTCCAAGAGCTCACCCACCACCTAACTTTTGTAGACCCCTGTAGTTCTTTAATACCTTGAATTTGTGTAAAGAGAACATGCTACATATATTTTCCAAGAGACTTCTTTTAATTTAGGGAGAAAATAGGCATTCTAGCAAAAGGTTCACAGGAGTAACATACAACCAAGGAGAAGATTCCACAAAAGTACCAGGCAGACACTAACCCATAACTTAGTGAAATACAAGACATTGGTTTTACATTACCCAGAAGAGATTAAGAAATGAGTAAAGAAAGGAAGGAAGAAAAGTGATTAAGAGAAGAAAGAATATGTAAAGAAAAATGTTAGAATAAGAAAATTGTATAGCTACCACTGAGAAGTCACATGACAATGGCAGGTCCTGGGAGAGAAGGCAAAAGGGAGTTCCTGTGCTCCTCTATTTATATGGTTTGTCCAGCATGGCCACCCTTCCCAGGCAGGACATCTGGTTCACTGACCCCTCAGTGCTCTCCAGGCCAGAGTGAGGGGTGGTGCAGCAGGGTGTGCTGTGGGTGGGCTACCAGGTGGGCCTTTAGATTGACAGTTGCCCCTGTGTGTGGTACTGGGGCCTGACTCCTTCTTCTATACACACAGAGTTGGTTGATTCAACCCAATAAAACAATCCAGTGAGAGATGAATCCGGTCTCTCACAATCTCCCCCAAAAGAAGTAAAAAAAAAAACAACAAAAAAACCCAAAACCAACCAAACAACAACAACAACAAAACACTAACCAAAACCAAAACCAAAACTAGAAAAACCACAAATAAAAACTATGGTCTATACATCCAGTTGAAACACAATACAACATTATTAGTATGGATTTTAAAAAAAACCAGATGTACAGAAATTGTTAATTCATTGAACAGAATTTAGCAATCATTTCATACAACAGATTCAGGAAAAACACCTCTATTTAGCTAAAGATGGTTAAGAATTGCTTATTGTGTTCAAACCACTCAATTAAGATGTGTCATGACTTATGGAATGCAAGATGAAGGTGAACCCTCCCCTCCACTCAGCACTGATGTGGCCACATCTAAGGTACTGTATCCAGTTCTGGGCTCCCCAGTACAAGAGAGACATGGACATACCGGACAGAGTCCAGCAAACAGCCATAAAGATGACTGAAGGACTGAAGTATCTTTTCTGTGAGGAAGGGCTGAGTGAGCTGGGACTGCTCAGCCTGGAGAAGAGAAGGCTCAGGTGAATCTTATCAATATATAGAACTATCTGAAGGAAGGATGCAAAGAGGACAGAGCCAGGCTCTTCTCAGTGGTGCTCAGTGGCAGGATTAGAGGCAATGGACACAAACTGGAACAAAGGAGATTCCTCATGAACATCAGGAAGCAGTTTCTTACAGTAACAAAGTACTGGCAGAGGTTGCCCAGGAAAGCTCGTCAATATCCCACCTAGGTGGTATTCAAAAGCCATCTGGACATGGCCCTTGGCAACATGCTTGAGCATGGAGATCAGACCTGATGACATCCAGATGTCCCTTCCGACCTCTGCCAGTCTGTGATTCTGAGAAACAACAATCCAGTCTTCCTTCTGAATTATTGATGTATTTGCCCTCCTTTTTAGTTAATCCAATACAATACACACATTTAGGGATTGAGCTATACTATTTTATAGTAAAGGAGTTACTAATATTGAAAAATATTTACAAGAAACAACAAATATTCTTGTCTTGTTCCCAGCTCTGGAGGACAAATAGTTTGCAACAGTTTTAGATAAGCTTCCAGATTTTCTTAAATACATGGTCTTCATAGCTTATCAGCATGTCTGACCTCTCTAAATTTCACTTTTTAGTCAAAAATGAAAACTGCAAGTTGCAGTAATTACTTTTTAAAGAGTCTGCATTAATGGTTGATTCTTATGTGTTTTTAGGTGTACACATTATTGATATTCAGACTTATGTAAAAGATTTTTTTTTCTTGATTCTGCTTGACACAGAAAGACAGAATTTTGTCTCATGAGCTGTTGGGTTTTTTTTGTTTTTTTTTTTTTTTTTTCCTGAGCCTTTCAGTTTAATTAGTCTTTAATTACTGGTTAATTATTCTGAAAGTTAACTTCTTTACATTCACATATTTAATAGCCAGCAGTATTTATGCAGCTTGAGGTGAGATCTTTGTACATGAATTTAAGAGAGAGATATTAAAGCAATTTGGATAGAGTAATCATGAACAGCATCATATGGAATATTTTACTTTGTTTTAAGATGCAAGATTTTGTTCATAGAAGTTTTTCAGTCCAACTCTTCTGGAGCTGCTAAATAGCCTCTACAAGCATAATTTAAACATTATGGTTTACTTTTTATCCATGTGTGATTTTTTGTTTGTTTGATTGCTTGTTTGGTTGGTTTGGTTTTTTTGGGGTTTGCTTTTTTTTGTTTTTGTTTTTGTTTTTTTTTTTTTTTTTTGTTGTTGTTTTTTTTTTTTTTTTTTTGGCCCCTGTGTTCATCTCCTCTCTTCATGCCAGCACTAACAGTTTCACAGGATGTGCAGATCTGCATTGGGATAACACCACCAATCAGATGTCACGCCTCAGCATTTCAGTCACCCAAATTCAACAATACTTACCCTAAAGCACAACTGGATGAATATGTCCTGGTTCTGTTTTGATTATCTACTCCTTCCGGGACCCCTGCAAGTTCATTCTTCTGAAATTATAATAATGATGAGACAATGACTGGGGCAGATCCCCGACGTGATGGAAAACACTTTCTAAATGCCTTGGTGGTAACTGTTACTTTCAGCTCAGAGTCTGAGAGGCTGCAAGATTTGAGGGAAGTGTCCTCTCTATCAGATTGCTATGACAGTGGGGATAGTGAGTTTTTTAGTTCAGTATAATTTTTTCCTGATGTGAATGTTTAGTCATATCCCCTTCCCAGGCAATTTACAAATGAAGGACTTCTCTAGAAATGGCAACCAGCTTGATGATTTCTGTGATCTGCCTGAAAATATACATTAGTTGCCCAAAAATGCACTAGATAAGATGTATTAGATCAGACTTTGAAATAAATAAAAGGACAATTTATCAAAATTTATGTAGGAGACAGTACCTTACACTGTGTGAAACATTTCAGATAAAGAATAAATATTTCCTTAATTCCTTCTCCTCTTCCTTCTCTTCAGTATTTAAGAATAATCTTAAGAAAGGTTTAGGGTAGCAAGAAAAATTTCTCTTTAAGATTTCTGTAGACATTTCTTCCTCATTCAAAGAAGAGATACCTTTAAAAGTCAGAAACTTTAGTCAGTTGGGCTTCTCTGTCAATCTTTCTTTTTTGAAAAATACCCTAAAATTTTCAGCAAAGAAGATTTCTAGACAAATCAATAATAGCTTTACATCCTGAGACAAAAAAGTAATAAACCTTCCACACAGTAACTTAATAAGAAGCAAAGCCTCAACTACAACTCGTAGACTATTTATGAAAGCACAAAAGAAATAAATGGCTCAGCAAAGTAGAGGCAAAGTTTCTAAATAAGACCTGAAGTCAAAAACACTGAAATCTTAGTGGCTGGGAAGGAAAAGGAAAGAAAGATACACCTGACAGAACTGATTCTTATACCAAAATTGTATGCATCTTCTGACAGGACAAAGAAAAATTGTGGCCATAGATATGCACTCAAATATGAGGTGAGCCAAGTGCATGGGAATAAACATAGTCCTTCCAATGAGCTGTTACTATCAATTGTATCTTATTCACTTGGATCATTATCCTGCTGCAATGTGTAAGAAAAGAAAAATAGTTTGCTTTCTATAGAAGTGACAAAGATGAAGAAAATGTTCCTACCGACCACTATCTGTAGATGGGCATCTTACTTTTCCCTCCACTCCCTCAGTCACTTAGTATGTAAGGGTGTGTAGGTACAAATTAGTTTGGGTTTTGCATAAGGGGAACACCAGATAGTAATCTTATTAGTGTATTTGAGCAGGAACAAAGATGGATATTTCTCACAGAAACAAGTGTCAAAAAGACAATAAAAAAATCCAGATCTGAATTTGTCTGTTCAGCTGCAGAGACAGTTTGTTGCAAACCAAAACAAACTCATGAACAAACATCACCACTTCTGCCAATAAAAAAGTGTGCCTGAAATAATGAAGAATTTGCATCCTCAACATAGGAGGAGGTGCGATATCAAATTTCATAAGTGGTTTGAAGTAGGAGAGGAGACTAACGTGAGAATAGCCTAACTGGTCCCAGGGAATGCATGTTTATGCAAATGTAAATTCTATGGCAATTATAAATTGAAGACAGTGAGGTTACAGTGGTTACAACTGAGGAAAGAAATTAGATATTAAGTTGGTATTTCTATTTGTTAGGACAATGATGAAATTGTTCTACTGTAGCTCAGCATTTAATAGTGTCTAAAAATTCTGTGCATATATTTTCCTTGGCTAAGCTTAATATACAAAAAATATTTCTCTGTTTGTTATGAAAGTTGATTTAATATAGTGCATTTTCTTTAACATGAGATTTTCAATAAACTTTAATTCAACACTGAGAATACTGAATGAAGAAATTAGAATATCTATTTGAAATAGTATTATGGAGAAGGAAAAAAACCCAGGATATTTGATTTTCAATAAAACTTCTGATAAAATTAGAATTTGTATAGACTGATACCTGGCTTTCAGAAAAGAGAAACCAATTTGGAGTTTAAACTAGGAGAGGGGGAGTGAATTAGTAAGAAAATATTAGTCATTATAATATACGTTATCAACAGACTCCCATAAAGAGAATCCCAGCACCTAAAATTAAACCTATCATATACATTGGGATTAAAAAGAGTAATTGGTTTATTCAGGGCTGATTGGTGTATACAAGTCAGAGACATGTACTTTGGATCTCTTATTCTCATTGCTGACTGCACATTTAATGTAATTGATATCCATTTCAAATGAGATTTAGTATTCCTTCTCCATTAGAATGCTTTTGAGGTGGAAACAAAAATTATGCAAAGAAGTTTTTTGTGTGAAAATGAAAAAAGAAAAACAACAAACCCGTACTTGTTGCCAATTAGAAAGCTATGTTGCAAGACATGTAGGACTTCTATAGCTGTAGAAGGCAGACCCTGCCTATGGTGTTAGTGATCCCTGATTATCACAACTTCTGAGGCAGTTGCTTTTTTAAGCAAGCACACAAAATAAAGTAAACACAAATATAATATGCTGTCACTTCTCTGTATGGCAAAATAACCTCTTGGACATAACTAAACACAGGTATGGGAGAAAATATTAGGTGACACAATATATATTTGTTTGGTTGCCTTTTTTTTTTTTTTTAATACAGTAGATTAAATATAAATCATAGATATTTGAATCTAAACTGAAGTAAACAGGAATATGTCATTTCATGTTTTACCTGCTGTATCTAAGGTCTCAGTTAATGCTTTTTAACACGGCCTACCTGGCTTCATGGCAGGACCAGATTACCTAGCCCATGAAAAAAAAATCATCAAAAAACAAAACCAAAAAACCAGAATGGGATAAATAATAGATACTTATTTGACTCTATTCACTGCTTTAATGCTGGACAGTAGAGATAAGTGACCATAATAACTGCAAAAGAGCTACTCTTGGTAAAAGATGGCAACAAAGGCTATTGATCCTGCTGGGGTTACAACTACAATAAAAACATCTCAGCTTAGTTTGTTTGAGACTGATTTAAAATACTTGCAAAACTATTGTTTGTCTGTTTGGTTTGTTTAGTATAGGTGCTTAAGTATTGCCTTGGATCAAGGCCCGGGTGTTTAGCACCTAGCGTGAGCCCATCAGGGTCCATAAGTAGCTTTCCAAGATGCACAATCTTGAAAAATTTTACTCTAAGCGTAACCCTTCTCGTGAATGGAAATGCTGTTTTGCATGGAGTGAATCAAGCTGTGGTCTTGATTGTAGCTATTCCAGAACTGTAATCCTGACTTGGTTACTGGCACTGTGTTTGGCTTTGGATACCTTGCAGGTCTGTGTCTCAGTTTTCCTGTCTGTAAGATCTGGAGAACAATGACCAACTCTGAGACCTAATTATCTGTTTGTATAGCATGGAGAAGATGTGAAGTGGTACAATGTTATTTGTTTGACTGCCTAAGAACTATTTTAAAAAGCAGCTTAGTGAAATCAAAAGTGCTTTTGTCCCATGTATTTATCTGTACTTGTTCCTCTACATGACCTGAAATGGATTAACAGCTATTCCTAGGTTAATTGGCCTCCATGACATCTCTTCTCTTGAGTCTGGAAGAGATGTGCTGTGTGTAAATTCAAAACCCCAGATGCATTTTAGCAACCAATATGGTAAAGGAATCAGCTGGCTTCTATTAGTTTTTCAAGCAGTCCAATGGATTTTAGTCATCTAAAATGGCCCAAATCAAACAACAGCTGCTTTTGCATGTTTTGTTTGCAGATGTCATTTTAATTACTAAGGTCAATGTTACATGTATATCCTACAAGCTAATGCTGGAATTCTTCAGCTGCAGATTTTCATGAATTTCGGGTAACATCATAACTAAAGTACCTGTGTGGAAGATTAAAAGTAATACTTAGAAAAGCCCTACAAATCAGAATGCCATTCTCCAAACTAGTTGGAGGTGGCAATACTAGTCTGTTGAAGAGACAAGAGCAGTTATTACTTACTTTAATGCCAGTTCACAACACTACCCAAAAGAGTCCAATATTAATTTATTGTATTATTTGAGTAATTATCCTTATAAAAGCTTTCAATGACAACAACATTGCAATGGAGAAAAAAATATGGTTTCAAGGAAAGTTAGACTCCTAACTGTCTTTAAATAGCTGAATCCTGGTCTCATTTTTCACTGATTCTTCCAAAATTGTCATGTCAGTATGCCATATTAGTAAAAGTTGCCAAACATCAGATGAACTGTGTTTATGCACTGGGGCCTGAAATCACATAGTTTCCAAACCTATGAAGCCGCTCTTCAAAATTAAGTCTATAAAACTTGTGATGAAGAAAATGTGAGGCATAGATTGGCTATGAACAAATCTATAGCATTTCAAAGGTTGAAATCTTGGAGAAAGTAGCAGTCTACTAAGACAAGATTTAATACCTACTCATAAGATACAGCAGTATAAATCATGTAAAATTAATTTTGAATAAAGTATTTTTGAATGGGAACAGCTGTAACCTTGATAATACTAAGTTTTTCTGGACTGTTGAAGGATAGTGCATAGCTAACAGCATATAACTTGTCCAGAGAAGGGCAATGAAGCTGGTGAAGGATCTGGAGTGCAAGTCTTATGAGGAGCGGCTGAGGGAGCTAAGGTTGGTCAACCTGGAGAAGAGGAGAATCAGGGGACACTATCACTCTCTACAACTGCCTGAAAGGAGTTTGTAGCCAGGTGGGGATTGGTGTCTTCTCCCAGGCAACCAGAGACAGGACAAGAGGACACAGTCTTAAGATGTGCTAGGGGAGGTTTAGGTTGAACATTAGGAGGAATTTCTTCACAGAAAGTGATTAGATACTGGAACGGCCTGCCCAGGGAGTTGGTAAAGTCATCATACCTGGAGGTGTTTATCGAAAGACTGGATGCGGCACTTAGTGCCATGGTCTAGTTGACATGGTGGTGTTCAATCATAGATTGACTTGATGATCTCAGAGTCTTTTCCAACTTAATTAACAAAAACACAACAAAAAAACCCCAACCCCATAACTATTTACTGTTAAGCATAAAGACTATGGTTTTGTTTCTACTGAATTTATAAAGTAATCTCTGTATAGAGGGAAGTAAGTGATTTTACCACCTCATTTTGGATTACTGCTATACCTAAGCAGTAAAAGTTCTATCAAGCAGTTTAATCCTTGCAGTTATTATAGTCTTTGCTAAAAGACTTTGCTATAGTTAAGTCTTGGTTTATGTTATGTTTAGCATTAGGAATATTATTATGTATATCATTCGGGTGCACACACAAACATAGAAAACAATCTGATAGAATCCTGGGCTTAGTAACCAGGAAAGTTTCCTTTTCCTCCGTGTGCATTGGCTACACGAAAACATTGGGTTTGTTTTTTTAGAATGCTTTTAGAGGACAGTAAGAAAATGATGGGGAAAAAATAATTGCTTTTTAAAATTAATTCATACTTTTGTGAATCTTCAATACAGGTGCATTTTTCTTCTTTATACTTTCAACTTTACAGTGTAAACAGAGAATGAGAATTAGTGTTCTGTCTATTTGCCTGTATATCACTTTTCATTGATATGCACCAAGTTCTTACTTGACTAACAAGCTGTGTAAGACTATATTATGAGACCTAAAATACATAACATTCAATGTGAGAGGATAGTACTTTAGCAGATATACACATACATTTAGGGACTTTTATTCTTTCGTTTTCTTAGAGGGAGAAGGAAGACTGTCCAAATAATATCAGTAGCAACACCAGCTTGAAAGCCTGAGAGCAATGTGATGAACTCATATGGTGAAACATTAAATACAGAGAATCCCCCAACTGATATTTCCAATCTGGTTGATCATAAATTATTTTATTATGTTGCTTGGCATGTGACTTATCACCACATCCCAACACGATCCACTGGAAATAGCTCACTGCAGTATAATATATCAAACATGTAGACGCACAGGAGGAAACTGATACATCTCACCCTAATGAAATACAGATTTTGTCTATCCATTTTGTTAATTAGCCAAGTACCTCAGATCTAATTATGAATCTGTCTTTAATGTGCTTGCTTCACCCTGCACATCATGGGCATACCATGGTAATTATACTACATAAAACTAAATAGAAGTTATGTCCTCTGGTGTTTGACTGCAGAATCCTTAACTCTGTGTTTGGGGATATTTTAATTTCTGGAGTAATTTTATAAAAAAAATTACTTAAATCAATCCTCCTATCTCAGCCTTAGTTTAGTTTTTGAAACTATGTTATGAGTTCTTGATGACAGAGTGTATTTTGTCTAATGTATCTTTTAAACAGCTTCTAAACATATATTTAACCACAAAGTTGACAATCTGTCTTGTCATCTGAACTGCCCCACCCAACAAAGAAACAGCCTTTATTAACAGTCTCCTTAATTAAGGAAACATGGGGGAGAACAGGTTTTGCTTCTTCAATACTTAGAACCTGCAGACTGGAGGTCAACTCTGGAGGACATTTGCAGTCTAGCAGCACTGTCTGTAGGTAGTGCAGTGGTCTGGTGTGTGCAGAGACCTTCTGATCACTGAATGGGCTTGCGGTAGTATAAGATACAAAATACTTAAAAACAGCCTAGACAGATTTGTTAATACATCTTTAACCTTGATAGTGCTGTATCTATATGTAGGGAGAAGAAAAGTGCTGACTACCAGCCCTGTTTCTGTCTTGTTTGTGGAAAGGAAACTGGGCATATAGGCAGGGATGCAGCTGTGTTGCAGCAGGATAGACAGCTGGATACCAAGGTGAGGGTCATTTTGGGTGTGTAGTCAGTATGATTTCCTGTGATTTGTCTATTTGATTCCAAATTTCTCCCAGAACTGAACAACACACTGCAAAGAGGAGACAGCAGGGAGTTGTAGGTTTTTTTTGTTTGTGGGTTTTTTTTTTGTTTTTGTTTTTGTTTTTGTTTTTTTTGTGGGTTTGGGGTTTTTTTGTGGTTTGTGTGTGTGTGTGTGCGTGCGTGTGTGTGTGTTTTTGTTTGTTTGGGTTTTTTTTTTTGTTTTTTTTTTTTTTTTTTTTTTTTTTTTTACCTAGTATGTGGAACACAAGAAACTATGTTGCATTTTAAAACTCATTATCAATGAGGTATACCTGGCATGACATCTGGTAGGGATGATTGGGCAGTGGACGGGACAGGGGGAAGTGTAGTATGAAAATTTCTCTGAAAACTCACTTTAGGGAAATGACAAACTAATTCAAAGTTTAAATGCCTTGGGAACATTTGACTGAAAAAAGACTTCACAAAGGAAAAATAATATAATAGCACTATTATGTCTGAGAAATTGAAAGCAAAGGCAACAGCAGAAGTCAAATCTCATGTTCAGAGCAGTAGTGGCATATAGCACTCTCATTGTCTCACACTCTGAAGAATGAGAACCTCCTATCTTCTTTTAGTACAAGAAGCAAAATACGTTTATAAAAGTGTCTCTTGACTCCTTAAGATTTCTTGCCTATTTATACTTCAATTATAAACAAGACAGTATGTCCTAATTTAAAAGGATATTTTCTCCTGCCACAACAGTAAAATGATCAGCTATTAAATGGAGAACAAAGAAATGGTAATGCAGTATGTTAAATACGAGTGAGACAGCTATCACATTTCTATTCAGGACTTGAAAATATGCCCACCTTTTCTCACATTCATCCATAAATAACAATTTTGGCATAATTATTTTACTACTACAGGAAGATTTCTAGTGTCTAGAAAATTATAATCTATATATTCATACATTTATGATAAAAGCTATTAGGCAAAATTATTAAGAAGGCAGTTGCTAGCACCCACAGGATTTTATTGTTATTTTCAAGAAAGAAGCTTCCGTTTCCTACATTGTTCCCTGATCAGTTATTTCTGTTTCTGTTCAAATGAATGTATTTTCATATGTAGGAGGTCATATCTCATTTTAAGAGTTGTCTTTCAAAGCTAATGAATGCATGCATAGAAGAAATGGAGTTAGGAAAAAAGAGGATGGCATGCATATGCCTCTAGTTACTTTAGTTTCACTGACAATACTCTTTAGGATTTGTATGAGACTATTGCAGTTCATGCCTGCCCTTAAGTAGACAGCAAGTACATTATCTGTTGATTTTTAAGTTGTCTTCTGATACAATGGTGAATTCACTTTCAATTCTTTGACCTTTTTCATCAGGACTGAACTTTACATTAGAGGGTAAATCTGGCTTGGACTGGAGGCAGAGATCAGTGATGTCAGTGAGATGTTAGAAGCCAAGACAGAATCTGTTGTTGGACAGTGGAGTAGGGGTGAGTTCCTGAGCTGAGTATTGTAATCCTTGATCACTCTGTGCAAACATATCACATAGTCCTTCCTTACATAAATGTTAACTTCTGCTTTATAAGAAAGTATTTTTCCCTTGCCATTATGTGTTCTCTTTATACCTCTTATCCCATAGGATGACTACCTTTTAATTTCACTGCCTAGAATTTGGAGAGACTTTCCTAGTACATGAACCAGTATTGCAGTCAAAGCAAAGGTCTATTGCACCCATAAAAACAGATCTATACTTAGCAGGTTTTAATAAATATTAGGTTGTTTTAAACTTAGACAGAAGACTAGTAAATAATAATGGATATAAAATAGGTATATATTTTGCACTCTGTAGCCCTGTAAAAATTGTAATGCTTCAGGGAATAAGCTTCAAGCCTCAAGCTAACTGTACCTTAGCAACTTCTGCAAGGCTCCAGTTGTGGTCTATTCGGAGTGTTACCAATTTGTTGTGAGAGCTTGTAATGTGAACTAGAACTTGTTATATGGTGTCTCTTGTTAGGATGTACAATTTTGAAAGCATGGAACATTTAGATCTTTAAAATATGGACATATCTTAAAAACAGAAGCTCCAGAACTACAAGCAACCTGCTCAAGGACAATTACTGCTCGCTGAAAAACATGAAGCCTTTAAGAAAATGAGAAACCATGGAGCAGGGAAGAAAGAGCCAGGTAGCAGGACAGGGCACCTGCTGCAGCAACTGTCTTGAGTATCCCACAGCACCTCTGCCACTGCTAGAGGCATGGCGCTGAGAAGTGTCAAGAAACTCAGACATTTTCCAGAAGGGAAAGATCCCAAACATGTTGCCCACATCAGTGTACCACATAGAAGAGCTCTGGAGCCTGCTTCCTATGCTGCGATGATGGTGACTGCTGAGGGTATGAGACCTGCGCTGCAGTACTGTGTGCTCACAGGGGGTGTTGCATATGGCTACTAAGGACTGACTGCTTTGAATGTGCAGTAAGAGCAACTAAAAATGAGTAGGGACTAAGCATTAGAATGAGGGTTGTTAATGAAAGTCAATCTAGTTAAGTTTCTCTTTGGAGTTCAAACTGACCAGGCTTATCAGTCTTATAAACATCATGATGATATTTAGGTGTCTGATACATCCTTATGCAGTTGCTGCCATATCAGTTTGCTTATTAAAATTATTCTTTTCAGTGTTTTTAGCCCCACATGCTGTATTTTTAAAACCGACATCTACAAGATCTTACTTCATATCTGATCTCAGTCTTCATATTGCAAAGATAAACAAGCCAAGTCTCATTTCCTTTTTTTTCTTAGAGCTACAGGCAAATATTGAGGCATCTGAATAAGTCCTGGTCTGGAGTTAAGCTAACTGAATAGGACATGAGAAACTATGACATGATGAATTGCCAGACATGACAGATTAACAAGGTGAGAAGATGCCAAAAAAAAGTTATGGTTAGCACTGTGAAGGCTGTCAGGGACACCTGGGTCCCAGAGGTGGGGTGAGAAAGAGCTAAACATCACTGGTAACTGGAGGGGAGCATTGCAGACCTCAGGGGAAGAAAAGACCTGCAGGATGAACAACACCTAGACAGTCGTGTCAGTTGAGCATGTAATGCTGAGATTACATAAGGTAGCAGAATAAGAAATACCAAATTTATCTATGGATGTAGCAAGATGAACTCAGTGAAGAAAATAATTTTCAGTGCTTAACTGGGACAGGGCTGGAGTGCAGAAATGGTGGTGAAGAGAACAGTAAAGAAATGGTAAAAGGGGAATACGATACCTAAATTATGTGTTTGGGGATGTCCAGGGATATCTCCTGTGCTCCACTGCAGATGGAGGAGGACAGTAAAGCAAAGTTGTTCCAGACATAACACATACATTAGTTCTGCTTCCATGATCAGGGGGAGCCAGGGTCAATGGAACAGGGTGGTTTCCCTTGCTAATATGGAAAAACCCAGGACAGATGGATTGAGCAAACTGATAACACACCATCAATGCCTGTTGCAGGTCTGAAAAGACCAGCATCCTCCTAAACATTTTTGACTGTTTTTCTCTGCTTTAATAACTGTCTAATACCACAATTTTGCTAGATATTCCTCACTGAAATTCGTATTTTTTGGATATGGTAACCTGAGATACCTGTCGCACTCTAGACATGTTTGACAATGATAATTTTTACTTTTCCTTTTCCATTGTACCTACTTGAATTTGTTTTAAATACAGACATAAGATGTTTGGCTTTTCAACCAGTATCTCAGCAAAAACTAGAAACTCAAGGGTATATTAAAATATAACATTGATCTTCCAACATCCATTACCAAGTTAACACTCACAATTCTGTTTCTGCCATAGCACAAAAGCTCTTCAAGATATGGAGTTACTCAAGTAATTCTAAAATTTCTCATGTCAAAAAATCAAGCTATTATAAACTCATCTAGACTTCTTTCATAACAATAATTGTTAAAATAGGACTAAAGCATGGAGAGAAGGGGAAATGGCTAAATCCTCCTCTATGTTTCAATTAAAGAGAATGAAGTTGTTTTATGAGACTAAAGTTCCTCCTCTGAAGGACAATGAGTACGAGAGTACATTTCCCTTGAGAAGGTCTTTATTTACGATCTGGTCATATCGATCTTTCAACAAAATGCAGTTGATTTACTTTGTCCTGGAGTGGTAATTATAGTAAAAGAAGAAGAAAGTGAACACATATTTACAGCTAGTGAACTGTATGATAGACTTCTTATTCCAATTTCCAGAACATTTTGTAGAAAAGTTTGTGGTGCGCCGTAAGTAGTTGTTCATACTGTCACAAACAAAAAAAACATATATGGTACCTCCTCAGAGCACACACTGTGTAACTTTATTTGTCATGAAAACACCAGCTGGTGAGTTTGTGACTGAGACACAAAATTCAAAATTTGTTTACTCTAACTCCTAACTTGAACTTTTGACTGTATCGCTTGTTTGTTATTAGCACAGTATAAACCCCCACAGCCCCGACATTTGCTGAATAGGTCAGATTCTCTCTGGTTAATTTGTCATACTTCAATGAAACATACTGAAGTTTTTTAGTGTTAGCATGCAAAACTAAGTTGCTTTTGTAATTGTACATCAGCCTGCTCCAGATTCAGTGTAAAGACAAAGCAAAATCCTTTGGCATATGGGGAACATTTTTTCAGCCAAATATTTAATATTTGATATCCTCTTGGGTTAAGACAGCTTGGTATGAGATGAAATATAAAATGTTTGCAAAAGTCTGTGAAGATTAAGGCATAGAACCAGTAAAATAAGATTTTTATTAGTTGATTTATAAAAATTTTGTTTTCCCATATACTTAAGACAGATGTCTATTCTGTATGCTATGCTTTGACCCTTTCAAAGCATACGAATCAGACACTGCACTGGAGTAACTTTGTATAATGCCCTAGACATAGATACTAACTCTTCCCAAATCCCTTTCCTCAATATTGCACATTAACTTTACTGAAATCATTCAATCAATCAATAAATATTTGCATCTTCAAAGTCTTTATTTAGGAAACTGTGTCAACTGTTTTGTACGGTAATCAGTATACCTGCATACTTCCTCAACAGTTCACCCCACATATGCAGATTAAACTTTCACTGCCTTATCAGAGTCAAAAAAGCAAAAGATTTTCCACGTCTCAATGTCCTTTGTTTTTCCAACCCAGAAATGAAGCAAGACCTCAGGGTAAATAGTGTAAATCAAAGAGGAACCAACCAGTAACTTGCTTTCCGGTGCATACCCCTGCAGACTCCATAAATGCTTGGAAAAACAACAGTAATAGCAATATTTCTTTTTAAGTGTCTAACATTTCTTGTTGCTCTTCCATTGAGACCAAATGTAGGAGGATTAGTCTTCCCACTGAAGCACCCACTGATCCTACCTTTCCTTGTTTGAAAGGCTTGCTCTTTCTTTTCTGTGTGCCCTTCTGTCCCATGGTGCAGTTTGATGCTGACTTCCTCCTGTAGAAACAGGAACAGAGCTCCATGTGGTAAGCATTGTTCTGGTTTCTAGAGAGCTTTATCTCCTTCATTATGGGACATAATAAAAAGAGTAAAAAAAATTCTAATTCTATGGTAGCTGTAACATTTCCTTAAATTAATACAGATTTTGAGGTGGTGATTGTTTGTTAGTTTAAGTGGCTCTGGCCTCATTAGAATATAATGGATTTTCAAGGTTAGTACTGTATCATGTAGGTAGTAATAATAAATAATTTCCTTGTCAGCAGGGAGTCAATGAATATTTTGGGATTCCATCTGCAGACTATTTGGCTAGCAGGAATGCACTCTACATATACTTTGCTATTGAAGTGTCTGTAAAACTCCTGTTAATTATAATGGGGATTTATAAATGGACATCAAAGGCCAGTTTGTGAGCTCTCTGAAGCCCTGATCCTGCAAAAGCTTATAAATGTGTTTCATTTTGCACACTGTTAGTAGTACTGTTGAAATCAATGTGACTTACTATTAGCTACATGCTGAGTGTTTGTAGGATTGGGGACTGGTGGTGATTTTATATAGAATGTCTTAACTTGCTCCACTAAGTTTGCTTATTGTGATTTGAATTAAAATTGCAGTCAGAAAACTGTAATCAGAAGGGGACATGCAATCCTAATTCTAAATAGATTTGAGATCACTGCATTGAGAAAAGACTGTTGAACAGCAGAGCTGTCTGCAGTTGGGCCATGTATACCATAAATATAAGTTATACAAAAGTAAAATCATATACAAATCTTAATATGGCTTTACAAAAAGGTCACAAAATCATTAACTGAAAACCTCTTGGTTCTTTCTTTTCATAGATGTCATCCAAAATTCTCTTTTTAAATTGAAATGTAGTCCTGAAATTTAGTAAATCTTATCCTGTGAAATGCATTCTGTGTTACAGTTTTTAATGGAAAAAAATGTCAGTGTCACTTATTTTGTGAAGAGAGTCAGTAAAAAGATCAGAACTGTCCACACAAAGAACATGACCACTGTGCACATGTAACTGTGCCACTGTGTTTCTGTAACAGTTTAAGCAGAAGCTATTAAGTAAGTACCTGTATCAGAGAGCATTGGGGGTATCAGTTGGGAAACTGTATCACTTAAGAGCCCATCTAACTATATGAAAAAAGTAAAGTTTCAGACAATAGAAGAGAGAAGAAAAAAAGGACCAAAAAAAGGAAAAGGAAAAATTAATGAAAGAAAATGTGGGGACTGAGCTGTTGTATTCCTTTGCTTCTCGTATTTTAAAATCAAGGACTTAAAAAAATTAAATCTCTTCTCACACCATAAAATGCATGCAGGAGAAATCTAAGTGGCCTTCAATTTCTCACACAGTGGAGGCAAGGCGTCCCTTTGTCCTTGCTCTGTTAGTGCATCCCTGTGCTATTTGTCTTTGTCAGACCTGTGCATTTGAGTTCCTGCACTCCAAAGTCCCAGTTTGGGCTGTGCTCCTGTGCTAAATGGATGCGCTGTAGGATATTGACTACTGTGAGTTTGACAAGGCTGCCCTTTTGACAAGGTGAAAGAGGTCATTATATTCACCTCTGGGATGCAGCCAATATAAATCTCACTCTTAAGGAGACAATGTGTTCAGAAGCTGAGCCACAAGTCCAACAGATTCCTGGATACTGCCTAAGCAACATGGATTTTAAAAATTATTACAAAGTAGTCAGGGTCACCCAAATATGATAGAAAACAATCAATATTGCTTAGTGCTCTCTGTGGTATAATATCTGTATGTAGGACACATACAGGAGATGTATCTTGGGGCTTTCTGTGACAAACAAGGGTTGCTGTCTGAGGGGAAATTCATGAACGCCAGAATGTCAGCCTGTCCACCACGGGGGAGATGAAAACATATGCAAATGAGCAAACCTACACAAACCACTGCATTTCTTAATCTTCTTCATCTGTCCCACCCCTTTTTATGGTTAAGTGAGTTATTGCAGCCCTAAAGCTGTAGAAATCCTATCACAGTTGCCACTAGAGACTAAGGTTGAATCCCAATGAGTGGAAAACACTGATTAAATGACAGAACAGTCTTTTCCATTCCAGTAACTCCAGTGGTCAGGCATTGTGATAGCAAGGACTTTGAATGTCATTGAGATAAAGGAGCTTTCATACTCATTATCATTCCTTGCATATTCAGCCACAAGGTGGGCCCTGGGCTTCATGGCCTCCTTAATGCTCTCTTCAGGCTGAATGAAATCAGAAGAATCTCTAAAGAATCCCATATGGCACCAAGGAACCTGGCCTGCTTTTACAGACCACTAACAACTGAAGTTCTGCTACAAGGAAATAATCTTGATTCCCAAAGGACACAGCTGACTCAAATATAGCAAAAATTGTATTGTCACTGTGGAAGCTTTTTTATTTTTTGTCTGAGCAAAAAGCTCAGAAACACAGATGAACAAGTGCTTACACAACCACGGAATCTCTGAAATATTTGCCAAAAAAATATTAAAGGACCTTCTTTGCCTCCCGGTTATTTATTATATAGTATTTTTCTACATAAGGAAAAAACTAACCCAAACCACCTATAAAGATGCATAAATTGTCATCTGGATCATGCTTCTTCTGGAAACCTTCAGGAAAACTGGTTGGTTTTGAGAGTCTGTGGTTCAGAGGTCTAAAATCTTCAATATGTATTTATTATCAGAGTTGTCTATTACCTTTCTCTTGTGGTTATTTTGCCTTTGTGGTTATTTTTGGCAAAGAATGGCATGTAATCTATCTGTAATATCTCTACATTAAGTCTAAATAATCAATACATAAAAATTGTCTGAATTATATTCTGATATAAACATAGATCTGTCAGTGAATTGATCTATGTGAGATCTAATATTATCCACACCACAAAATAGGATGCAGACTCAAATGAAGCAAAAGTCCTTGAGTTTGCCCCTACTGAAAGCAAATGTCAGATGAATTTCAAAGGTTCCTTCTAAACCAAATTATCCTTTGATGCTCCTTTCTTAAGAAATTGACCACAAATATTTTCTGCTAACAGAAATGAGCAAATCTCCACAAACCACTGCATATTTCTCCCTTATTTCAAAGGCACAGCTGAACTGGAAGCCTGCTGTTGGCACTCTGCATAGCAATGAATTGATGTTTGTGTGTTGCAGGATGAGGACTAACTGTACATTTGTCAGATGTGGGAAGGTATATTCTTACCTTTTGATCAATTCCTAATAATTTTATTTTCTACATCCTTTCCTTTTTATTTCCCTCATATTTCATGTGAACATCTGTCTTAACCTAGATCTCTAACATTTTTGTGTGCATGGGCATTGGCAATCATTTGTAAGAAACACATACATTTAAAATGTCCTCTATCTTTCTGCCTGTTTTGCAACTGCCTTCCTGAATGACTCTATGCAGGCTGCTGTCAGAATATCTTTCCTCACATTGTTTAGTATTCATTTCACTACTCATTGGCTTAATCCTCTTCACTCTCTTCTATTAAAAAGGGGATTAAGCATTTCTAAAAATAAAAATAAGTGTTCAAAAGTTTGAAAAGGTGATGCAAGTAACTCTGAGTGACTAGTAGTTTAAAGAGTTCAAACATTCTCTACTTAAATACCAGTGCCAAGGAATGCTAAATGATCCTAGGAGTCAAGCTCTTCTGGGGCTTGTAAGTACTCATTGATACAGCCAAGCTGCACACTGGGACTGGAAGAACAGTTATGTCCCTACATTCTGACAGAAACAAGGTTGGAAATTTAGGACCAGACAATTTTTGAAAAGTGACTCAATGGCCAGCAGAGAGAGTTGAATGTTCAAGCCCATTCTGCTTCCTTTAACTTGTCAAAAATAGCTCTGTAACATATTTCTCTGAGCTTATATATAGCTGATCCAAATGGAAACAGATATGCTCAGCAGAAAATTCTGAAAAACTTCAAACTTTATCTGCCCACTACAAATTAACTTGATTCAGACAATAATCCTTATTTCTGTCCCTGATTTTGTTCAAAACATACTTATTACCAATCCCCAGAGAAAGTGAAAGCTTAGGGTATTTATTTAGGATTTAAAGGGACTTTTGGAGATGCTGGTAGACATCTCTTCCTCCCAACAGATATTGGAGGCTATCACTATTACACAACTGTAATTGCACTTCCAAGATCTTGCATTACACATGCTCTTCTAACACAGAAACCTTTGTTACACAGAGCTAAAACTGAGGCAAGAAAGGTGATGGTCCAATATATGGGCGATTTTGTCCAGTTCCAGCTGTTTGTACTTCAATTACACACCTGCTTTTTTCTGCAATTCACTAATCCCTCATTGGTGTTGAAATGAAACAAGATTTTCATAACCTCAAGGAAATACTATGTGGTTTCATTTGAGTTATGTTTTTACATACATGGAAAAATAGGTAACAAATACAGAGTAGTTAAACACAAAATTAGTAATATGAAAAAACCCACACCAACTTCTCAGCATTAAAGAGAGAGAGAGTGTTATTCTGATCTTTCATCTGAGGAATACAAAACTTAAGATGTGCATTTTTTAGACACAAAGAACACTCTCTAATGCATAATTATAATACAGAATAAGGATTACTACCAATTATGAGAAGGTATACAATGCGAAGATGATGGCTTAGACTTTTATGCTAGTGAAGAGTAAAAGTCAGTGGAAGATCTGTCCTGGATTCATTGAAGACCCTTAGCTGAAGCTTAAAGGATGTGATAGGGCCTTGTAGCAGGTGAATTAAAACTCTGTTTCTAAAAAGAAATGATTTAAAGCTGAGTGGCTTCAGAGAAGCATTAGTTAGAGAAAAGCTATAAAGACCTCACCAATAACAATGGAGTTCTAAAAAAAGGAGAATGTGGAAATGAAAGAGCATGCAGATATGTCCAGTAAAAATGTTATATGAGATCATCCTAATGACTGTGAGGTCACTGAAAAAGCCATGATCTGTTTGATGGACTTTCTAAAGAAACAAGCAGGCTCTGAAAAGTACGTTTTTTTAGTTAACTGGCTTGAGTTAGCCAAAATGAATCTTTCTGTCCCGGATAAAATACTTGTGATATTTTAGACATCTTAGAACATTTGTAGTCACCTCTGTTTTGTCATTAAAATTGACAATAATCAGAAAAGATTCAGAGACAGAATACTGGAGTTTTTAAGGAGATGCAAAATATATTTTAAGAGGAAATACTGAAAAGATTTTGATTGTTATGCTCATACACTTGATGAAAAGCTTTGTCCAAAATTTACTGCTTTGATTAAATTCTTATGTCTCTTTTGCATGACTTCAAAGAATGCAATTTCTACATTCCTTAAAATATGGCATTTGGAAAACAGGTGATCCATTTTCAAATAATTTTGTAGATTTTTGTCTCCATGCAGACGTACATATAGATCTTTTGTAAATGTATATAGTTAGACTCGAATATATTTGTATATATTCAGACTCAACTCAATACTTATGTGAATACATAAGTACTGTGGCATGATTTTAGAAGGTGAGGTTATTTTAATTAAGCTGAAACAAAACATTGTATCTTATTAAGTCTGTTATACTAAAATGCTGATAAAATTGTTGGTTATATTGATAAATGTATTTGAGAAGCAAATTTTTGTAATTATTATGTAAAAAGAGGAGAGGAGAGGAGAGGAGAGGAGAGGAGAGGAGAGGAGAGG
>JAWWTY010000106.1:77819559-77877685 GCA_035222235.1 Margarornis squamiger | reverse complement strand
AGGGGAGGGGAGATAACCAGCTGACCAGACCCTTTGAGGGTAATAAGGACAGGCACCCACCAGGCAGGGGTGTGATGGAATGGGGGAATGGCACATTTATTAAAATGGCCCTGCTCTATATAAGGGTGGCATGGAACTTTCTGGAAAGGGGGTGGGACCTGGGTGGAGCATGCAAATCCTCTCACAGAAAGGGAAAAAACAGGGAAGGATCATAACCGTAAGGGGTAAACACAGGTGGAGATAACCTGCATGTGCATCATGCAACGTTATTTAACTTTACAACAGTGAATTCATAAACTGGGAAACCTGTAACAACCCAATATACGGCAATAAACTGTCTCTTGTGCAGGATAGCTCGTTCTGGTAGCTCTCCTTGATTCCTTGGTCTTGTCATATCTTCTCGTGGTCTCTCTTCCATTTAGTGTAATCTTGTACTTCTACAACCACCAGCTTTTCTTTTAAAAATCCTGATTTAAAAGTGTCAAGAAATACCATAATGTCAGGTGACTTCTAAAAACATAGTGTGTCTTATGCAAACATAAAATTTAAAAGATCTGTAAAATAATTGATCAATCAGCTTTTTTTTTTTTTCCAGAAAAAAAAGCCCCACTATTTTGATATCATAGAACCAAAATATAAAATGACATTCATAAAACACATTTCTGTGTTTAAGAGCAAAATTGTGTATATGAGAGGTGAAAGGGGTGAAGCTGGTTAAGTTCAGCCAGGAGTGCAAGACTCATGACAAAGATCAGAAAGCAGGAAAAATCACAATCCTTAATGGGAGAAGTAAGTTAGAAACGTCTAGATTTTCTTATGATAGTGTGACAATAAGTGCTATTTATTAACAATGGGGAATTCTGAATGCTACTTCTATTTCAAGTCAAAACAAAGAAACCAATAGTAGTACCCCATTGAGATTTATCATAAAAAAGCACAACAAATTGCCATTTTCCTGGAATTTGTGAACTGGAAGGAGTGGGTAAATTCACAGAGAAATCAGATAAAAATAAGCAAAATAAGGATGATTTAATTAATTTCCTTTCAAGTGTTTAACTCTTCCTATTGAAAAATATCTATAAAACTATGTAGAAAAAAAAAAAAAAAAAAAAAAACAAGACCAAAACATTTCAAAATTTTGAAGTATTTTGAAAACTCAGTCATACCATTTTCATGACTCTTAGCTAATTTTTGTTAAATTGAAAGTGTCTATGCTGTATCTGTACCTATGTATCCTACATTTCACAAGATTGACCAACAGCCTGATTGTTAAGACAGTGTGATGAAAATTATAAGTATTTCCACTTGCATTTGAGAAACTGTTTTTAGAATCTGCATCTTAATTTTTCTACAAATCATAATACTGGTTGATGAAAGCTGTTTTGTCAGAAAATGCACTAGTAACTCAGTTAATGCTATTGCCTTAGTTAACTCCAGTGTAATTCTGAAATTCCCAGTTTTGGTGAGAAAATCTACACTCTTTATCTAATCTTGCCCCATCACCCTAGAAGAAAAAAAATCATCTGTTAAATGGAGTCTGTTACTGTGCTAATTTCAGAAAGAGTGAATTTATCCAGTGTCCTACTTGATGCCCATATTTAAGCTAGATCATGAGAACATAAATCAGAAACTGAAGTAACAGCCGTTCAGCTGACAGATCAGGTAGGAGGGAACGCTTAGTCACAGTGATTAATAGGTCTTTTCAGGAAGCACTTAGATACCATGGTGATGGGTGTTATAGCAAATCCTCACATAGTCCTTGATGACTTCATATGGCCTAATTCCTTTTTGACAGTAAAGGGAGGGTAAAAATTAGACTTCTAAATTGCCTGTTTGATATTCACATGGAAATAAACTGAACAAACTACCATGACTACAGGGGTCTAGGTTGAGACTGTCATTTTCAAGGACACTGGAAAGGACAGATCCCAATTTCCGTAGATGATTTTGAAATGCTTGCTGAAGGTCTCATCTTGCAAGCTGTTATGCACAACTGCACACAGGTCAATCCCTTCAAATTTTTTAGTAGATTATTGTGTAAACATTAAGCTTTTATGGATTGAAGATTAAAACAATAATAATTAAAATGCCTTAATTAGAAGCCTTAGGCAAACACTTTAAGAGGAAAATGGGGAGGGTTTCTGGCTCAAAAAGATTTCTACGCCTACAGGGAGTCCTGTGTTTGGCTGCAGACTGATAGAATCACCTTGATCCCTGGTACCTATTTTTCCTATGCCTTAACTTCAGCAAATCAATCTTGTTTTCTTATTGAAAGAATAATCGAAGACTGGGAAAGCAGTCAATACCCTGAAGGGACAGTTACAGCTGCTATTCCTCCTGTCCCTCAGAATCAGGGAATGCTGCCCCTTTTCAGCATTGCTGAATATACTCAGTGCTCCAGGGACCTCCTTCCACTTCTCACTTTCCTATGGAGAGAGCAACTAATTGTAGACATTCCTCTTCAAGGCAGAATAATTGTTTCCTATACAGCACTCTTAATCCTTAAGCTTTTCTGGCTAAAACAATAACTACTATTTCCACTTTGAAATTGTCCTGTTGTTCTATTTTTAGGATGAATTTTCCTAGAAAGAAGCCCCATTAAGAAGAAAAGTACTTTTTTAAAAAAAATATGGTTATCTTGAAAAGCCTATTATATTTAATCTGATTACTAATTAGAGAGATAATTCATATAATTATTTTTAAGTAAGTTTTCTAAACAAATTAGAAAACTAAAAGCCTATTGGCATTTTTCCTTTCAATATTAAAAACAGATTAATTTTTTTGACACAGAACATTTTTGGTCTGATACTGAGCTGTAATAAATTGGCAGAGTTCCACTGAAGTGATGTTGATTATCACCAGCTTTTACATCTCAGCTGCTCTATAATAATTACAGTAGCAACACTTGTACAGAGAACCAACACAACCTGTCAATTTTATCAAAAAAGGGAGTTGGTAAGACTTTACTTGTGTTTACAAAAACTTTATGTGAAATGGAGTGCAAATTGTAACCAACTTATAGTGTATGTTATAATATTCCTGTCTTCTGATAGACTGTCATGGTTAAAGAAGATTTTATACTTTATTCCATTTTTCCAACATTGTTTTGGAGAAACTGTTCCTTTAAGAGTGAATCCCTCAGCACATCTGGGAGAGAGGGAAGAAGCATGTGCCAATAGTCCTGGCTGCTGGGGCAGAAGCAGAATTCTGTCCATCTGGAAGCCACCTCTTTTCCCGGCATGAAAGAAATAAAAGGGAGCAGCCACGTGAGTCCACATGGCTCCACACACCTCGGCTGCTATTGAGGCCAGGAGTCACCACCACTGAGCCAGAACAGAGCTGAGCCCAGCCAAGTAGTGCAGAGAAGCAGGCAGTGCCACCTCACAAATCCCACTGCATGAAATCTTGACGCAGAGTCCCAGACGAGGGGAAGCTGCCTGGAGCTGTGTGCTGCTTCAGGGGTTTTGCCCTACCATTTGCAGTTTCTGCAGTCCCTGCCAGCTGTTGCTGTTGCCACCTGTCTCTGGAGAGAGCCAAAGAAAAGGAGAGAGAGAGCCTGCACCCAATGCTAGTGGTGCCAGGGTCCACTCCAGCATCTTGGATGCATAACTTTTTTTCTGGGTGAAAGAGGCTTCCAGTTTTTGGTTTACCCATTTTTCCAGTTTTTCTCTAGCTGGGAAGGGCATTAAACTGGGGGAATTCATCAGCCACAATACTTTCTTTGTTCTCCTGGGGGAAGAGATGGGGGGAGCATGAGTTGGCCAGCATCTTGTCTGTGCACTAAGTGGGAAGAGAATAGGAATAATAACTGTCTATTATTGGCTTAAACCATTTTGTTTGTATTGTTACAGTTGTTATATGGCTTTTCAGTAAACTGTTATTTTTTCACTTGTATGTCCTCACATTTTGTCTCTCTGTATTGGTGAAAGGGGGACAGGTTTTAATAAAGTGAGGGGGAGATCATTTACTATAGTCTCCACTCCAGCATTTCTCTTAAACCGAGACTCATTTCAAAGGGTATTTAAATGCTGGCATATGATTCTGAAGTTTGTTCTGAAGTGTCAGCAACCATAGTGAAGCATCAACACGGAAGGGATCAGCTGGAAACTTCCAAAGCTCCTGAACACCAGAGGTGTTACTGATGGGTCATATCCTTTGTGGTGGTGACATGTTCTTCTCCATTTGGAAATGATGATCTCAATGACCTTAAAGGTCTTTTTCAACCTAAATGAATCTGTGAAATTAGCAGTTGCTTATTCCACAAAAAAAAAGACTCATAGGCTTTGTGGAACCACATATTTTCAACATATTTGTTTATTTGTTAAATACATTCCTTTCAATCTTCTATCTTTAAGTCCTTTCTATTTTAATTTGTGTTTGGCAGGAACAAGTTTTCAAAATAGTGAATTGCTTGAGCCCAGTCTTATCCTTAGGGCTCCTCACTTCAAGAACAGTGAAACTGCTTATCACCATTGGAAAGCACAACTCTATGAGAAAAACTTTTTCTTTCATAAGGGCTGAATTTTTCCATTTCTATGAAATTATGCATTCCTTTAGCAAGAGAAACTTCGTGTTCAGCTCTTACCATGATTCAGTGCCTCTGGTTAGTAAAGTTCTCTGGAGGTCATCTGTTCCAACTCTTCATCCCTAGGCTGAAACAATTATACCTTTAGCACCCCTGACTGCTCCCAAAGTCCACAGCTTATGCAGACTCTTACCATTTTCCTTATCAGTCTATTTCAGTGATTTGCTGTTTTTAAAGTCAGAAAGTTTTCCTAATGTCACACAAGGCTCTTGTGCTGCAATTTCAGTACATGTTGTCTTGACCTGTCCTCCACAGAGATAGAAAGAAGATTGTTCTTTTTCACTTTGCAGGAGTCTTTTACATATTTCAAAAATGGTATCATGTTTCTTTTCTGTCTCTCTGTGTAGACTAAACAAGCACAGCCCTTTCAAACCTTCTTCACAGGTCATGTGAGTAGGTTTCTATATTACTCCTGATAATTTATGACAGGGTTCTCTCTATCTACATCTTTCTTGTAGTTTGAAGTCCATAGAAGATCCAGCTGAAGTTGTACTAGCAGTATAAGAAGGAAAATACTGCTACCTGTCTTTCAGGTTTAGTTGCTGTATTTCACTGTGTTGATATATACTCTTAAAACTACAAAATATCATTGATGCATGCTCAGCTAATGTTCCTTAGATCAATTTTTATGGTTAGGTTGTCAGTTGGACTGAGAAACATTCTAATCAAAAGACAAAATCTTGCATTTATGTTTATTGATTTCTTTTCCTTCCCAAATAATTATTCAGTTTGACAAAATTGTCTAGATTTTGGAATCTATTGTGCAATTTATGTTTGCAATTTCCAAAATTATATGCTATGTCAATTTAATAAATCTCATTTCTGCTTCCATCATCTAAATTGTTGCATATTGGATATTACTGGATCTCTGTAGAAGCACATCCTTCCATTTTACACTCTAAACTGTTTCTGCTTTCTAGATATGGTTTCCTATCACAATCTAGAGCAGGCTATTCAAGTACCACCTTCTGGGACAAATTCAGCCAGGAACTATTTATTTCTGACAAATAACTTGGATCTTAGGAACATGTGAACATGAGATCATAACATTATTTAGGTTGAAAGGGACCTTGGAAGATCATCTAGGCCTACCTCCGGATCAAAGCAGAGAACACAGTGAATTTAGACCTGGCTGCTTGGTTTCCACTGTCCATTTGAGTCTGGCAAACTTCCAAACACAGGGATCCCATAGCCTCTCCGGGCATCCCTTCCCAGCGCTTAATTATCCTCATTGAGCGGATTCCTTTCCTTATATTCCCTCAAACCTGCCTTGCTTCAATTTATTATGAGTGTATATTCCCCCTCCTTCCCCCCCCCGTTAAGGATCTTGGTTCTGTCTTCTTGATAGCCTCTTCTTATATATTAGAAAGCTTCTACTTCTCCAGGCTGAACAATCCTCATCTCCTCACAGATTAAGTGCTCCACACTCAACCATTTTTGTAAGCTTCTGCTGAACTCTTGACTGTGCTGTATTCATTCAACTTTATTATAGGATCATAAGATCATAGAATCATAAAGTATTCTGAGTTAGAAGGGACTCACAAGGATCATTGAAGTCCAACTCCTGGCACTGGACAGGACTATCCCAGAATCACAATATGTACCTGAAAGTGGTGTCAAAATACTTCTTGAACTCTGTCAGGCTTTGTGCTGCAACCACTTCCTTGGAGAGATGTTCCAATGTCCAGCCACTGTCTGGCTAAAACATCTTTTCTAATATCTAACCTAAACCTCCCCTGGCATAGCTTCATGCCATCCCTCAGGTCCTACCTCTGGTCACCAGAGAGAAGAAATTGGTGCCTGCCCCTTCACTTTCTCTTGTGAGGAAGATGTAGACTGAAATGAGGTCTCCCCTGTTTCCTCTTCTCTAGGCTGCACAAAGCAAGTAACCTCAGTTATCCCCCATATGGTTCTCCCTCCAGACCCTTCACCATCTTCTTTAAAAACACTTCGTGTACCAAGGTCCTGAAAAATGATTGCAATATTCATGATGGAGTCTATTAATCGCTAAGTAAAAGGCAATAGTCACTTCCCTTGATCTACTGGCTATGCACTTTTAGTTACAGCTCAGTATGCAATGAGCTTTTCTGCCAGGGCAAAGTGATGACTCTTATTTGGCCTACTGCCCACCATGTCGTTTTCAGCAGAACTGTTTTCTGGCAGTCAATCCCCGGCTGATACTGTGGCAGGGGTTTAGTGTGCCTCAAGCACAAGACTTTGCAGCTGTCATTGCTCGATTTCGTAAGGATCTTGTTAGTCCACTCCTCTAGCCTTTCTCAACCCTCTCAACTACAGCCCTGCCCTCAAGACTACCAACTGCATGCCACATCTCAAAATTAGGTGCAAACTTCAGGAAGGCACACTTATCTAGTACTACAGGTCACTGATAAAGATATTGAGCATGATAAATTCCCTGTTTGACCTGTGAGAAACTCTACCTACAATCAGGGTCCAGGCAGATCATGAACCACCACCTTTTCAGTATGGTGATGCACCTTACCACATACCTAGTGGTACATTCATCTGGCCCCACTGTGGCAGATGAGATTCAAAGCCTTCCTAGTCAAAATAAGCACCATCCACCACATCCACAGATCTAATAAACTCATCAGAGAAGCCGATCAGGTTGATCAAGCATAGGTTACCTTTGGTAAACACACACTGGTTATTCCAAGTCTCTGGAAATGTTTCTAAGTGACCTTGCTCCCTACAGAGCTCCTGGGGACCAGAGCAACACTGACTGACCTGCAGTTTCCTTCTTGCTTTTTAGAAAGTGACTATATTTGCCTTTCTCCAGTTTTATTATATTATTTCTGGAAACAGAAAACCAAAATAGTCAGCAAAAAATCAACGCATTTTTCAAGATCTGGTATTTCGGGGAAGCTGAATTTACACAGTGGCATAAAAAGATTCTGATTGGCATAGAAAAATTCTGACTTGCTCTTGATTTGTTTTCTAACTCTTTATTTACTTTTTTTTGACTGTCAAAGTACTCATATAACTATCTGCATAATCCCAAGGAGGTATTCCACTGTGTTAACAGGCTACTCTGATTTCATCTATGAAAATCTGATTGTTTTTGCTACTGTGCTTCGATTTACATTCATCTTCACTGACTTCTCTTTGTCATTGGTGTCTCACGTATTTGATTGTGTGAGACTTCTTCAGTCCTCACAGTTGGTTTTCATTTTTCCCAAATAACTTTGTTTCATTGCAAACTTTGACAATTCACTATCAATCTTTCCTTCTGGTTCTTTTGTTAAGTTTTCATTGGTCTAAACAAAGATTCCGTTCATAAATACCCTATGCTGCAAAGTTGGATATTTAGTATATATATTTTCTGGTTTTTATCCCTGCCTTCTAAACAGCTATTCATTTCTATGAGAACCTTCATTGGCCTCTCTCTTACAGAGAACAACAGATCAAAATATATAAAAAAGATAATTTTTAATCAAGAGCAGAGAATATTGTGCATATGGAGAAAAAACCCCAGCAAATCCCCTGTGCTATTTAGTTATACAATATAAGTAACCTACTTGGAATTAAGCAGAATTATGGGGTTTATAGAAACTCTTCTGTAAGAAATGTCTTTGGATTTTGAATAGATATCAGGTTGCTATATTTAAATTTTATTTTGACAGAGTTTGTTTCTGAAAGGTTATTGGATGGTACCATTTCCTGCAGATTTTCAAAGCTAATGGAGCTCCACACTTGTCCAAAATACTGAATCTGGAGTCCCAAACAAGATACTGCATGAGTTCTGATTTAGACATAAAAGTATTATCTACTGAATCAATAACATCATCCTTTTAATATAAGTACATGGTGAAGTAAATAGAAGTTTTGTTATTGACTTCAATTGGATTTCACCTCTAAATAGCTGTTAGAAGCTTCTTAGCTATGTAGCAAAAGCTATGGCTGACCTTATTTACCATGTTAGATATTAAGAGATTTCAGTGCGAGGTGATACAATTTCAAATTTAAATTCAGTTACTGGATGTAGAAAGAACAAAATGTTGCATTGTCAAATGTGAGAAGGCAAAAAAATGAGTGAACCAAATTGTAATACAGAGCATAATGGTGGTTTTACTTTCTCTTCTTGTCTTTCGTTGTTGAAACCATACCTTAATCTTCAGACACTTATTACCATCATTTGGTCATAAATCACAGAGAATCTATAGTGATAATAAATTTTCTGACATTTTCTTGATGTTTGTGTCTCTTAACTGTGGATAGTGTTACAATTTCATTTTCAGTGCTAGCTCTAAAGTTTTTAATAGAAGCATCTTCTGCAACTTACAGGTACACAAGGAAACACAGTGACTTGTTTTTGCAATGAAGATTTGGAGTCAATGAGTGAGAATGAATCACTGAAACTTATCATAGAATCACAGAATATTTTGAGTTAGAAGGGGCCTTAAAGATCACAGAATCACAGAATATGCCCAGTTGGAAGAGACCCAAAAGGATCAAGTCCAACTTTTGGCCCTGCACAGGACAGTCCCCAAGGGTCACACCATGTGTCTGAGAGTATTGTCCAAACCCTTCTTGTATTCTGTTAGGCTTGGTGCTGTGACCACTTCCCTGGGGAACCTGTTACAGTGTCCAACCACCAGACTTCATTGCAGTCTACAACTTCATTGTGAGGGGAAGAGGTGAGGCAGACACTGATCTCTTCCCTGTGGTGACCAGTGACACGACCACAGGGAGTGGCCTGAAGTTGTGTCAGGAGTGGTTTAGGCTGGGTATTAGAAAAAGGTTCTTCCCCCAGAGGGTGGTTGGGCACTGGAACAGGCTCCCCAGGGCAGTGGTCACAGCACCAACTCTGACAGAATTCAAGAAGCATTTGGAAAATGTTCTCAGGTACGTAGTGTGATTCTTGGGACAATACTGTGGGGGGGCAGAAGTTGGACTTGATGATTTTTGTGGGTCCCTTCCAACTCAGAATATTCTGTGACTCTGTGAAAAACTGTAAGAATAAAAGAAATAAATACAGCATTTTTATGGATAGACTCTAAACACTATATATTTTTTTCTATTTTTAAGAATATTCATGCCTTGATTAAGAAGCTGTTAATTCACTAATTTTTACAGACATAGTTCTCAATTGATGGATAAGCCCCTCTTCCTGTATTACATGATATTAAATAGACCTTTGAGCTCTGGAATGATTTCTTGGTTCTTCTATAAAGAAACATATTGGGTATGAGGAGCTGGTGGTTTATAAGCATTTTAAGCTGTCATTTGCTAACACTGCCAGAAATGATGCTTACCACTCACACCTGCTCTCACTTCAGCACTGTGCAATGAACCACACTGAAGAACTCATGGAGCTGCAAAATAACTGTTTACTTCTGCTCTATAAGTTTTTATCTGAATTACTCTTAGTTCTTTCCGCTGTGAAGTTATTTCAGCATGAGGGAGGACATGGTATGGAGACAGGACCAGGTAACTTAAGACACTACTAAGAGCCATTGCAGTTTAAAAAAAAGTCAAACTTCAAATAAATATTCTCCTTTTTACTGAGTGACTTTCATTCTCTCTATTCATCTTCTGCTTTATTTTGCAGGATTAGTTAGCTAACACAGTACAGTAAAGTTTCCATGGTTTTCCACTGTAAATTACGTTTAATGTTTTGTATTTGATTTAAATTCATGACAGTTGGATGAAAAGTTATTGGGTGAGGTATTTTGCTGAAGTCTAAGAAAATCAAGGACATATTTCCAGCCCTGATATAGATGGAGGTGAGGGAAGAGGAAAGAGTTATGGTGGGGGAAAGTGGCTTTGCAGCTGTGTAGTCGCAGCTCTATCACAGGGTACAGGAGACAGCACTGCTGTCGAATATGAATGGCAAACCTGAGTACCCTAAGAAGACCTGCATCTCCACATAATTAGTACAAAGCTCTTACTTTTAGAGAAAAATGACACATTTTTAACTGCCTAAAAGCCAGGTGATATTTATTGTGCTTGGATGTGACAATGCTTCCCCTGAGTTTAGACTAGGCAACTAACTTTTCAGCAGTTATAGACACAGATAGAACATTTGCTAAAATCTTATTCACTAGGATCTTGGCATAGGGTAAGGCTTTTATGGGGAAATCAGATCCCTTGAACAGAAGTTGGTGGCTCTCCAGACAGAGGTGGGAATCACCATTCCAAGGGTCTTTGCAACGGTGTCTTCAATTGGATTGCCTAAGACTCCTTGACCCACTGTTCTGCTCAGTTCTTGCAGTCCATCTGACACTGTCCTGTGTGACAGCTCCATCCTATGCAAGCTCCACTGCAAGAAATTATTTCAAACTACAGACAACACATCTCCTAATTGTCTTAACTGTCTGCAAAAGACTGCCCCGTTGGAGTTATCTACATACAATTTGATCAATTTTGTGGCAGGAACCTCCTGAGAGTCTCTGAGATAGCACATTTCTCCACACAGGTTGTTAATCAACATATTTAAGCATAGAAATTGGTCTAGGCACTGCAGGGTTTCCTGGGGGAAATCTTCAGGGCAGCCTGAAATTTCCACCAGGACGGCTTGTGCACCAATTAGTCAAAACCTTAATTGAAAGGGTGGCTAGGAGTTCGGTCAATCATTGTCTCAAGTCAGTCTATTGTCTAAATTGCTCCATTATCTCCTCTATGCAGATGTATACATGGGGAGTTTCTGGATCACCCAAGGCGTTAATGACTTGAGTGCACCAGGTGTGCACACAGGCACAGCCCTGTTACTCAGCTGCACCACAATTATAACTATAGGAGAAACTTGAATTTCATACTTATTTTTATACTTCAGTTCCATACCTCTTGCTGCTGCAATTAAAAGGCAACACAAAACCCAACACCACAGTAACTGTAGCATTGTCTGAGAAGTATGACTATAATTTCTAACAATTTTTTAAACAAAAATTATTTCAAACAAGCCTTTTTTAAATATTTTTATGGTTTAGTGGATTCAAATAATCTTCATAGCAAATGCAAAGTGATTAAAAATAGATAGCCACTAACAAATTTAAGGCATGACCCATCTTCCTTGTGTAGATAGGGCCTGACTGAACAATGGAGAAAAAAAATTTGCACATGTGCATTTCTTCTCTTTAGAACACTTAATATTGTGCCTACAACCTATCTGAAGAATGACAAAGCCTCATCAGAATGAGTTTTACATAGGTGATGGTTCTTACATGCTCAATATTAACGCGCACTGATGCTGCTAACTCACAGTAATGTCTAATTTAACTAAGTGTTCACTCAGTGAGAGCAAATTCACTGAGTTTATAATGCCAGTCTAATGAACTAATCATGATCCTTTCTTTATTTGCATTTAGCTTTTCATTGGTCATGGTAAATGAAAACCAAACGACTACACATGGACTACCTTATGCTGAAGGTAGCTTCAGCACCATTTACATCTCCATTCTCCTGTCAGAACAGCTGAGCTCATCAAGGGTCACAGCTCTACAGCACAATGGAAACAAACCACCAGCTGATTACAGCTGAGTGTATCCAAGAAGGGAGAAGGGAGGAGGAGTCAAGATATATATATCTTGTGAAGGTAATTCCCTCAGACATCATTTTGGGACATTGCATCTGGTGATCTCAGTCAACGGGATGTTTTTATGCACAATCTGTAACTAACTATTATAAATTTATTTCTGTTTTAGCTCCATATCTTGTCCTTTATCTTACAAAAGATCAGGACCAATGCTAAGTTTAAAAGAACTAAGAAAGTGAAAACAAGACAAGTCTCCCTACTGTTAAATCACAGCTGTTGAACTGCTTTACCTACATCTTAGGAGTTGCTTCAAATACATGATCTGGCACTTGGTGCTCCTAAATCACTTTAGCGGCTGTTTTTAACAGGTATTTCTGAAATAAAGCCATCTTAATTGAGGTGTTGTTAATGCAGACTTCTTAATCCCAAGACCTTATTCCTCCCTGCAGAATATCAGCAATTTCTACTGACTTTAAATAGAGGCAGTTTGTGTCCTGCAGGGAAGAAAAAGACTCTGGAAACATTAACTAAAAAAGCTTTAACACAGAAAGCTGTAACTGAGGTCATCTTAATTCAGCTACTTTACACTGTGCTGGCCTTAAATGAACTAATTTGAGACCTATGACCTTAATGGAGGGATTTCTCAATTGACATACTGTTAACTGATGCAAAATCTACCTGAGATAGCCTTAGGAGATCTGTATAAGCATATGACTGTACTATACTAAACGTGAAATTCTTCTGGCTTTAGTAGAATCACATATTTATATAGAACTTCTCTGAGCAAAGCTTCAACTTTTGGGGTTTTAATAAGTTTTTGAGAGGAAGCAAGAAAGTAATAACTAATTCTGATACAAATGGATTAAAAGATATGATTATAGACCTTTCCTGTGCCATAAAGAAAGTTACGTAAAGTCAATGGCTCTGCTTATCCTATTAAATAGAAGAGACGCAGATACTGATCCTTGTGTCCAATGCCCCAAAGTAGCAGCTAGAATGTGTCCAAAAAATCTGGAACTAAAACTTTACAAAAAATTAGGTCTTTACAAAAGATTAGGTTTGAAAGTATTTTTAAAAATCCAAATCAAAACCAGGGATTCAGTCAACAAGAATATAAATTATCAGAGCTTATGTTCAGGACTCAAACTTCCCCACATTATTTTCCCTTATCAATTATAAGAGGCAACCAGAGTTGTGGAATTTTTTCATGCTGAAGGAGAATTCTGTTTCTAAATTAATGTTTGTCCCACCCAAAAAAAAAAAAAAAACAAAAAAAAACCAAAAAAAAAAAACCACCCGAAACCAAAAAACCCAAACCAACAACAAAGAACAACAACAACAACAAAAAAAAAAACCACAAAACCAAACCAACAAAACAAAACAAAACAAAAAAAAAAAACAACAACCAAAACACCAAAAAATTCCATTAAATAAAACCTGATAACACTAAAGTCATTTCTTTGTATCTGGCTCAAACATTACATCTCAGCTGGCAATGAGGATAGGATGGTTGCCGGTATCTATTATGGCTTCTCAGCCAAAGTTTACCAGCTTGGTTCCTCATGGCTGTGTGGTGTGGTCAACACTGGACAGACAAGTGAGTTTCACCTCATTCCTGGAAAAGGTTGTACTACCTGAGAGGGGGTGACTGAGCTAGAGGAGTCCCAGGGATTGACATGGAGAGTGACTGTCACAGGCAAAAGGAAGGAATTATGGCTGTGTTGGATCTCTGCTTCCTAGGAGAGTTTCCAAAGCATTTTCTCTCCTTACACAGGCAGATGAGTCTAAGAACTTAATCTTAGTAATTCACTACTAATTTTTTAAGACTTAAAAGAAAGGGACAAATGATAATAAGCATTCAAAACCCCCTGAAAGATACATAGCAAATGTTTTAAAGTACTCTTTCAAAATACATTTTCCCAATATGTGTGCTGATCAGGAATCTGCACACATGTAATTCTGACTTCTATCTTCACATTAAGCCTTTGGCATTTAAACACATGGACAGTTAAAAACGTTTGGACTTTATTGCATTGTTGCAGATGCTAAAACAATATAATTCTTAGCAATATCTAAAAGACAGTCAGTATACATGACTCCTGCATCAGGACCTTTGTAATGAAATGTTATTATATACACTAGTTTAGGAGAGAAACAAAACAAAAGTGATATAAAGTTATGACCTCTCTTCCTACACAAAAATCCAAGATTTTTTTTCTTTTTCATTTGTTCAAAATTGCTGCTCGTAAAATTGTGTGTTAGTTTTTGCTCCAGAGATTACATTTTCGTTCTCATGACTGTGTTTTGTAGGTTTAATACAGACTTGATTTTGGACTGACTGAGTCTGACTACTCAGAGGGAACGAGGTGTTGGATGTGGGCCCTCAAAATGCCCTTCACTTACAAAATTTGCTTTGAAAAAACTCCTAAAGCAAGTAACTGATTTGGTTCACCTTTGCTGTAAGTGGGTTTTATGAAGTTTATTCTAAATAAGATGACACATAGCCCTACAACACTATGATGTTTCCAGGAGTATAATTTTCATTAACATTTAGGATCTTATAGTGATTTTTTATCAAATACAACTTTCTTGAATGTGGGTCAGTATTTGAGAATCCAACACCAAGAATATGGTTGTTCACATGAACTCAAATATAAAGATAATATAGATGTTAAGGTTCCAATTTTAACAAGCTTTTATGAAACTCCCTTTCTGTCATTGTAACAGCTGTAAATGGCAATGGAGGGAAATCTCATGGCTGAGACTCCAACAAGGAGCTTTCACTCTGGGATACTGTGCTAGGCAAATCCTGAGTTTCAGACAACTCAAATATGTCTCTTCATGAAAAGACATGAAGCCATTTTTATACAAAAAGAATGAGATTTTGTTAATGGGTAAATGGTACACATGTGAAAATTTGCTTCTCTAACAGATCTTTTAGAAAGGTTAAAAATATCCCCAAAACTGATGGGGAAATATATCTAAAACTTCAGGTCAAGGAAGAAACTTAATATTTACTGTATTTTTGGAGACAAGTTACACAAAAAATAAATACTAGATCTGAATACAAAAAGTAAAGTAAAGCAATGGTCTTCTAGTCATGCTAAAAATTCTTTTTTTTAAATTATTTTATTTTTATTAAAAAACTCCATACCCAGTACTTCTGCAGAAAACTGCTTTTTCACTATCAGATTTTTAACAAACCTTATAGCAGATGTCTTTACATTTTTATTAGTTTACATGTTTTCCATTGGGACTTGTGATAATACGTTCCTGATGAGATAGTATAGTTCAGATTTCCAAGTGCATTCTCTTATCTTATTGTGGTATTTTTTTCTTTTTCTTTCCCCTCATTTTTAATGACTTAGTAATGCACATATTTTCTCATTATGTCATACTCTTCTCCTGGTTCTGAGATAAAACTTTCAAGAACAACTGATATTATTAGTCTAGGTATTCTGGCACTTCTTTATTATCTTTTTATTAAACTGATGAATGCTTTTATACTCAATTTTTGCCCTGAGGTTTTTTAAAAAGTGGGCATTATATCAGATTATTGACTTACAGGAAATACATGCTCTACTATTAGTATGTGCCTAAGCACTTACCAATCAAACTGTTCATCTAGGTATTTTAATCTTCACTGGTATTAGTTCTTATTTATTCTGGTCTACCTACAATTGGCTGCATTATTCTTTACATTTCTTATCACAAAAGACTTATTTCCACCTTTTTTTTTTTTTTCAATTGTTTGGGAAAATAATGACAACTATGGATTTATTGCCTTTGTATTTTTAAATATCACATTTTAACTGGCAAAATTATGGTAAATAGAGAAGTGCAAATCAACTTTGAAGTTTTCTTTTATGGATGCTGAGGTGGAAAATTTATGTAACTTTTTTGATTGTGTGTTATACAACTGAGACTGTTTTTAAGTAACTTTTGTGTCTCAGTTAATTTATGCTTCCTGAAAGACAAGTGGATTCCTCATAAGCATAGAGAAGGATTCTTAATGTTTTCTTCATTTGCAGAACAACACCCTACACCATTTAAATTGAAAAACCTTAGAAGGGTTCAGATGCTATGACTTCATCCAGCTGTTTGCACTGTCAACAAAAATTTCAGGAAAATCGTTCTGTAGAAAAAACCTTATCTTTGACTCGCTTATTACCCATCACAAGGTTTATTTTAATCTTCCTTATTGTCTGAAGTGCTCTTCTTCAAAACAGCATGTTCTGAAGTAGATCATATAGCCAAAGTCTTCTTTATATCCATCCATTGAAGTTAGTAGACCTTTAATTTATAGGTACTTGAAGTTAAACCTAACCGATGTGAACCATACAGCTGTAAAATTGATTATGAGATACTGTGTCAAGGCAGCTACTTTCTCTCTATTCATTTACAGGAAAGAATGAGTTAGAAGATGGAAGATTAGGCTGAGCAATTTTATTTCAACTATCTAAAGTACTCCACATTTTGAAACTGAGCATCTCTCTGATTCTAGCTGTTGTAGATCCTTCACGTTGTCAGAAATGTTACCACAGCTAGTGGTATAAAGAATGTTTTCATTGCATGGCATTCATGAAAGTAAAACACGATACGTGTTCTTTCTTGAACAAGTCAGTGGCAGTACAGAATAAGCCAGGAGGGAAGGTCTTGTGGGAAGACTCACTGGACTGCTGCCAGAACTCTACTGACATTCTGTCCCTGATAACCCGAAAGAGGTGAATTCTAAGTTTCCTTCGTTTTTCAGGAACATTAACAGGAATAAATGGTAATTTATAAATTGTAGCTCAGGAGAAAATGCCAGGCATTAGGATAAGACCACGAACAAAGTATGCAAAAGTGAAGGAATCTGTGACCTTTTCCTTTCCTTTTACTAACTATGAAATTTGTTGCAAATCTTGTTCAGATATTGGATATTATATAGTTAATTGATCCCTTTCTATGGTGGGTAAGATATTTTTGCCTCTGTTAATGTAGTATTCTGGAGCTTTCAGATGGTTTGTGCTTGCACTTAAAACCATAGTGAGTAAATACTGTTTAGAATCACAGTTCCTTCTTCAAGAAAATGAACACTAAAAGAATGTTGTCTGATAGTAAAATAGATGTATACTCCACCGTAATGTCTATTAAAGATCTCCAGTTATCACCACTAAATACTAATCAAAGAAATAATCTAGCAATGCAAATATATTGCAATATAATATATTGCTAATGGAAATGTGTATCACTGTATAAGAGATGCCAGACATTTTTGATGTATAAGTATTATACACCTTTTAATTATTTTACTGCATATTATTGTTTTGGCTGGATTTAGCCTCATTCGTTTTACAGGTACCCGCTAAAAAAGGATTGGTAGTTATACAATATAAGATCATTTTTCATACCTAAAAATTTCATTGTGATATTTGTGTCTTTATGCTCTCTTTACCTTCTTAAGCTCCTTTTCATCAGGAATTGAAACATTTAAACTGAGAGTCTATAAATTTGCCTATAGTATTCCCTTTTTGTGGCATAGAAAATTACATGAAAATAAATCACTCAGTGATTTTGCTTATCTAACTAGTTAACCAAAATCAACATCTTGTCCTAAATTAAGTATAGCTGATCAAAACTGATATGCTTGTTAACAATATTTTCTTCTTTTTTCCCCTTTCTTCGTACAAAGTCAAAAGAAAAGAAAAAAGAATAAAAAACCAGCAAAACAAAAACATGAAATAATTTGATCACAGTGATTTTAAATTAAAATACATTCCATGATTTTATTTATCAGAAGAGGAATTCAAGACACTGAAACATCACTAGAACCATGAGCAAATCCAGAAGTGATGTAATCCAGTCACAGAGATGGATTGGCAGGGACAGTGTGTTACAGTTTCAAAACTCACTTGGAATTCCTTCCGAAAAACTTGGAGCCAATGCCTTAGTGTCGGTAAAGATGGTTAACAAAGGGCACAATGGATATGCATATCCTGATGTTAACAGCTCTAGCCGGAGTCTTTTGTTCTGATCTCTCCCCAGGCCAGAGGGGGAGGGAAGACTGGCTCGGATGGGGGAAGGGGTCGGCATTTCTGCTCTTTCTGCATAAGTCAGGGTTTCATCGGCTCAGTGCAGAGGACAGAGGACAGAGGACAAGGACACACGCACCAGGTCCGGCATCGCTGGAGGACCAGAATTGTGTCTTTTGCTCTCTGGCTTTGTCAATCAGCTGTGGACACCACAGAGACTGCTGTAAGGGAGAGAACACGCCTTCTTTCTACACTGCAGAGGCTGGGTTTCTGCTGCTTTTGTCATCGACCCCACGGGAGCTGACCCAGCGACTTTGCTACTGCCATTCCCCTGACAGAGAGGCCAGACGGACGGGCGCGACATCTCCACCTGCTCTCCATAAATATAACTGCAACCCCTGAGAGAGAGAGCAGCCAGTGGCTGAGGCGCAACATCGCCACCTGCTGTCTGTAGATATAATTGCAATTTCCCCCCTTTTGGGAGGTAGCCAAAAGACATTTTAACTGTTTGTCTTGTTGTTTGGGGGTGGAGGGGTTTATTACAAACTGTTGTTGTTTGGTTCTTTCTGGATATAGATATATATATCTATATATATGTATATATGTGTGTATTGTGATTAAGAACTGTTATCCTTTCACACACACACATATATATATATGTGTGTGTGTGTATATTTTCCTAATTAAAGTTCTGTTTTCTAAATTTAAAGGAAAGGGATTATTTCTTGGCCAACATAGATATCTTAGTTCTCCCCTTGAACTAAGACACAGTGACATCTGAAGGATGGACTCAGAAAGCCATTCCCCGACCATGTGCAATGGAGCAGGCACATGCAACTAGCATTCCATCTGACTTTTTCCTTCACAAGGCATGAACACCACACAGCTTATCAGGCACTGAAGCTGTCGAGTTAGCTCTGTGCCTCCAACAAAGTAGCCCTGTGCACATTCAGCAAGTCTGAGGTACTGGAATACATGAAGGAAGAATGCAAGAAAAATACCTGGGACCTTTTGGCTCATTGAAAAAGATCTGCACATGAGAAGACTGAAGCAATTACTCTCCTGAGGTACCAAGATGAAAGAATGCAAACATTTCTTATTAACAGGACACATGATTAACATTGTGATGGAAAACATCAGTGAAATCTACCTTAGCAAGAGAATTCCCTGCTTTTCTAACATGATTATAATCCTGGCTTGGTGTAGTGCTTCTGAAAACAAACACGGTCTCATTCTTTAATGTTGTATAAATTTGATGAAGAAACTTAAATAAAACAGTGTTTGCTGAATAAAGTCTGATAATACTTACATGAAACTGCATGGACAAAAATCAAAGAATCCCACCAGCTTTAGTTTTAAGAATGTCATATATCAGTCCTTTGTCTGAACAAATGAAGTAACTGGCATGAGAGCATCTTGAAGCACAAAGAATATTTGAAATGTCTGGTAAAGGGAGTAGTGATCACATAACAAAGGAAGGCTGGAAGCAGGTCACTGCACATAGCAGGAAGGAAGTTCCTCCTCCTTCTCAAAATCTGACAGGTAGAACCGACATGTCCTACAACAGGTATGAGGCTCTGGAACTAGAAGGTCAGATAATTGATGAGGAGCACAAAGGTCCTTCTGGGGTAGTGGAACCTCCTAGAACAACACCACTTTTACCTCACATGAAGACCTCCTCTACTAACAGGAAAAGAAGGGTAGTTGTCATAAGAGACTCCCTTCTTAGAGGAACAGAGGGTCCAACATGCAGGGTAGACAAAACTCACGGAGAAGTCTGCTGTCACACAGGGGTTCAGATAGGGGACATTATTGGAAACTCTTCAGTCTAATGAAGCCCTCTGATTACTATCCACTATTGGTTGCTCAAACTGGCAGCAATGAAATAACAAAGTTCTCTGAAATAACAAAGATCTGAGGGCAATCAAAAGATACTTAGGGGCCTGAGACAATTCATAGAGGGATCAGGAGCACAGATAGTGATTTCCTCAATTCTTCCAGTAACAAGGAACAATATTGATAAGAATAGGCAGATCCATCAGGATGATGAGTGGCTCCAAGGTTGGTGTAGTCAGAAAAACTTGGTATTTTTTGACCATGGGACAATCTACTCCACAGCTAGCAGGCATTAGCTAAATAGCAACAAGCTAAGAGACAATGAGTAAATACCAAAGCAAATGTCCAGTGAAAGTGCATCAGTGCTACATTATGAGACTGAATTATCCTTGAAACCGTGTCATTAATTTGCCTGTAAAAGTGATGAAACTATTTGCCAACCGCAAGATGGAATGTTCAGCATCGAGGGTCATCCACCGCACCAGGAAGTTTACTGAGATCCATTAGAAAAAAGAACCAAGAGCCTAAGGAGAGGAGAAAAGTTGTGATTACAAACTAGGGGGAACTGCATGCATACCAACCACTAGTTTTTGTGACTGGCATTTGATGGAATGCACCAATCTCAAAGGGGAGAAAGAGTTCTAGCACAGAAGCTGATGGGGCTCATTGACAGCTTTAAACTTTTTAAGCTTTTAAACAATTAAAGCTTTTAAACTGGTTTTGAAGGGGGAAAGGGACAAAACCAGACTTGTTAGTGATATGAAATGGGATGGTGTTCCAAAACTTGAAGAAATGAGCACTAATGGGATCTATCAATTTGTTTCACAAGGTATTGAGTACAATGTACCACACCTGAAATGTTTCTACACCAATGCACAGCATGAGGAACAAACAAGATGATCTTTGGCCCAGTCCCAGAGATTTGACAACACTGACATAAGTGAAACCTGGTAGGATGAGTACTGTGACTGGAGTGACCTGTTGGACAGTTACAGGCTCTTCAGAAGGGATAGGAAGAAAAGAAGAGGTGGAGGGATGGCACTGTATGTCATAAAAGGTTTAGAATGTACGGAACTCACAGTTGGCAATGTCACAGTTGAGAGCCTCTGGCACAGATGAGAGTCAAGGGACAAGGAAATAATATGGATGTCACTGTGGGAGTCTGCTGTATATCTTCCAGCCAGGACAACAATGCCAAAAATTGTTCTTTGAGTAACTAAGGGACACTTCCAAGTCAACTGCCCTTGTCCGTATGGGGGAGTTTAACTTGCCAGAAATTAACGGGGAGCATCACACAGCTGGTACAACCCAGGTTAGAAAATCCCTAAAAAACCTGGATGACAACTTCATGGAACAGATCCTAAGGGATCTGAGTTGGAAATATGTGCTTCTTGATCTGATGCTTGTCAACAGAGCGGATCCTGTGGACAAAGTGGAAATTGATGGCTGTCTTGGGCACAGCAACCACAAAGTGATTGAGTTTAAAATCTATGTTGATGGAACAAAAAGTGTCAACAAAACCTTAACTCTGGACATGAGGAGAGCAGACTGCAGGCTGCTCAGTGAATTAGTAAGGTGTCCTGGCATAGTTTTTGCAGGTGCTGGGGTCCATCAGTGCTGGTCACTTTTCAAATGTCCTCTCATGAGGGCACAGGAGCAAGCAATTCCCAAATGTTAGAAGTCAAGTAGGTGAGGTAGAAGGCCAGCTTGGCTGAAAAGGATCTTCTTGTAGAAACAAGGCAGAAAAAGAAGATGTATGCCCAATGGAAGCAAGGTCAAGGAAGAATAGAGAGATGTTGCTTGCTGCTGTAGGAACAAAATTTGTGCTGCCAGAGCTCAGCTGCAGTTGAAGCTGGCAGAAATGTGGGGAACAATAAAAAGAGTATTTTCAAATGTATCGATGACAATGGGTAGTATAGAAATATCATTGATTCATTGCAGGATGAGGATGGACACCTCACAAAACAGGGACAGAGACAAAGCAGAGGTATTTAATGCTTTATTTCCCTCTGTCTTCAACATGGATGATGGACTAAGGGGGTCTCAGTGCCCTGAGCTGGAGGACTGTGACTGCGAGAATGATTAACTTCCAGTTGACCCTGAAACTGTGTGGGATCTGCTGCTCCAACTAGATGCCTACAAATCTATGGGGCCTGAAGGATTTCATCCAAGAATCCTCAAAGAGCTGTCTGATATCATTTCAAAACCTCTCTTGATTTTTGAGTGATCTTAGGAATCTGGAGAGGTCTCAGCTGACTAGAAGCTGGTAAACATTGTCCCAGTTTTCAAGAAGGGCGAGAAGGACGCTGGAAACTGCAGGCCTGTTAGTCTCTCTTCAGTGCCTGGTAAAGTTATGGAGAAGATTAACCTGGGAAATATTGAAAAACAGCTGAAAAACAACCCTGTCACTGATCACAACCAGCATGGCTTCATGATAGGAAAATCTTGCTTATCCAGCCTGATTTCCTTTTATGGCAAGATAACCCACCTAGTTGATCAAGGGAGGCCAGTTGAAGTAATCTTTTTTGGATTTCAGTAAAGCTTTCGAAGCTGTCTGTCCCAGGATTCTTCTGGACAAAATGTCCAGCACACAGCTGGATAAATACATAGTGTGGTGGGTGAGCAATTGGCCCATGGGTCGAGCACGGATGGTAATAGTGAATGGACTAGCATCATACTGGTGACCTGTCACTAGTGGGGTTCCACGGGGTTCCATCTTAGGCCCAGTGCTCTTCAACATCACAATTTCACAGATTCAATTAGGTTGGAAAAGACCTATGACCCAACACCAGCTTGTCAAGTAGACTATGGCACTAAGTGACATATCCAGTCTTTCCTTAAACACCTCCAGGGATGGTGACTTTCCCACCTCTCTGGGCAGCCTACTCTAATGTCCAATCACTCTTTCACCAAAGAACTTCTTCTTAATGTCTAACCTAAACCTTCCTGGTGCATCTTAAGACTGTGTCTCTTGTCCTGTCTCTGGTTGCCTGGGAGAAGAGACCGACCCCCAACTGGTTACAACCTCCTTTCAGGTACTTGTAGAGAGTGATAAGGTCTCCCTCCTCTTCTCCAGGCTAAACAGCCCCATCTCCCTCAGCCACTCCTAATAGGACTTGTGCTCCGGACCCTTCACCAGCCTCTTTGCCCTTCTTTGGACCTGCTCCAGCATCTCAACATCCTTCCTAAATTGAGAGGCCCAGAACTGAACATGGTACTTGGGGTGCAGTCTCACCAGTGCTGAGTACAGGGGAATAATCACTTCCCTGGTTGTGCTGGATACACTATTCCTGATAAAGGCCAGGATGCCATTGGCCCTCTTGGCCAACTGGGCACTCTGCTGGCTCATCTTCAGCCAGCTGTCAGTCAGGTCCCTTTCTGCCTGGCCGCTCTCCAGCCACTCTGTCCCCAACCTCTAGCACTGCAGGGGGTTGTTGTGGCCAAAGTGCAGGACCTGGCACTTGGTCTTGTTGAATCTCATCCGGTTGGATTTGGCCCATCTATCCAGCCTGTCCAGGTCCCGCTGAAGAGCCCTCCCACCTTCCAGCAGATTGACATTTTCTGCCACCTTGGTGTCATCTGAAAATTTGCTAATTCATCACCTCATCTAAATCATTAAAAAAGATATTAAGACAGGGCCCAACACTGATCCCTGGAGGACACCACTAGTGACCAGTTGCCAAGGGAATGCAGCACCATTCATCACCACTCTCTGGGCCCAGCCATCCAGCCAGTTCTTAACTCAGCGAAAAGTGCACCTGTCCAAGCCATGGGCTACCAGCTTTTCCAGGAGTATACTACGGGAGATGGTGTCAAAGGCTTTGCTGAAGTCCAGGTAGGCTACATTCACAGCCTTCCCCTAATCCACCAGGTGTGCCACCGGGTCATAAAAGGAGATCAGGTTGGTCAGGCAGGGCCTACTTCTCCTAAATCCATGCTAGTTGGTTCTGATCCCCTGGCTGTTCTGTAGGTGCAATGTGAAAATTAACTTGGATGCAGGACTGGAGGGGATACTAGGCAAGTCTGGAGGTGATGCAAAACTAATAGAAGCTGTTGTCTCCATCAAAGGCCAGGAGATCCTGCAGAGAGATCTCAAAAAATTACAGAACTGGGCAATCACCAGCCATATGAAGTTCAACAAGGGAAAGTGCTGGATTCTGCACTTGGGGTGGGGCAACTCTGGATGTACATACACACTGGGGTATGAGATGCTGTGCCACTGAAGTTGAATATGAGTCAGCAGTGTCCTGGCAGCCAGGAGGGCCAACCATGACCTGGGGGGCATCAGGCAAAGCATCGCAAGTCAGACAAGGGAGAAGATTGTCCCGCTCTTCTCTGCACTGGGGTGGCCTCACCTTGGATATTGTGTGCAGTTTTGGGCACTACAATTAAAAAAAAAAATTATTAAACATCTAGAGAGCATCCAAAGGAGGGAAACAAAGATGGTGAAGGGCCTTGAGAGGAAGCTGTATGAGGAGCGGCTGAGGGCACTCGGTGTGTTCAGCCTGGAGAAGAGGAGACTGAGGGGAGACCTCATTGCAGATACAACTTCCTTGTGAGGGGAAGAGCAGGGGCAGGCACTGATGCCTTCTCTGTGGTGATCAGTGACAGGAGCTGAGGAAATGGCTTGAAGTTGTGTCAGGGAAGGTTTAGCTTGGGTATTAGGAAAAGGTTTTTCACCCAGAGGGTGGCTGGGCACTGGCACAGGCTCCCCAGGCAGAAGTCACAGCACCAAGCCTGACAGAGTTCAAGAAACCTTTGGACAGTGCTCTCAGAAACATGGTATAACTCTTGGGAATGGTCCTGTGCAAGGTTAAGAGTTGGACTTGATGATCCTTTTGGGTGTCTTCCAACTCGGAATATCCTGTGATTTTGTGAATTATTTCAACTTATAAGGAGACAATATTTCAGTAGTATTTTTGAAGGTCATATAATTTGTGATGAAATAGTCACTTGAAAAGCACTTGAGTGTTTGAATCACAATTTATCTCTGCATCTTTAACCAAATTAGCAGCAACTTGGCTTCAACTCATCAAGGTTTCTTCCCTTCCTGCCCACAGCAGGAATCTCTCTGAGTGCGAGTAGGCTGTTTTACAACTGAAACCTTAATTTGAGACAAACAGATGTAGTGTAAAATGAGCAAGTTGTTTTGTTTGTTTTGTTACTGGAACAGAGAAAAAAAACAAAACAACTAGATTATCATGCTGGCTACATTACTCACAGTCAATAATTTGAAATTCATCATTAATTCACTTTTGAACACTTGTAAATCATTACCAGTTTTTGTAAGGAATACCACCACCACTGTCCAGATCTCCAGAGAATGGGTTATTCTACTCTAAGAAGAAATTATAGAATGAGGATTCACTCTTCAACCGTGTCACATCTGGAGGCTTATGACTGAGTTAAGGTTCAAAATCTGCTTGTGCTTCATGGCAGGAGAAATATTTAAATGCCTTTTTCTCCAGAATTTAAGTACTTAAGTGTAGGGTGAAGGAAGAAGTGTGCTAGGTAACACTGATATCCTCAAATAACTTCTAAAAAATCAGATATGTTCATAGAACATCTTCTTATGTTTTGTCAGCTATGTACTTAAAAGACTAATTCAGAAAAGTGAATTTTTAGTTCAAACCCTTTTTTTTTTTCTTTTTCTTATTGTCTCAGGAGAATGCTTTATCCATACAGCTGGAGAAATTAAGAAAAAAAGTACACTCAGTTTTTCCTGACACTGTGCAATTTGAAGATGCCTTGGGCCAATATGAAAGCATGGATCAACAAATTACCAGGAAACTGTTATGATTCTTACCTTTGAAAAGTTTGGTTTTGTTTCCCTTTCATAGGGTCATTCCTATATTTTATCCATTGACTCTTGAGTATAAAGGTAAAACAATTCCTACAAGCAGATTTTATTCTAAAGGAAACAGAAAAAAAATGAAGATTTATCAATGAACTATGTGCTGAAGAAAATATTTCACAACATTTTCACACCACATTCTAAAAGAAAATTTCTATTTGCAATCAACTGCTTAGTTTTTCTTTGAATGTTTTGTAACAAACTTGACATACTGAGACATCACTGTTGCTACATACCAGTTGTATGTCTCAAACCAAAATAATAAGTAAATATTTATTAAGTGTATAACTACGCACTTGACAATTTCTAATACTGCTTAACAGATTAGACCCTAAACTAACTGATCAGAATCGCTATCTTAGCTGGGACTGATTGTTAGTAAATGGGATGTGAACACTTCATTCTTCTTATGGACATGTTCAGTTCTACATTTTCCCTTTGCAGTCACTGTCCATTCTCACATTTTCAGTAGAATTATAGAATGGCCTTCACAACTACATTTGTAGTATTTAGTGAAGCTTGGATCAGTTTCCCAAGCTTGTTAGAAAGCCAGTATAGGCACCAACAAACCAATACATGAATGACTTGAAGGATCCATAAAAAGCTGATCTGTAAAAATCAGATTACTTTCAGGGCAATTCATGGGAAGTCACGGTCCATTGTTAACAAACTATAAGACTTGCTCCATTATTTATATATCTGCATTAATGTGTGGTACCCATCATGAAAGAAATGCAGAATGTCTATTAATAATTCCTGTGGACAGATGTAAGTAAGTAACAATATCCATTATAAGTCATCTTTCTGAAACAAATAATAGTGAGAAGTATTTCCTGTGAGTGGGATCTGTTACCCTCTAGAGGTCTCTATTTCTATATAATGGCTACTGAGGAAAATAAACTGTCATTGAGTAAGAAGGTGCCTAATTTATGGAACATGAATTCCAGGCTTGTGGGAAAATCAAGCATTGAAAAAGTTAACCTTGACAGGGTAAGAGGCTTCATAAAAGTTGAGATTACAAGACAAAATCAAGGAATAGAATCTGAAAAAAGTAAGACTAACTGGAATATTACTAAGGACTGAAAAAAGTAGACTGGTTTCAATTTTCTTTTTGTAGAGTCATAACATTATCCTAACTAGGCCAAAGGGTAATCATACAAGATAAAAGGACTGAATTTTGAAAAGGAAAAATAGAGGAGATGGATTCAGAAACTGATAGTACCCTTTTTCATCTGTTCATCCTTCCACTGGGACAGGTAAATAGAAGATCTCTATTGTACAAGGACAAATAAGAACACTAATAAACTTTTTGTATGTGATAGCAAACCTTCGACTAAGCTATTTCTTTCCACGCTGGTAAGCAATTTTGCATAAAAGATCTTCTACTCTGAAATGTAGTCTCTAGTGAATTTTGTGCAAACTAATTATAGATTGGTGAAAAATAAGATAAGAGATGTGCTGACATAATCTTAAATAACAGCATGCTAGACTAAAATGCCTAAGTTGGATGACAACACATCTTTTGAAACTTTGCTCATCCGTGTGTACAACACTGGCTTTTAAGCAAGCATAGCTGTTTTCAGTCCAGCAATGTAGCTAAAGAAATCTAATGCTACATATAATGATACAAATGTGATTAGATTGTCACACTCAGATCAGTATGCTATGCATTGCACATCCACACAGTATGAGTAGTTTCTGCACCATGAAGATTAGGGCTTAAGCAATGGAGTAAATGCAAGTGTTATCTACTTTGTACAGTTCAGGACTGCAGTAGGGAGATTATTGACAATATACAAGAAAGTTTGTTGGGAGGTTGAGAAGTAAACTAAGATCTTCCCAGTGCCTGGTCAGTGTCTTGAACTTCTGTCATTCTGTTACACTTTTTTGTTGGTTTGTTTATTTTTCTGAGACTATCACACTTATTACTCACTCACTTGTTTTTCTGTATAAACAAATTCAAATAGATTTTTTCAGATTAAGGTGTGTTCTGAGTCTTCAAACTTTATGCAAGATTAGTGGTGCTTACTTACACAGAGAAAAAAACTTGAAGCTAAATTTATGAAAGAAGTATTTACTAAATTTAATTTTGCATAGATCACTGGGAATGACGAAACGCAAAACAGAACAAATGTCTCCTTACTCATTCATTATGAACACTTCTTAATTCAGTTTGAAATAATAAACACACTTTCTAGGGCATCTTGGAAGGGAAATGAAATTCTGCCTGTGCAGCTGGACATAGCTTGAGCCAAGGGAGAAGAACCACAGTTTGCTCAGAGCTGAAAGTAAGCAGCAAAAAGTGAAAGTAAGTTCTAAGCACAACACCAAGGTATTTGATTAGTTGGATAAAATGTCTGTTCCCTGTTTGGGTTTTTTGGTTTTTTATTTTTTTTTCAGTTAGTTCAATGGTTGATTGGTTTCCTTTCCCCAGGTATCCAGACTTTGACATGACTTCTCCTTTGGACTAGCAGAGCTTGTTAGCATGCTCAGTTTGTATGTTCTGCTCTGGAAAGCTTCTGTTGCATAGGAGAGCCATCAACCAGACTGACATGGTTATCATGCACTGCTATAATACACGGTCACCATTAGGATGGGATCTGTGTTTCTTGACAGGAAAAATGAAGGGGATCTATAATAAGACACCTTCACAAAGGGTAGGACAGTTGCTGCATGAACGCGTCATGATTTAAGAGCAGCAAGGGCTCATCTCACTTTTGTGTGTAGAGGATAGCAGTTCTTTCACACAATGGAAGAAACAAAATATTTAGATGAACATGTCAATCACTGAACTAAGGAAGAGTTATCCTTGTAATCTCAGAGGGCAGGGAAAGGATGTTTCCATTTGTTTTCTACAAGGAGAGCTGTGGCAATGAAAGCAGCACTGACTGAGCTTCCCACTCTACATTTATTTCCCTACCTCTTAGTAAATGCATTTGGCCTTAAGCTTAACAATAATCTATGCAAAGTTAAATATTTATGAAAAAGTTTCACTTTTAAAATATCATCTTCACTTTTATCACACATGTTTATACTAGATAAGAGGAAATGTGTTTTCACTCAACTGGAAAAACATCAACATTCTATTTCCTGTAAAGAGAGTAAGTTACCTCTCTTAAATACAATACACAGGAAGTTTCCAAAAGCTTCAAGATCACTTAAACAATCACCTTTTTGACACAGCTGCCAACCCTCTTGAATTTAAAAGAAGCAGCTCCCCTGTTTTCTGGAGCATCTAATCTCTGCTAGATGAATTTCATGAAGACACATTCCAGTAGTTTAATCTCTGCTTCATTGCGTTTCTTGAAAAAAATGAGAGACTTCCAGATCAGCACTGAGATCTTAGATTCTGACCCGTTTTATTTCAAGCTAAGACAAAAAATTAAAAACACAAGACCTTGAATCTAGGTCCCTAAATAAACACACAATACTTGCAGAAGTATTCTGCTTTAGAGATGGACATTGTAAATTTTAGGAATTATTATATGGCATATACTGTACTGATCCTGATATTACAAGCATTTGCAAGATTAAAGTTGAAGACCTGCCTGATTGTGCATTGGTAATAATAGTTTCAACAAAGCTGATTACTAGGTTAATCATACACATAAATGTTTGCATGACCAGACATATTATTAAAAATTCATTTTCATAAATGCCTTTATCATGTCTCCACTGAGATTCCACTTCTGGGTCCTATATGCAAAGGAAAACTGAAAGGGAATTTGAATCCATTGTAGTTTCCGTTGTGAACACTAGAGTAGAGGGAGCAAAGAAAATGTGCAACAGAATAGTGTACTCACCCTTTATAAAAAGAAATCATAACAGAAGATCAAAATGGAATGACAAATGGAGTCTGTTTTCACTGCAGCACTTTTATACTAGGCCTTAGATTATAGTCTTCTGATTATAAAGAATAGTCACTTCTAATTAATAATTATGTCTCACTTTACATAAACAGCTGTTGAAAACTCATTTGAAACAGATTTTTACATTTATTCCTTTATAGAGTGGTATATGCTCATCCATTTAGTTAAATCTAAACAAATAATAAAATGAAAATTCTTCCAAAAACTACATTAAAAGTACCCCATGAAATCAAAATACAAAAGCAGAATTCATTTATACACTGTCCCAGTTATTACTCAGAAAGTATAGAATAACTCACACTGTCTCACTGCTCATATGATCTATATTCAGCTAATATTTTTAGCAAAGAAATATTGAAAGATGAGAGTACAAGAAAATGCTGTTGATTCACCCAGAAACAATAATAATTATTAGTTCTCTATATGATAGTCTTGAGATAATAGCCACAATTGGACTTCTATTAAGTAAAAGTAGGATATCTGTTTACAGAAGAGGACCCAGAGGGGAAATACTGATGTACAAAAACCTGTTTGATTTATATAGTTCTGTGACTTAGAATACCAGCCTGGGATTCTCATGACAATTTTACAGTTGGAAAAATAAACAATTTTCTTCTACATCAATTGATGAATTCCAAGTAACAACTTGTTCATCTCAAGCAAGCGTTCATTTAACTTCCAATGCCAATTTATCATTTACCCTGCAAATACAGGAAATTATAATTTTTTGCTACATCATTTGTATTACTAACAAAATATTTAACATATATTGTAATCTTTCCCCTAGGAAAATTTCTGAATGCATTCATCTGGATTTTCCAGGGGTTTTGATCTCTTGACAAAGATGACAGTGATATCGTCTTAAATACTGTGAAGTAGTGCTCACCTGTTCTCATACAGATTCAGACATTGTTGCAGTCCTTGTGGTAATAAAAGCTTTTATTTAAAATCCTCTAATGAGCCATTGAGGAAAGGATATGAGTAATATTTGAAATTCAGTTCATATGACCTTGACAGACAGCCAATATGGAGCACTAGGGAGCAGCACACAATGAAACCAATATTAAAAAAAAAAAAAAAAAAAAAAAAAAGGAACCTCTTAAACATATCCTATTGAGAGGGGGTTTTTCTCTTCTTCATTCATTCACAATGGAAATGGATTGAGGGATTGAGGTAAAATGAGTTTCCATATCCTTGCATATGGACCAGTGTATTTACCAAACCCCCATTTTATTTAACGCAGCATCTTCAGGGGATCAAGATGAATCCATTAGAAGACTTTGGTATATATTCACCCACAAGTCCAAGATGTTACAGAAATGAACATCTGAAAAGGCTATATGTGTTTCAATAACCTCTGGAGTGAAGCTCTGTTTTTTCCAGCTAAACATCACAGGAATACTTCTGGCACCAGGTTATAATGGTCAAAGGTCCCTTCTCTAACTCTCCACAATTGTTTCACATGGAACTTAAATTACTTAACACTTTCTTGAATGGATTCCACTGTAACACAATGAAGTGTGCTAAGGGGAATCGAGAAGCAATACTGAAGCAAACTTGATTTCAGCTACCATCCACCCTTTAATTGCTTCAGTGTCTGAAGTCTCTGACCATTTAATCTTTGAGGCACTAATAATGTGCCCAAATGATCGGTTACAAGTTTTTAAAAATTGCCTTGTGTACATGCATTAGGAGCTCTTGGTAGACTGTGGCTGGAAGGAGTTGCTATAGAAACACAACTTTAACACACTCCACTCACTGATGGCTATAAAGAGATAGAATGGTCCCTGAATAACTACTACTAATCCATATGATATTCGAAAATTGCTAGGTTTTTGCTCTCAAAATTCTCACTTGCAATGCCAGGGGAACTCCCCCTCCTTCCCTGCACCCTAGCCTCCCACCTTTCCATTCAAACCTTCCCAGATGGAGCTCTGAGTATCTACTTGCCTGTGTTATTTTGTTCTGTGAAGACAGCTGAATTCACCAGTCATCTGCACAATATGAAGAACTCAACAAGATTAAATAAAATCAGCTTCTTTGTCAGAAAACCTATGCTACCAAATGGCAAAATAAGTTGGGAGCCTCAGGTTGGAGTAGCGCTTGGAAGAAAATAACCTTTTATTTCCTGTAGATTTTCCTGCCTGTTTCAGACTACTTGAAAACTGAATTTGTGTCTTTAACCTGGTGGGTGATTAAATGTGTCCTTTCAGCCATTCATTACTCATCTTTTAACATTCCCAACATATAATCACCTGTGAGTGAATAGAAGTACATATGCAGTACAATTAATCTCCCTTCTCAAGTGTAATTTGGATTCAATTTGAGATGACAATCTCTGAAGAAAACTCAGAAGTTAAATCCACCCAGGTCTAAAATTAAATCCGAGGCAACTGGTGGTGATTACCCGGTCTTAACTTAAACCACTCATTCAGGATGCAGAAGTCCTGAATTCTAGACTATTGTCAGCCTGGAGAGAGGTTTAAACCTAGGAGAACACAATGAGTATTTTTTTTTCCCACTGAGATTGTTTCCTGTGCTGTGGAGGAAAAAAAAAAAAGTCATATAACTGAAGCAGAATAATTAGGGAATTTAGGTAGAATAAATTATCACAACTGGATTGTCTTCCAAGGGCATTGAAACAAAGGGGAGACTTGAGCAGTATCATTCTCTGCAGATGTTATATATCTGCTTTCCTCTGCTAACTGAGATTGCAGATGATTCTTTTAGATACTTGGGTTGGTGTCCTCCTCTTTTCTAGATGTGAGCATCTGCAGTGTCATTTGGGTAATATCTGGGCTAGATATTTAACATGTTAAGAATTCCAGATTCTGGATTAATTTCTTTCTTTATAAAATTCTTAATCTTGTAACTGAAAGGAATGTATTTATTTTTTGGTCTGTAAATGCTTGTGAAATTTTTCTCCCTCTCAGAGTTTTCCGTTTAACTGATTGCCCTGGTTTGGACTGGGATAAAGTTAATTTTCTTCCTAGTAGCTGGTGCAAGGCTGTGTGTTTGAGTTAGAATGAGAATAATGTTCATATAATGCTGATGTTTTAGTTGTTGCTAATCAGTGTTTACACAAGTCAAGAACTTTTCAGCTTCTCACACCACCCCACCAGTGAGCGGACTGGGGAGCACAAGAAGCTGAGAGGAGAAAAAGGCAGAACAGCTGACCCAAACTAACCAAAGGGATATTCCACATTGTATGATGTCATGTTCAGTTTGTAAACTAAGGGAAAACTGGATGGGGGTTCCTGCTTGGAAACTGCCTGAGTAATTGTATTGTGCATCACTTGTTTTTTATATTCTTGTATCATTGTGATTCCTTTTTTTCTGTGTATATTTATATATATATATATATATATATATTTATATATAGCAGGCAATAGTGTATATATACCATAATATATAGTCTACTATATTCATAGGATCCTTTTCCCATTCCTTTCTGTGTATATTTATATATATATGTATATATAGTAGGCGATAGTGTATATATTCCATAATATATAGTCTACTATATTCATAGGATCCTTTTCCCATTTATACATTTATGTAGTGTACTGTAAACAAAACAAAACAAAACAAAAAACTCCTGTGAAAAGTCTGTGATTGTGTCCTGTTCTGGCCAGGAAAGAGTTAGCTTTTTGCAGTAGCCAGGAGCGGGCATGGCTGGGCCTCAGAGGTTATTCTATACCACCTCACATCATTGTGAGGGGAAAGGAGTCTTTGCTGGGGAGAAGGAGTTTCTTCTGGTCAAGCAAGCATGATGGACAGAGCAGTGGGGTAATGCTGGTCCCGAGCTGGAGGGAGTGGTCAGGCTGACATGGCTGCCATCAGGTTGAGCTCTGCTGAGCATTTTTACATGTGAATTACTCTCTCTTTTGTACCCTTTTGTTATTAATATTGTTTCTGTTACTGTTCATTTTCTTATATCATTCCAGTAAGTTATTCTTATCTCAACCCATGATCTTTACCTTTGGTTCCTTCAATTTTCCTCTCCATTCCACCACAGAGGGGGAAAGGGATGGGAAGGGGGAGCAAATGAGTGGCACATTGTTTGGAGAGTCTCAGTGGGACCTCTAAACTGGGGACTACCATTCCTAAACTATGACAGGTTGGTAAAAGTTATTCTGAAAAAAAATTATTTTTTCCATAAAACTGTAATCATATAAGTTTTTAATGGAAGGAAAATACAATTTTTTTTTTGTTTTGTTTTCTATTTCAACTGTGAAAACAATGAAGTTGCTTTAATTTTATTGGTATTTTATCCTATTTTTAAACATGGCTACCGTTATAAAAAACTGAACTTTATTTTTAAGATTTGACAATAAATGTGTTTGAAAAGTTGTTGAAATGTTTTCTGGAGGTAATATGTGTTTCTATAGCAATGGAATAACCTATCTGTTAATAGTACCAGAACACTGTTGTGACAAAAAAGAAAAAGGATAGAAAAGCGGGAAAAAACCAAAAAAAATCCTTATTTAGTAAGTTAAAATCCTTAAATTCATCTGGGTTGTGCTCTTTATATGTGATAAGAATGGATTGCAAGAAACTGAAATGTTCCATGAAGGTAGTTTGATTTATTTATGAAGAAGGGCCACCTTACCTGATCTGATTAGTCTGGAAAAAAGAGTTGAATGTCAGGTTCTTTAATATCACATCATCTCACCTTATTAAAATGAGACACATAGAAGTGTGGTGTCATTAAAGTGTGGGCATTAAAAAATGCCCATAGTTTTTCTATGAACTCTGCATAGGCTGATTTATACAGTGTTAATAGCAGCTGGGAAATTTTTGTTCAAAACTTAGATAGGGATAAGTGCTATCTCATCATCATATGCTATCAGGAAGCTGCCTCTGGTCTGATGTATCAGAAAATCATCTGTCCTCCTCTACTTTTGTGCTTTATTTCCAGTTTCAGAGATGTTTTGGTAGCACAACGGCTCCCCATGTAGTGTGAATGCACAGTCCCCACTTCTCTCTCATGCTGAACCCTTGCTTACTTATTCACCATAAGAAGTGGTTGATGTCATATTTGAAAGTAATGACAGTTTTAGAAATTCTCACAGTAAAGTTGTTGGCTTTCTAATGTTCTCTATATTTGCTTGAGGGGAACTAATATTTTCTAGCAGATTAGCCATTCCTATGGCAAATACAAATGTCTCTCTTTTCCTTGTCTTTTCTTTTTATGCTACTTGCAATTTAAAAAGATACCATGGAAACATGCCACATTTTGCTCCAGACACCAAATTCATAACAATAATATTAATAAAAAAACACTCAAACGAAAAAACAAAACTGTCTAAAGAAACAGTTTCTTCTCAGTTTGGCTTTGCCACTGCTTAGACCCGAAACACTGAACATGTCTATAAATTCATTGTTTACAGGATGTAAACTGTAAATTTAAGACAGTTATGATTTCACCTGTGGTATGCCATGGGCACAGGGACTTGAAACAATTCTGAACTTAAGTGATACTTTGTGCAATGGTAGCTGACTGTGTATGATCTCTAAATTAGTAATCCAGTTAAGTAACCTGAGAGATTTTGAGTTTAATCAGGAATAGAAAGGATTTTTTTAAAAAACCCACAAAACTACATTGCTTAATTTTTTATCACTGAAATTGTTCTGTCCTATATAATGAATGAAAAAAAATAAAAATCTGTTATTATGTCTGTAATCATTACATGATTTTGAAGGTTAATTGGTAATAAAATCTGAAATGTCCAAGCTGTTACAATCAGAACTATTATATCATTTTTAGAATAAAGATCACATAACTATTGAACTATAACAGACCTCCCAGTTTTTATGAAATATGTCTCACGAGGTCTGTTAATCTCTTCTGGGCCATCTGTCCTATTTGAATCAGAGAAGATAAAGACTTTTGGGATCAGGGAGAAAGTAGGGCAATGCATTCTGGGACATATCTAACTTAGGTAGAAGTATCCAGGAGGGGCTGTTAAATAAGGATCATTGAACAGGGCACATGAATGACTAAAAGACTGGCTGGAAGACTCCTAAAAGTGCAATTCTTTAGATAGGATTTTACCATAGCTTGCTGAAGTTAATAAGAGAAAGAAAAATTACAGTGGTTGAAGTTTGGATTCCCCACACTTTATCCGAAATTACTTCTCTCATCTTCATATTTCTCTTCGGCTCATTGTGGGTTTTGCCTTGTAAAGGAAAAAAAAATTCTTTTTATGTAAGTATATATTGAAAAATGGCAATATAATTTAATGATACTGGTGATCTCAATTTTTGAACCTCTGCCAGAGAAAGAGATTTTTGTTGTTAGTTTGTTTTTTTTCACCTGCTTTTTGTTGTTGTTGTTGTTGTGTTTGTTGTTTTTTGGTTATTTGTGTCTTGGTTTTTGTGTGTGTGTGTGTGTTTGTTTTGTTTTGGTTTTGGTTTTTTTTTTGTTTGTTTGGGGTTTTTTGTTTGCTTTTACTGCAAGGTGTATTCATGGTATAAAAATTTGAATAACCACTAAAAAAAGCAGCAATATTTAATAAACCATAGAATTGTGATAGTGAAATTTACTAAAGTCTAGCAGTCATGGCCAGTTTATATTGCCCTGGTAGAACAAGCTGTTAAAACTGCAGCCACCTCTAGAAGCAGGTGCCAGAAAGGCTCCAGCAAGCTCAGCTCCTCACCAGTGTTAACCCTTGGTGTTATGCCATATCCACACTCTCTTCAGGCATAATCCTCACACTCCTTCTTGCCTCTACTAGCAGAATGGTTTGCTGTTGTTTTATCAGTCTGCCCCTGGGAAGAAGTACACAGACACTACTTTTTAATTGGGACTATGCATTTTGGAACAGCTCGAGATATTTTAATGGCCTCCTAGATGTCAGTAGGGAACCACACTTTTTATCAGGTTCAGCTATTCAACAATGAACAACCTTTTCAGAGCCTGTCAGTAACACTGAGTTTAGACTGCTGTATGTGCATTTGCTTCTCTTTGAATGCTCCATCTCTCTGCAAGCAATATTGTCCAACAAGGGAAAAGGACTCTTTATTATTTCGACTGTAAACATCAAAAGTTGGCTCTCATCTTTTCCTCTTTAACTTAGTACAAATAACCAACTAGTCAAAGAGCAAGAACTGCCTTAAACAGAATACAAAAGACTCAGAATAGCCAAAGGTGTAAAAAACCTGAGCTTCAGATGTGGCTCCCTGATAAAAACATTGTTACGTTAAGCCACTGGGTTGACTAGACTAAAATCACATACTGAACCTTGCTTTTAAGCACATCATTTCAGAGGCTGAATTTCAGACTTTAGCTTTCCTAATCTGTAAGACCTCTATGTACAACATAGTTAAAATACTATTTTGAATTTAATTTGTTGAAATCTCTACTGCTTTTAGTATGTGCCTTGGAATACAGTGCAATTCCATAAATAATATTTAAGTATATTTTGTTAAAAATAAGTCGCACAGGCCAACATCCTCAAAACTACCAGACATACTAATAGCAGAGCTCTCAATGCAATATTCCCAAAGCAGTATGCTTCACATCAGCTCAGTAGTACAAATATACAAGCAGAGAAGGACATTTTTGGTGCGTAAAGACATGGTGTTTTATGCAAACATAGGTATATTTGGTTTTTGTTCTTAGAACTGAACACTTTTGATCTAGTAATTAAATGCAATGGAAAGATTCCCACTGATGAGAGGCCACTTTGACTAGAAGAAAAGTAATCCAAACACTGAAAAACCCTAGATATTTTATAAAGTTACTATGACTTGTTGAAGTGGCATGTATAAAATAAATCGTTGTAACAGACCCATTGTGTGCTCTCATCTCATGGCAAATGCAAAGTACTACTTCCCCAAAAGCTCCAAGTTTTCTTTTTCTTTTTATTTCTCATTTGCAATGGGTTAGGTATCCACATGAACTCAGTTAAAACACCTGTCTAACATATCATAAGTCAACGTTATGTCTTAATCTGTACATCCTGTGCTGATATGCATGTAAGAACTATTCACATTTTCATGTTTGAAGTGGCTTTACATAGGTGAACTTGCCATTTCATAAGTTATTCCTATAATATTTATTCTTTTTTGCATTATTTTTTTCAGTTATGATTATGACTTTGTTTTTTCTATGACCTCATCATCTGGAAATAGGATTACCACCAGGTCAGAGATCAGCCATGTCTCTGATGCCAAGAATGCCATTAAAAGGAGAAGGAAAAATAGAAGGGAGGTACCTTATCTAATGCAATAATTCAGTCAGAGAGGAGCTGAGGGCCCCTCATGCCAGAGATGTCTCCCTAGGGTGACGATTCCTTTCTACCACACTGCAACCCTTTACCCACATTTGCTCCCTCTAATCTACAGTGTCCTAGGCAAACTCCTGAGAGTTTGCCTCCTGAGAGTCAAGGATCTGGAGTCAACAGCTGGTGATTCTGTTTCTGTCTGTCCTTGCTCTAATAAATTTGGTAATTAGCTTAGAGATGAAAGGAAGCTATAGTGTATTCTAAGGTCAAAAGAGACTGGATGACAGTGTTGATGGCTGAGCTTTCAGTTCTCTTGAAAACAGTCAGTGCACTTTAATTCAGCTAAGGCTTATTTAAAGATGATCTGGCAGCATTTGAGGACTAAAATGAATTTTCCATGGGTGTCAGCCTGCTTTGAATGCATTCATATTCCTCAGGTCACTGCTGGTGGCACTGTCACCAGCAATTGTCAGTTCTCATGCTCCTGAACTTCCTGTCACCAAGCAGGAAAGAAAGTGTCAGCCTTATTTAAGATAAGGATGACCAGATTCCCAAACACAAGTGTCATGGAAAAATATTTTTATATGTTAAAATGTCATGATCTTGGCATATTCTCGGCATCTTTTGGAGAAACTGGACAAGAATGTGTTTTGTCAAGGACTGTTGCACAGCATGGTATTCTATCTGGAAGCTATAATGACTTCTGGAGGACTGCAGACAACTGTAGTACCAGTCAGCATTAGGCAAGGGGTAGGTATTCTCAAGGACATGAGATTATCTCAAGGAGTGTGTCTGTATAGACTTATTGCCTGATGGACTGAGTGTCACTTAGGCAGCTTCCAGATGATGCTGACTTGCACTGGAATTAGGTATATGGAAGAGAGATGCCTTCATGCCCTGCCCTAGTCAGCTCATTATGGAGAGGATGAATGTGCCCCTGCCCAGAGGAAAGCTGGCCACCCTCAGTTGCTTGTGACATATCTGAAAGGCTTCACTATCCCAGTGTGTGCAGACTGTACTCAGAAGCAGAGGGAGACACAGTCTCATATCTGAAGGCCAGACTTTCAGTGTGTCTCCGTTCATAATAGAGAACATTCACGGGTTCAGCAAGGTTCCCAACCCTTCATGAGCTTCCTACAGCCACCTACCTGTAGGATCAGTGTGATGCCAGTAGTTCTGCTACATTGTTTGTACTGAGAGGGACTGGGCATGCCTACCAGCAAGGGACTGTAGGAAGATAACACGGTGCGTAAGAAAAATCAGAAGCAAACATTAAGGCCCAAATGCCTTAAAGCCTTCTTACAATTGTTTTTAGCTTGCAGTGTAGTTGAGACTAAAAAGCCATTTTTTTTAGTGGCACTTATATGCATACTCTTTCCATAGCATTCAGAATGAGGCCCCCAGATACTTTAAATATTTTAAAGCTTTCATGGATTCTGGCTATATTATAGATATTTAAGAGCCTTACAGCTGATGATTATCTTAAATAATATTTTAAGGATTAGGTAGAAAAGTTTCTGCTCTCCTTTGCCTTGAAAGTCTGTCCTAGCACGAAAAATAGATTGTGTTCACTCCTACAGAAAACAACCTCAATCCTTGGTAAGAGGAATAAAGTAATGCAACTAAAAAGGCTAATAATTTCCCCAGCATGTGTGGAAAAAAGATATATAGAACACAACTATTCCACGGTTGTGTGTGAAAAAATATCAACAAAACCCAAAAAAAACCCACATGGGAGCAAAGACAGCAAGATACCCATCCTTTCTACTGCACAAAAAGATCTGGAAAGCAACATGAAGCTCTGAGCTTTCCCAGAACTTCCAACTGGCTCTTTTCCTACCCTCCCTGAAAGTGTGACACAATTATTTCCGTGGATCTCTGTCCGTCACAAGCCCTTGTGATCCCTCCTCGGTGCTGAGGAATTATTAAAATCACCCCAGGGGAGTTAAAGCTGCAGTGAAACAACGGTGTGATTACTGTGTATAGCAAAGCATTTTAAACTGGATGCATAACAGATGAAATAACTATTTCATAAGCGCAACAACATTGTCCCAAATCAAGAGAATGTACATTTCAGTTGTGCTACAAAGCAGAAGTTAAATTATGCACTGTGCTAATTCTTACAAGGTCTTTTTGCCGTGCGTGAAAATCAGGTAAAGTTATCAGACTATTTTAGACATTATTTTGTGGGTTTTTTCCTCATCTTGCCTTATTTTGCTCCCTTAAAACAGTCGCTGGATGCACTGGCTTCAGACATCAAAAAGTGTCAGATGCCTACAATGTTCTTAAACAATGAGAGATCTAATTTCACCAGTTCTGCTGTCTGCAGTGAATTTTTTTCACACAGCTCTAGATGGCAGTGCTGATAAGCAGCTAGTGTATTCAGCAGGGATAGATTTTACTTGGTGAACTGCTCCAATTGATTCCAAGTCTTAACCTTTCCTCCACTTACCCTGTTTCCCACTCTACCACCTGCAGCCCTATAAACAGAAAAGACTTGCATGATGGAAGCCATCTGTACAGTAACTCATCTCATCAGAGTGCTGAAGAGCTGTTCTGCTCAAGTGTTATCAATGTCTTCCAACTCACTGTGTATTTTTCTTATTGCTAAAAACAATCCCAAGCATTCTCTTTGGCAGATTAGTAAGGAATTCAAGTAGCAGATGTTCAAGTCACTTTTTATTTTTTGCATATTGAATCTCCATAAGGATACCAAGATCTGTTTCTTGGTCTTTGTGCTAAGTGTTGCAGTTTAATCATTTCTGCTCTGTAGACAGCAACTATGATATAAGGAAATGACTGTGAATATATTATCTGAAACCTATGTACAGTTTTTTAAAATTATGTTTAGCCACCCTGGGAAATGTCATGAACAGCATACACTGACTTTTATTCCTATGCTTTCCCCACAAAGAATATACACCGTCATAGACAATACCTGAATCCTTTTTTTTTTTTTTCAGTTTACTTGTGCACAAACTTCCTTCAATCAAAACTCTCCCTAATGTACTACAAATAGAAATGTCTACCTGACATTCCTCAGTATAAATTAAACATACAAAGTTGTCCCCTGAAGATATGAGTGAAGTTGTCTGATGAGATAAAATCTACCAGATTAGTTGAACTGCAAGTCTTTTTGTATATGTTGTATATCTTGTATATGTTGATGCATATTTATAAATTTGTCATTGTAATTTATAGAATCACAGAATATGCTGAGTTGGGAGGGACCCATCAGGATCATTGAGTTCCTGGCCCTGTGCAACACACCCCAAGAATCACACCATGTACCTGAGAGTATTGTTCAAATGCTTTCTGAACTCTGAAAGGCTTGGTATGGTGACCACTTCCCTGATGAGCCTGTTGCAGTGTTCGGCTACCCTCTAGGTGAAAAACCTTTTCTTGACATCTAACCTAAACCTCCCCTGACACAGTTTCATGCCATTTCCTTGAGTCCTGTCACTGCTTACAAAAGTGAATAGATTTGTACCTGCCCTTCTCCTCCCTTCATGAGGAAATTGTAGGCTTCAATGAGGTCTCCCCTCAGTCTTCTCCAGGCTGAACAAACCAAGTGACCTCAGATGCCCTCATAAGTCTTCCCCTCTGTTCCTTTCATCATACTCATGGCCCTCCTTTGGACACTCTTGTCACATGAAAGGTGGGAGTTTAGATTTTTGTCTGTTGGTAGCCCCAGGAAAGTCAGAACCCTGGTGACAACAGTTTGTCAGCATCTCAAAATGAGACCCATCCTCAGTAGATTCACAAGGTCAGAGAGTACCTCAACCACCCTTGGGGGAACTCAACAGAGCAAAGTCACTTCAGTGGGTCCTGCCAAGGTGTTATCCACTGCCAGCAACTGCAAGGACCCACTTGAACAGTTTATGGAATAACACTATTTATTAATACAAATTGTGACAGATTAATAAGGTTTGAAGGTTGTCAGTGATAGTGTCTACTGTAAAAATATGTTTTAAAGCAATCAACTGATACATATATTAAGAAAGCACAAGCTCTGATACAAAGCAATTTACTAATATGCTATGGAGTAAACACAAACAAAAGTTCTACACCTAAAAGCAGCATTTAATGTTCATAGAGTATATTTCTTATCCAAGGAGACCCTCTGTGAGGGAGAAGACAACTGACAACTGACTGATCCCAGCAGTTTTGGTGGAGGTTTTCTCCTACTTTTCCTCTATCCCCAACTTATTTTTATACTATTGTCTTTATGTTTAGGTGGAGTTTGAGTGGCTCTAGTCATAAATACCTTTTATTTCTAATTGATATACGTAATGGAAAGGGGGTGGTAGTCATGGCTTGGCACCAGAGAAGGGGGTTCAACACTGTTGTTAGCTTCAGCAGCAGAACATCCTGATTCTCCCTTGTCAGACAGGTAGTGTATGGTCTCAGTACTACAATGTTCTCCCATTCTACTGGGATTAGAATGGCGTGGGGCCATTCTCCTAAGTGGAGTCTTCAGTTTGTTCCACAATCCATTCTGTTTCTCTGAGCAGATGTTTATTGTTGTATCAGGGAGCATGTCAACCTCGGTCTGTCCAGGGAGTTGCAGCTGCTTTTCACTCTAAAATTCTGAATCCCCTCTAGGTTTAACTCTGTCCATCATCTCACAACACGCATGCTCACATACATTTCTGTGCCAGATAGCTTAAGCACTCCAATATATTCTTGGACAAGTTTAATTTACTTGTACAGAAGTAACCAACATTTTCAATTGTTTCCTTCTCCAAAGAAATACATCATTGCTTTCAGACCATAAGTTTATGAACAGACACAGGTACTGCAGTTACAGACTCCAGACCAAAAAAAAAAGTAGCATAAAGGAAGGTGTTGGAACACATATGCATGTGAAGCTGATGAATGGTCTGGAGCATGAGTCTTATGAGGAGTGCTTGAGGGAGCTGAGGTTGTTTAGTCTGGAGAAAAGGAGGCTAAGGGAGGACCTTATCACTGTCCACAACTACCTGAAAGGAGGTTTTATCCAGGTGGGAGTTGGTGTCTTCCCAGGAAACAAATGACAGGACAAGAGGAAATGGCCTCAAGTTGCATCAGGGAAGGTTTACATTAGATACTAGGAAAAAGTATCTTCTTCACTGAAAGGGTGGTCAGGCATTATTACAGGCTTCTCAGGGAAGTGGTGGGATTGCCATCCATGGAAGTGTTCAAAAGGCATGCGGATGTGGCACTTGGGGATATGGTATAATGGTGAATGTGGCTGTACTCAATTAAAAGTTGGACTTGACAACCTTAGAGGTTTTTTCAAATTAAATGATTCTATGATTCTGTGATTTATACCATGTCACTCTAAGAGAGACTTACTGAAAGATGAGGAATATTCGGGATTATACCGAAAGGGTTTCAAATTTATCATGCCAATCAAGATTATATCAATCAAATAAGATTATATTCCTTGAGCACAATACTTCACAGAAAAAATGTCTATATTTGGTGAGAGAAAGTGTTTAAGTTGGAAATCTTGGATGTCTATGACATGGTGGTAGTTAAAAAACATAATCCTTGTGAATCTTGATTAATTAGCATTAAAATTGCATATCTTGAGAATACAAGAATGGACCTTATTACAACATGAAATCTGCACATTCTACTCATAAATAGTGCAGTGAAACTAGTACATAATACAAGATTGCAATGTGTGGCTATATTCCGGCCTGCTGGAAGCACTATCAGGAGATAAAATCACCATTATTTCTGTCATGTTCAACTCATAAAAGTGATCTCACATGCATTTTATCACTACTGACTAGAAAGTTAATACATTTTTTTAATAACTATTCAAAGCTATTCCTAACTAAAGAACAAACATTTCCTATTTGAAGAAAAGAAGAATATTGTTTTCTGTTGTTCAAAATATTTCTGCAGTCAGTTCCTGTAGTTAGTCAACTTGTGATGCTTTTTTAAACTTAAAACATTGTAGATATCCATAATTTTTGAGGAAGATTCTGTTGGGAAGTCTTCTGAGAGTCAACAGGGCCTGAAAGGAAGCGATTTCAGTTCTGGAAATGTCATGCCTAAAATACTGTTTTAAAATGAAATATTTATAATAGATATCATACACTTTGTAAGATTGCACAGTCATGCTCTAAGATTATTCTTCTGCTCATAAGTTTGGAAAAGATGTGGAAAAGCTTGACTTTCAGTATAAAGGTAAAAAACCCACAGCAGAGTGCTGCAAATATCCACAAATACCCAAGAAGATGCCTTGACAAGATTTTTGTTTTTTGTTTCAATTACTTTACAGATAACTCTTCCTGCGTAGTATCTAGTCATTGAGAATATAAACAAGTAGCTGTTCTGGTCAGCCACAGTACGATAATTCTCAAGCTAGATTTCATTAATAAGGCACACAATTCCTCTTAGACACATATAAATCTAACTGAAAGATACATACCATGTGTTTCTTAGCCTGAAATAGGCATAATAGAAGGCCACATTAAATATGTTAAATTATGACAATTTCATCAATTGCTTTGGCAGGTTTTTTGTAATGTCTTAATCTTACTTTATCAGCTAAGGATTTTCTTAAATCAAGCTAAAATTTCCTGGTTAGAGAGAATGCTCATTCCTTCTTATTCTGCCCTTGTTGGCTAATGAGAATAATTGGTCCCCATTCTCTTATAACATTCCTTTATGTATTTCTAGGCAGTTATCATGGCTCCCCAGTGGTCATTATGTTTGGGTATTGAACATCTGCTCAAGAGTTTATTGATGCTGCAGACAGTACCATATCTACTGGGAGTAATAGCACATTGCCCTATGTAGCCATTCTGGGAGCTCTACCTGCAGGAAGGTCACTCAGTAGTAAATCAGAAAAACCTACAAAATGCAAAGTCCTTACCCTAAACTCAAAGAAGGTATATATTTCTTCACATTTTGGTGAATTAGGCTTTTGCAAAGCCAGGTTGAAAGATTTGTTAAAACTTCATAAAATTGTGAAAATTATTTAAAAAAAATAAAAAAAAATAGAAAAAGGATTTTCAGTAATTGCATTTGATCATGGTGTTCTCATGGTGCCTCAAAGCATCAGATAGAGATTCTGTTTATTCCCAGACATTTTGTTCTGAATTCCTATGAGGTCTTGACATTTCTATAGTACCTTGAATGCTTGAGAAGAAAATATTGCAAGCCTGACAGGTGTTGACAAGTAAAACATTCATTAGTATAGTACTAATTATAAAGTTTGTGTCCTTTGTTTTGATCCCTGCTTTGTCTCAGGGTAACTTTTAGGTAAGAAACACTTGCTTTCAGAGTCTACAGTAAGAAACAGAGGAAGTTTTCAACAAAATTTTAAAAAAGTGGAAGGCGACTTCAAATTAAGAAAACATCCTGATCTACAGATAATTTCTCTTTTATTTAATAATTAATGCCAGCTACAACAACACATTTAAATCCTCCACAGATAGGAAATAATTAAGTTAACAGCACTAAAATGATATGTATAATTCTATCAATGAGAATTTTTTAGTGGGGAAAACAGAGAATGAGACTAAAAGGAAATAGGCCTTTGGGTTTCCTGAAGTTTAAATGAAAGACACATTCACACAGATGCAAATACTATCACACTTTTAGAGTTTTGTATCATCTGTTATAATAGTCACTACATCTGCCAGCATGTAATGACTTTTCACTCACTCTGCACTTATGATTGCTTCCTCTTTTTCCTCAGTCCCCAACAACATTCTGTGAACACTATAATGATTACACGATTCCAGGCAGGGAGGCGGGAGGGTAGGGGAGGGGAGGGGAGGGAAGGGAAGGGACGGGAAGGGAAGGGAAGGGACGGGAAGGGAAGGGAAGGGAAGGGAAGGGAAGGGAAGGGAAGGGAAGGGAAGGGAAGGGAAGGGAAGGGAAAGGATTTGAATATGTAAATGGGTATTTGCTATTTTTAGCCAGGATGATATTTGTAAATGTTATCTGTTTTACCTTCTTTTGCAACTCCCCAAATTTGTGGCCATGTATTGTAATGAAAATGTGACACTGAATACTCATTACTATTGTTCTATATTTATGTCTCATAGAGCAGTGTGGTGGTGTCTTACTTTATGTGAAAACTACTGGCAGATTAGCAGCCAAAATGCTGAGAGCCTTCCAATTTGAAGGCATGGGGTGGGCCAACTGGCACAGTATTTATGAAAGGGACATTCATACTATGAACATTGCTAAACTGAATGAGAAAAAGAAAGACAAGCAAAGTGTTATTGAAGCAAAGCCTAAAAAAAGAGCATCAAAGAGATGGGAACAATGAAGGGCTGCTTTCAGAAGGGGATCATGAAAGCCTGAAGCCCTGTGGCAAGGCTGGCAGGTGGACACATGCTGCTATAGATCACAGCAGCAGGACAAGCCATCAGGATGCTATACATAGTTGGCAAGGTTGTTAGAATCCAGTTGGAGTAGATTAGAAGCCCTGCAGAGAAAGAATTAGCAGTTATGACCATAGTTTAGACAGCAGGAAAGTGAACTGAAAATCCACAGTCCACTAGCATCTACCTTTGTTCTTTTCTCCTCCTTTTTGTCAGTGAAAAAGACCATCATGAAATGAATTTTTTTAAGTTTCATTTGGATATCTCAGTCTAGAATATACTTCCTATTCTCTTCCCATCTCAGGGGATTGAGAACATCGTCTCTGTAGTGGGTAAGGAGAGAAAGGTCCAGATGTCTATCTTCCAACACTTCTAGCATGTCTATACATTCAAGACAAATCTTGGAGTCATTGAGACCATTTAAGTTTTTACAGAAATACTATAAACAGATGAGTGTTCTACATGCTTGTTTCTCATGGATATGCTAGAAATCCAGCATGTATGCATGGAGATCTTTTGGATTTTGATGAGAATTCACAATGAATTACATCAAAGTCCCATGCCCATGTTTTGGCATGGGGTCTAACATGTGAAGTTTAACTCTCCTTGATGATGACAGGAATTTGCAGTTATCTGCAGTTTGGTCCTCTGCAGTACTGCCTCACCAAGGGGTCTGACCTCCTTCTAAGTGAAGCTGAAGTTTGCAGCATAACAGCATAATCCTTCTTTTTTTTTTTTTTTTTGGTCTTAAGAAAATACCTCTAATCAGAAAGCACTCCTCCAGTGCTGTGGGACAGAAAGTGGGAATGTGAGAAAACAAGACCCCCTATCTTGTACACAGTGATCCTCTTTAAATTCTAAGCAAAGCACTCACTTCAGTGAGTATAAACAAATTTTCTTTCTTTCTTTATTTAACTAACAGATCTCACCCAGATAACCAGTACAGCTAGTTACATGATTGATTGCATTAAGCCAATCATTTTTATACTGATTTTATCTCATAAGGCATATGGATTGCCTTTTGCTTGTGACTCAGTTCATATAGTAACAGGTCAGTTCTGAAGAAATTGAACAAAACCCGATGTGTATTCAGAGAAGTATTCTTTTTGCCCCCTGCCTTTCCATTTGTTCTGAATAGTGATTGAGGACTTTTATAACTATATATAGACATTCCTGATATGGTCTTTTAGCTTGGATCTTTTCATTAGAGTTATATTAATGAGTTCTTGCATCTGGCAAAACTAGTTTCCTGGGCATACTTTCCCATTTTGCTACTTGCAAGTAAAACATAAGTTATTCTAAAGGATTCAAGTGAGCTCTTCAAATATCACTATGTATTCTGATTTATTTCAAACTTTTTTTTTTTTTTTTTTTTTTGTGACTGTAATTTCTGATTATGTAGTCTGGTGTTTGTGGAGGTGGTGCTGAAAACTCAGAGAAAATGGCTAAACATTCTGAAAAATTCAATTAGTCTATGCCAATCCCTGAAACTCCTTTAGACATTGCTCTTTTCTAATCCTCTTATATAATTTTTTTTTCAGTGTATTGTTGTCTCAGTATGATTTCTCTCTCAGTGACATAGTTCAGCCTCACTAAACTATAACTTATCCAAATCTTCTTTCCTGTGTTACTATCAACAATATAATAATTTTACTTAAAATCTAAAAGGGAGCTTCAACATGAATATTTTGAGGGCCTCATGCTATCTCAGTCTTAGGATTTTGTCTGTTATTTGCCATAGAGAAATTGAAATTTACTTTGAATCCACAGTGCTTTGCCCAGCCTCAGCTGTTACATATCCAAAGCAAACACAGTGACACTTACTTCCTGGTTTTCAGTCCCATATGGGAAGGGATCCTCAGTAAACTTCTGCTAAACTACATAACTACCAATTTTATCTTTCTAAGAACTTTTGCTTGATTGGATACCAACAAGAGACTTAGCAGTGGTAATACACTGACAAGAGTTGTGGTGACCAGTGTTGTCCCCTTGTTCTGTTGCAATTCTCCTCTATTTGAATTTGCTTTCTTTTGTTTTATGGTTAAATAATAAGTTGTTATTGACAATTATAATTGTTATTTTTATTGACTTTTTTTTTGTTGCAACACCTTACACAACAGGACATGGGAAATTATTAGGGTTTCTAATTGCTAACTATAATTCTGATAATTATATCAGTAAGTATTTTGCTTATCAAGCTGTGCTCTTTTGATGAGTTTATATAGATATTTAACAGTTATAGCTTAATTCACTTTCTTGCACCAAAGAAGAATGAACTATAAATGGGACCTGCATGATGAACTCTCAGTTTAGATTTAATTAGAAACAGAAGTTAAAAGCCAAGATCCAGGCAGGAGTAAGCTGCCAGTGAAGGCTGAGGCTGCTATAAATGTGATAAGGAAGAAAGTGTGGGGTTTTAAATTGAGATTGCTGGTAGGGTGGTTATGGGTTTTGGTAGTGACAAACTGTGCTTACAGACTCCAAGACTCCCTGATATAAAGCTGTTCTCATTCCCTAATGCTTTATGGGAACACTGCAGCCTCTTGGAATATTTTTCAAGCAGAAAGCCATCATCATGACAACACTGGAAAAAGAAGGGCAAAAAAATTTCTTTCTGGTAGGGAAATAAAGACATCTTAAGCTCGACTTCAAAAGCTCTCTACAGCAAACAGTAACTGTGGAGATACCGTTTCATCTTTGCCTCTGGGATATTATTAAGCCTTTCTAGTAGTTCTAACTGCAGGAGAAGGGATTACAGAAGTTGCTGCTGTGTAGCTGCCTGACATACAAATATCTGGAAAAGCACAGATCACGTTTTTATACAAGAGCCACTTATTAGACAGCACTGAAAGCTTAACCTAGAATGAATAGCACAACACACTGCTAGCTGCACACAAACAAAAACGTGCAAGACCCTCATGATTCATGCTGGTCTTTTAAGTGCTTTGGGAGAATATTCTGGCTCCCGGCTTTCCTTTTGTCATGGCTGTGTGTACAAAGATTGGTGCTAATTGATGCTGTGCTGCTTTGGTACAGAGAGCTGTGCCATGCCATTCACCCTGCTTCAGTTCAGGCTGTGTCAGCATTTCCATGACAAATCCTTACTTTCAAGGTTTTACAGCTTAATCAGAGCAAAACTCACAATTGTCTGAAATGACACATACTATTCCCGTATTAAAGGCTTTGTGCACAAGAGCCAGAAACACAGAGAAAGAAATTATTTCAGGTGCTTCTATTTACTTTGATCTGCTGCTTTGGCCTGGTAATGGCTTCATATTTCAAAATGGAATGTGTAGAGTCAAGGTCCTTATTGTGAGTTAATTGTTACATTTAAAATAGGGGGGTTCAAAGGAGCCATCTGGGTTTTTTAATGCTTTTCTACAAGTTCCTGAGGATTTTGCAATATCAGCTTAGTGAATCAGAGATTGGCAAAGAAATTGCAAAGTGTCAGGAGTCAGTTTGGAAACTGTTGTGCTCAAATGAAGTCCAGTTTCACTTTGTTGATTCTATGAAACTGTATTAGACTGGATAGTCATGCTTTCTAGGCATCCACAGAAATAAGTCTCTGGCAGTGAGTAGCACATCATGTCCTTAGCTACACCCTGTCAAATTTCAAGCACTTTCACACTGAAAGACAGATTTTGGTTTTTAAAGATCAACATAAAAAAGAAAAGTCACCTCCTCCAAATACTGATAAGAAACAGTATGATGTTATAAAGCTGAAGAGCTGTCATGATCAGAGTGCATGATCAGAGGCAGTCACTGCAATAAATAATCTTTAGGGCAGCAGCAGCAAGTGGTTCCCCACCAAGGGTGATGCTTCAGCATGAGCTGTGTAAAATCAGGCAGGTGAATAATTATTTGTAGGTATGGATATAAGCTTGATATTTTTCTTTATCTGTAAGTCAAGTGCTGATGATGTCATTTTTATTCTTAAGGAGCTGCTCTCTGCTACTTGAAATGCTCATAAACAAAAACTATCGCTATGAACTTTAGGGAACTGAACTTTTCTTTCGTCCCAGATGCAGTCCTTATGTTGAGAGCCTATATGGCCATCAAATCTCAGCTATTTAATTCAATGATTAAAGACATTATTCCATCTGCACTGAGATCATCTGTTAATCTTGCAGGATTCACACAATTCACACAATACCTTTCTCACTTTTTAATTGCAAAAATTGTATGAGTCCAGACACACTCAGAGTTTGTTTATAAGAAACTTGAACACCTCATGTAAATGCAAACCTTCAGAGAAATATTTTAAATTATAATTCAAGTTATTTTTGTTATTTCAAATAATGGTATACAGCAATGAATGCTGTGAATTCATCTCTTCTAGGTGACTATAAAATCCACTTCATACTTCAATTGTTTTTCATATGTGAACAATACCAAACTATTCATTTCAGAAGAGATAATTGATGAAAATTTAATTAATATTTAGGTTTTTAAAAGAAAATCAGATTAAGTGGGAAAGATTGTCACTTATTTAATTGAAAAAAAGTATAAGTAACCTGGAAATTGAATTTCGGCATGAATTAGTGTTTAGAAATTAAACAGTTTCTATAAATAGTTTTTTGCAAAACAGGTCCAAGCTTCCACTTTGAAGAATTTATTATAAGCTTTACTATGTTCCCTCAAATGGGGCTTTAAATAACAGAGTACTTTGATGAATAATATATATGAAATAGAAATTAATAAACAATCTTAGATGAAGTGAAGAAGCTGAAAAAAATTTCTACAAATCATTAAACTGTATCTTTCATGTGACAATGAAATAACTGTGAGATCAAACAAGATATTGTTTTTGTTCTTGCAAGATAGTGGCCCATGTATTGTCCTTTTGTTTGTCTTAACTTGCTAATGCTGTGTAAAAATTAAATGGCTGACATCAGACCAAGTGGAATTTGAGATGTTGCCATGCTATGAAACTGCTGTTTTTCCACATATTTATCACTGAATTCTCTACTTCTTGTTTGGTAGATACAGCAGTGCATATTTTTAGGGTTTAGTAATATCAAAATACTGCAAAATGAAAAAAAAAAAAATCTTTGATAGTTTTAAAAGTGAGAAAATTGCCAACAAACTCTTAAAAATAAACAAAACAAAAATTAGGTCAAGCTGTTTAAAATTAAACTAGAGCATTGATGAGATGCAGAGAAGGGATGGCACAAGGGGTAACACAGTTCTGTGGCACAGCACCACCTCTCCATTACCTCTTGGAAGGCAATACTATCTCATTTTGGTACAATGTCCACATGAGGGTTGTGATAAAGAGAAATTGCATGATCTGTCAATTCCAGGAATCTGAAATTCTGGGGTTTCTGAGGTCAAGACCTGCTTGTACATCATTCTGCATTTTTGAGAACCAACAAGATTCATGTTAACTATTGATAGTCCAGTGATGTTGTAAACAGAAAATTGCAAATCATCTTGTGAAACTTGATTTCATCATCCCAAATTTTCCTTTCTCCTTGGTTCTCCTTTTTCCCCTCTGTATGTTCAACCATATATTTAATACTATATATATATATATACTAATACTATGTGATCAAAAGTTTTTACTTGCACTTTCAAGGTGGAAATGCCTTCAAATTAGACAAGTTTTAGTTATTGACTTCATATCAGAGATAACTGAGCAAATCAGAATACTATTGTTACTCAAGATGTCAGTCTCAAAGCCTAATGGTCCCCTCTGACTTTACAATCCATGAATCTGTAAATAATTGCAATAATAGCCTGAAGATCTCGTAACACCTATGAGAAAAATGGAGTACTTTAAATGCAAAACACTTGAAAAGACAAAGAAAAGTCCTTTAGGCATATAGCCAAAGTAGCACACTATAGAAAATTAATTTTCATCTTCTGCTTTCAAGAAGAAATATGTCACTACGTAAAAAATGTATGAAAAGGATAACACTTTCCTTTACAACAACAAGTGCAGAAAAAAGGAAACTTGTATAAACACTTTAGATACAAATATAATCTCTATTTTTCTCCTTTGAAAAACTGAAATATATTTTAAATTACCTGTTGTAAATGATGCAGCATGTTATGATAAAAAATCCAGGATTTTTAAATCAATGAGGTATTAGATTGTGTAATAGGGTTAAAATACTGCTTAAATGATTTTAAGTTGCTGAATTACATTTAATAAATTTCAGAGAAAATATAGAATTTATATCAAATTCATATCTTGAGCATAAAAATCGAACACTTGAAATTTTTCTTATATGAATATGATAGTTTCCATTTTCCTTTTTCAAACTGAGTAAGCAAATGGACAAATAGTATACAAAATAATATATATATACTAGCAGTTTGAAATCCTGCATAGATGTATTACTTTAAAAAGTCTAATTTTTTTAAAATTATATTTTACTTAAGATTAGCTAATCAATAAAAGTAAAAAAAAAAATCTATAATAAAACTGAGAGTGGTATACTATTAAATTAGCCACAAATAGGAATATAAATAGGCATTCTAAATATGTAAATTTCATAATAATTTGCAGTACAGTATTTTCTTCAAAATAAATTTAAATGTAAAATGTTCATTTGATTTTTTTTCTTAAAAGTGATCTTTTCCTTTTCTAATATAGGCTTTAACTATTTTATCTAGTCAGACATCTTATGATTTAGAAATGGGAATGCACTTGGAATTCCTAGGATTTTTTTTTTTTTTCTTCCTAATCTAATGTAACTTGTGGATGCTTGAATTACAGTTTTGGGTTTATTTTATAATTAGGAAATCTAATCTCTGCAATTTACATTGCTAGTAATTCTGTAAAATTGTCAAATTAATTATTTGTATTTCTTAATTTGCACATATCAGCTATTTTAATGTTCTGATGAGGAAGTTTATATATGGCTTTAGTATTACATTTTAAATTTTAAAGACTAAAAAAGTTAAAATATGCAAATAAAAAATAAAGAACACATAAACCAGCAAGACAGACTTACACTGTTGATTCATTCAGTATAAAATAATACTTATTGTTCAGAATTTGTAACAGAAGAGATCAGCATGGAGATTGACATATTCTTTGTATTTTATGTATGGCTGAAATACATAAAGACAATGCTTGTTTACTATGCTGCACTTCTGTCTTTGAAAACTGACCTGCCTGTATACTTTTAAAAAATAATTACTTGCTTCTTAATACCCTAAGAGAAAAATTCAGAATGACAAATCCTCTCTGAAAAGATCTGCAAAAAGCTAGTTGTCTGTAGAGTGGAAATAGTGGGAATAACATCAGAAAAACTCCTAGTGCACTGATGAATTGTTCAAAATCAATTTTAATTTTAGGAACACATACTGAAGGGGGAAATAAAGAGGTAAAGATTAAATGCAAAGAGAAATCATTCAGTGAAATTATCTATGCAGAAAAAAAGTTAAAGGAAACAAATTTTATGGAAGTCATAGTTGTATATATAGCCTTCAGTTTAGTCATGTACCACAATACAAAGATTTTTTTATACCATATATTTAAATTTATGACTCTCTCTGTCATCTGTCTGCTCGAGTAATAGCAGCTGATACACCAACAGCCCTGGTCATATTATGCCAAGCCAGAGGAGAGGACACAGTATCTTTTTTTGGGCACTAGTGGAAATAAGACTGTCAGCAACATTTCCTATACAGGTCTTGAAAAGGTGCAGCATGTAGTTCTTCTAGCACAGCTCTGTAGCAATGAATGGCCTTTTTAGTGAGGCAAGTGGTATGATGTTATGATAATCAAAGCCCTTGAACAAGAGGTAGAAGCAATGGCAAGGAGATGGAGCAAAGCTTTAGGCAGCCTGCAGTGATATGCTCTGCCCTCAGGTATCTTCTGTAGCATCTATCAGAAACTAAAAAGTTGTTTAGCACTGTCAGATTTTCTGAGCACATCAGTAGTGAGGGTGGAACCTGTGTGGCAATGGAAACACTTTAAAAACATTTGCATCAGAAGAAAAATAAGAATGTGGCAGATGTATAAAATATTAAGGTGTGTGAATTAGTGCTAAACATAAATCTCCATTTTGAAGACAAGAAGAAAAGCTCATAATCTACACATATATTGAAAAAGCATTAGAGACATAACTTTGGATAATGAGAAAGAGAGGGGAAGAGAGAGGAATTTACCCCCTAGTACTGAGAAAGTGCCTCTGGCACAAATACTCTGGAGCGCATCATATCTCTAAGCTGGTGCACACAGCTCAGAGATCATACCAAAGACGAAACTGAAGGAAAAACTGTAAAACTGCCCCAGATAGCAATAGCCCCGTGGGCACAAACTGATCACTAGCATGGCTAACAGCTTCTTTCTGTGCTGAGAAAGTTAGCTTGCAGGTGTGGTGCAGGCGAACAGTGATTTCCAATAGGGACATTGAAGCATATGTGAAAGAATTTGAAGTTCAATATAATCTAGTATTATGATAATATTTCATTTCTCATAACTGTTTCCATCCTCCTATCCCATCTACTACTCGAGGTGGGTCTGTGTGAACGTGTCAGTTGTTCCTGAGTTGTAGAACTCTGGAAGTAGTGTGTAAGTCTAGGCAAAACTGAATGCACAAACTTTCTCTTGGAAGAGCTCAATTTCAAGAAAAAGTTAGGACTCTCAAAGCACACAGGAGCTGTAGCTGCTGTTGGGAGAAACACTGCAATACTTAGAGCCACAGTCTTAGAGCCCGTCTGACAAGCGTCAGTCACTGCAACACCTGCAAAGAGAGTAGCACAATTCTGGGCAAGCCTTGAAGCCTCTTCTGATTTCTTCTGACACATCACATCAGCCTTATCAACCAAACTGAATATTGCAGATGGTAGAGTGAAACACGCATTTTCCCAAAGGGTCATATCTTCTGTTGTATGGCACTGGTGAGCACAAGTCTGACTTTGCAGGCTGCAATAATGACTCCCAAGTATCTTAGGAGTAGATGGCTTTGTAACTGTTTTAACATGAGAACAGCTTTTGTACCACAGAAACTCGGTGTATAATTGTCCGCAAAGGAGATGTATTTACCTTATCTTGTGTACGAGTATCATATAAGGGAGCTCTGACAGTCAGAGACTGAATGCGGGTTTATCATACCACTGTAATTATTTTAAACTGAAGTAGTGCAGTGAAGCAGGAAAAAACAAGGAGTTTTATATTCATAGTAGTAGTACAGTACTTGTGCAGTACAGTGTGGTGCCATACAAATCACATGCTATTCTAAAAATATCAATCAAAATAGCGCATAAAGCCTTTTAATATTATTTTTGCATGTGTGGAATTCATATATAAGTACATTACAGTTGTTAATAAACTGAAAACTCTCTCATCCCTGAACTAGCAGTTACTCATACTAATGACGGTAACTTCTTTTGGCGAAGGTAATGTGAAGGATTCTAACAAATCTCCAGTGAAGAAACAAAGATTTTTAAGAGTATAAACTCACTGTGACACAAAATATGTTCAACTTTGCAAGTGCAAAAATGAGAAAAGATTCAATAAAATTTGCAATCTTAAAAATAGTGCAAAAACAGGGTGTATGCATAATTTGGGGAAACAGAGCTTTCCTCTATATAAAGGTTACATATAGGGTTTCATGTTAAATATAAGCATACTTGCTAAAATTTCTAATCATTCATATTTCTGAATTACTGTTTTTGTGAGGAGGGAATTTTGTTGAAAATTTTTAGGAAATTGCTATGAACAATTGAATTCCTGAAGACTGGTATGAAGAGTGCCAAAATTAAAATTAATCATGAGATTATTAGCACCATTAAAGCTCTCAGTAACATTTTTCTATCTTTATTAAGAAGAAACACCAAATGAGTTAATCTGTAAGAAGGGATGTACCTTTGTACAGAGCAATTTCTAAAGATGCTGTTGTACGATTTGCAGTAATGCATTCAAATGCATTTTTCTCCATCTCAGAAATAAGCACTCTTTCTGTTTATTTTCCATTTGTCTTTTTTGTTATTGTTGTTGTTGTTTGCAAATATACTTCCATCCAAAGTTCCAAAAGGTTCATTTCTTCTTGTTTTTTTGTTTCCTCCCCTTTTCCTTCACTGCTGACATGAATACAGCTGTTCAATCCCTCTGAGTAATTTTGAAACCTGTGAGAGACTGCTGCAAGCAATATCTTCCCTGATCATAACGATTTGATGTAGAGTCATTTCCTGTGCAGATCTAAAGAGCAAAGTAAATTGGATTTTTTTATTTTTTTTTCAGCTGGGAAGAAAGCAGCAGTGCCAAATACCTGAAGTCATTGAAGACCTGATTTCAAAGATGATCTTAGAATTTAGCACCCATGACACCTGTCTCATACAGGATGCTGCTGGTAATTGGCTACCAGATGTAGTTGCACCCCTTTCTAGCTGGCAGAAAGGCAGCACAGCATTAGGAAAGGCTGAAGCTGCAGTTAGCTATGAAATGGTAAAAGCAGTGCTAAAGACCTTTGAAAGAAAATGTATGTCTCTAGTTCAGAGACATTTTAAGGTAAGAAAGACTTTTTTTTTTTTTTTAAACCAGTTTTGGAAATAGGCTTATACTCTTCATTAATTCCTGTACTATTCTCTCATTAACCCTGAGTATGAAGTTTAGCAATTTAATGCCATAAAGGTAATCTTTTTATCTTTAAGTAAATATATAGTTCAAATATGTGAATTTGTTCCCGTTACTCTCTGTATTTTGATAGTAGCCACCTGCTCCCTAAGTTATTGTATCTGTCTGTGCTAGGCAATAAATATGAGTATAGTCAGAGAAATCTTGTTCTACAGGACACACTGTAAAAAATGTCAACAGAAATGTGTAACATACAGTGCACTAAACAGTAAAACTGAGGTATTGTACTCTGTGTTGGAAGACATTCAGAATGAATGTCAACTGCTTAACGACATTTGGCATGTTTTTAACATCCTTTTAAGCACTAGAAATACAGATAAAAATGTGCTAAGAATTTTCTGTACATACAGAAAACCGTAGCTCAAGCCCTAATATCAACACTCAGGAAACCTGCCCAACTTTGTTTTATTTTGCTAAGCAAATTGGGGGAAAAAAATTGAGTAAAAGAGACCACAACTAAGCATGAGTCAACTACACCAAACCACTGCAAAAAAACAAAACAAAACAAAAACAAACAAACAAAAGCCAAACAACCAAACAAAATAACCTAACCTTCCAGCTGGGTGGAACTACAACAGTTACATCTGGAACATGGAGCAACTTTTTCTACTTACTACTGTAAAGTCATGGCTGGAATCAAAGTGTGCAGCCACTTATGGCTAATAAGAAGGATAAAAAATTTGAACTACGATAAAAATAAACAAAATATAAATGGAAGACATGGAGATACCTATAGAGAGAGAAGGTAGAGGAACTTTTGTAACAGTCTTCTAATATCTCCTATGCAGAGGCAGAGAAGGAGTACACTGCTCACCATATCCAGTGCAGATAAATTGCGAACAGGGTTTGAATCATAGAATCATTTAGGTTGGAAAAGACTCTTAAGATCGTTGTGTCCAACTGTTAACCCAGCACTGTCACATCCACACTACAGCGTGTCCCTAGGTGCCACATCTACAAGGCTTTTAAAACCTTCCAGGGATGGTAACTCAACCATTTCCCTGGGCAGCCTGTTCCCGATTCCAATGCCTGACCACCCTTTCTGTGTAAAAGTTTTTCTTCATTTGAGCTGGAACATGGAAAATACAGGTTCAATATTAAGGGAAAAAGAAAGATGAATGGTATGTCTAACTTTACATCAGTGAAAGTTGTTAGAAAGATGGTTAAACTGTCGGAGGAGGCCCAACCGACGAAGGAGTAAAAGAAGAGGGCTTCCATGAATGGATACAGTGCCACATGCTTTGAACAGCGAGGGTTGCAGCTCCCATACAGTTTTGTTTTAGTTAGATAGTTTTACAGTTGTATTAGTTAGACA
>JAWWTY010000106.1:77703490-77812553 GCA_035222235.1 Margarornis squamiger | reverse complement strand
GGGGGGGAGTGTTTTTCTTTCTTTCTATTTTTTTTTTTTTTACCACAACAGCTTACTCAAAGACTATGGTGGTTGGGGTTTTTTACCTTTTTTTTTTTTTTCTTTTTAAACCAACTGTAGGTCAACATGAGAAATTCATTAAACATTAGAATACTGTTTCTCCAGAGATTTTTTTTTTAATGTTCTTATATTTAGATTAAAAAAAATAAAAGTTATTGAGCTTAAATAATTCCTTTACCAGAAAAATCTTTTATTGATGGTAAAAGGATAAATTAGAGGAATAAGCTCTAAAGGTCATTATAAAGGCTTCATAATTCTGTTTTAGAATCTTGCTAAGTGACTTTGAGCAACCAACTAATTTAAATGTGCAAAGAAGACTGTACACCAGGGAGTTGGTATGTAACAAAAAACAAACCAGACCAAAAGCAAAAAGCCTCTCAGTAGAAACTTCTGTACAGCATAAGGATTTCCAAGACTTTCATTTTAATTTAATTAACTTCAGCAACAATTAAGTTTGGCATGGCAAATGTTCTTCTCTTTGCTTATTTCAGTCTCCTGTTAGCTATTCATTTGATTGTAACCACCAGCAGAAAGTGTGCTTGGGAGTGGCAGTGGCCTCATTTTAGAGAAATATGAAACAGGTTGGAAAAACATTAATAAAACTTGGGAGGAAAATAGTCTATGATGTCAACAGAAACTTTAAATCCATGAACCACATTTATTAAAAAAATAAGTATACACTTATGTCACGCTCTTGTCATTAACATTTAACATGCAAAGAGGGGGTGAGCATTCTATATTTAATTAAAACCCAAAATTATGACTTCCATCTGCACGTGCAGACCTGAGAAGGGGCTTAAGGTGCACAAAAATATTTACATCTGGTATTCAAATACTGGTGTGTGTGTGGGGGGGTATTTTAACCATATCAGCTATCACATCATTCCTCTAGTGTAGAATAAATATGATACTTTATTTATTAATGTTTGAAGAAATTTTTAATATTTGAAGTTTCTCAGGTACTTTTATATAGAGTTTAAATCATGTGGGGGAATCATAGCTTCCCAGGGTAAGGAGATCTCTTCAGTTATTTACATGTCTTATTTTACTTTTTGGTTCCTTTGGAAACACACACAGAATGTTCTTTTTCTCAGTTCTGCTTTTTCAGTAATTCTTTTGTTCTATATTTGGTGCCAAGGAGCACAGACCGTGTTAAATCCAAACAGCAGCCTGCAATCTCCTTAACCATATGCTATTTTTACAGCAGGTGACCTATGGAAATGCTTTTTTTTCCAACCAAATCCTCCTCCTCTTGGCTTGTCACTCTGCTTGTTCACACTGGGGCTAATCCGGGTGCTGTCACTCTGCAGCCACAGAAGCCACCATCTGCTCTTTGCCCTACTCCGGACTTTGATCAAACAGTAAACAAATCCTTCAGGATAGGGAAGTTTCCTGGGTGCTGGCCATACGGCAACATATTTGGTCATTGTGTGGAGCCCTGCGTAGCACTGTGGTCGCTGGTAGGTAATGTGCCTTCCCATCACCTTCACTTGGAGTTATTGAGAGAATGCCGAAGTCAGTCATTCTCACCTACCTGAGAAGTAGCAAATGTGCTTTCATGTGGTTTTGAAATAAGGTTATCAAGTGGTCATCATGTGCCTCAGAGTGGCAAAGACTAATCTTTTGCAGGGAAAGGGAAAAGACCATGCTGACTTCCCCTCAGTTCCACCTGAAATATTTGCTGACAAGGAGTTCCAATGACCCAGAAAGATGTTGATCAAGAATTGTTTTCTTGGCTACACGTGAACAGACCTGAAACTCAAAAGATAAGGCTGGGTAGCTGCAAGAGGAAATGCCAAAGGGGATCCTGATTTTTTGACAGAAGAAGGGAGCTGAAGCCACTACAATCATACAGGCCAGTAAACCTTGGCACGTCTTGTTTTTGCTGGGAAGGCAACTGCTGAGGCAAGATGGGACACAATATATCACTTTCCCCTCTGTGTTCATAGGGTTGGAGCACTGAACGGTGCAATTCTTGCTAAACCCTGCAAAACTGCATCTGACATTGCTTGAGGTAGGACAGAGGCTAACACAGTTGCTGAGTAAGCATAACTGGTGGGCCTTAAAATATCTGTAGACTATAACAGAATTGCTGAACTAACAAGCTGCTGAGCCAGCATAATGAATAGAACATAACAAAAATAATGCAACAACTTCATGGTTAAGACAGCTGTAAAGGAAAGAGAAGGGAAGAGCTGTCTCTCAGCTGCTTTCAAAGAACTGGCTCCCCAGTCTCTTTGTGTTTGGACTGGAATGAATTCAGCAAAACAGCAGAAGGACTGTCTGGACAGCTGAGAATATATGCCAGTGGGTCACGGCATTATAAGGAGATAAAAGACAACTCAGAAATTCATCAATGTTGGGTCAGCAGAAGACAACCAGTATTGCAGGTGCCAGGGGCTGAGAAAGGTGAGCATTTTTTCCAAATTAGCTTGACATACTGGGTCATGCCTGCATCTTCCCATGACTTGAGTGTGACTTCGAAGTGCCAATGGCAAGCATTTTGCAGACCTTTGTATGTTGTGAGAACTTAGAAATCTGGGCAGAAGAGTGCCTCATAGCCAGAATGCTATGCTTCAAATGACCATGTGCTACAGAGTTTATCATAAATATCCACTGCCTTTTATATAGTTTCATCACTTCTCTTTTAGGATTACTACAAAGATAGATAGATAGATAGATAGATAGATAGATAGATAGATAGATAGATAGATACATACATACATACATACATGCATACATACATACATACATACAAACATACACACATAGATTCATTGCCATGTTTAACTTATGATTATCTCATTTTGATACTATAGTTGCCTGCAGTCATTGGCTGAGTTTGATTTTTGTAATACTGACTTATAGATTTGCTGTTGCAGTCCTTTCACTTAGTGGAATTTGCATAAGCTACCAGTCAACACAAGGTATTAAAATCATCACCTCCTGAACGTTGCAGATCCCTGTGGTTGTGCTTCTCCCCACTAACTAATTTGTATTAGTTATCTAATATTCACAGTTACATCTTCAGAAAATTAAAAGATATTATAATACTTATATGTAGTGGTTCGTATTGTAACCTTTTAGCCTTGTTTCTGGTGTATTTAGTACAAGAGAACTAGCACAACTGCTAAATTTCCATGATAACTGGCATGTCTGGGAATGCTTTAAAGGATGATGTGTTGGAAACCATTCCTAATAGATTGTTTGGATGTCATCAACATGTTTTGGTTGGAAGGGAGTTTATTTGCATGGACAAAAACAGCACTCTGCCTGTTGGCTTCAGGAACAAAGTACAAAACCTATTTCATCTTATATAATACATACACACAGCCTTATATGTCTTTTCTGCTCATGTCTGTGAAACTTTTGAACAGCTTGTAGTGGGACTTCTTCTTTTCTATCTGAATAGTTTTGCAAAATGAAATGTTGTGAAAAGTTCAATTGAACAAAGCATTTGAATTTTCAAAAAAGATATGTTAAGATCATATAAAACTTTACAGAGCATGATAGCTTCCTAGAAGGCTATGGACCATGCTATAAAATAAATTAATTCTAAATCCCATTCATTATATACCAAGAGCCATAAATAGAATATTTTTTTGTCTTTTTTGCTTTAAAATTAAGTTGTATTACAATTTGATATGAGATTTAAGTGTCCTTTACAGAGAATACATGCTCAGTTATTTTCACACCTTTTGTCTTTAGAAGAGTTTTTCATTTATTTCTCACTCTGTACTTTAATAAGAAGCAGAAAAAGTATGCAAAAGATAACACACTGAGCTTTTCTTTCAAGCACAAGCAGAATGTTTACTCTTGAATTAATGAAAAAAAAACAAAAACATGTCAGCATATTTAACTCTGAGTTTATATGAACTTGAGTCATCATAGTTTAAGTCTAGACTCATAAGGTTTTTTCCCCGTCATCTGGTTTTAATTGGATCATAATTTCATGTCTTCACAGAATGACTCTCACATGTTACTAGCATTTTAGCAAAAATATCTGTAGAGAGAAAAATAGACGATTTCCCCCTCTCATTTCCTATTTTATTTTCACAGATTCTTGAATAATTACTTAACACTTTAAGGACTCTCCTTTTCTGTTTCTCAGACTAATTTCCAAAATGAGGGGAGAAAGTTCCCCCTTTACAAAGTTATCCTTGTGGGATAAGACACCAAAATGGGAAATGTGAATAAAAAATCTTCAAGGTAAGGCCCCCAGGGCTCCCATAGATGCTCACTTCAACCAGCAAAGGTTTGGAAATGCGTTGGGGAACAAATATGTTAGTCATGGAAAATCAGTGCCTAAATCCAAGTACACCAGAGCGAAAACACAGAAAGCTGAAGCATTCCCCCCTCTCAAGAGGCAGCGTTTCAGTTACCAGCCATGGTGACAGCAGCTGTTCCTGCTGTGCCTGAGCTGTCCTTGCTTCCCGTAAGGAGTGCAGTATTAATGTCCCTGCTTAGTCTGTGCTCAGATATCTGTATTCATGTAGGCAGCTAGTCCTCATTTCTTCATCTCCATCACAACACTCAATATATAGCCAAGACACTCTGATTTTACAGTGCCTGTTATAACGGAATATGCTAAACCGGGAACAGTACAGTGCTGCAACTGAAAGCATTAATAATCCCTGGCAGAGAAATAGACATACATCATGATATATCTAAATAACAGCAAAGACATTATAGATCTAGCTAAATTATAAACAATAATAAAGAATAAATAAGAGCTTAAGAAATATTTTTTGTCCCTCCTTTTTTTTTTTTTTTATGTGTGTGTATGTGTTTTTGTTGTGTGTTTTTTTTTTGGTTTTGGGGTTTTTTTGCCTTTTTTTGTGTTCTTTTGGGTTTTTTTGTGTTTTTTTTTTTTTTTTTTGTCTAAAACGAAAAGGTAAGGTCAGGACACATTTTCAACAAGAAGTATGCAAGCAATAGCATTTGGTACTTCATTGCCACTTAATGAAAACTAAGATTCCAAATAATAACAGCAACAACAACAACAACAACAAAGACTCCTAGAGCTGAGGTTTCAAGAACAGAAATTAATAAAACCAGACATCATGGAAATTATGCTGTCAAGATTTTGCTCCTTTTTTTAGCCGAAATTAAGGTGGACTTTTCATTGTACTCACACAAACAAAAAGCAGTCTGTGTTCTAAGAGAGTAAATCTTGTCATTTTTAATTTTTCCTCAAAAACGAATTGCCTAAATAAATGGGAAAATAACTACTGTTAAAATGTGGCTGGAGAGTTTACTCTGCATCTGTTCTTTCATTTCTTTCCATTTGTTGGACAATATTTTCTGAAACTAACTCTGCTTTTCATTGTCTTTCTAAGGACTCAGTGAAAACCTGTGTCATTGCCAACTGCTGCTGCACCTGATGTTTTATTTTCGCAGCTCTCTCCAAACTTGTGCATAAACCTTGAGACATGAGCTTGTTCATGAGACAAGATTTTGCTACTAACCTTATGCGAAATAGCCAATGATATTATTTATTCAGCATAAAATGTATCCTTTAACCCCTGCATGGTTAAAATTTACAATGATGTTTACTGGGGTTCTATGTGTGTATTAACAGGAGGCTGGATGCCTCACCGGATTCCTTTCTGCTATGTTCAAAATCACCATAGGTGTTATTTATACCACTTCTGTTCTTAGTGCCTTTGCCAAAAAAGAAAAGTCAGACCAACACAGTTGTCATCTAAAAATAAACACCAATGAGATCTTCTTCCTGTGGGCTGTAAGGTCATTCTGTAACTCAGCATGGTTCATTGATCTCTTCTACCCCCTGTGCCTTTCCAGATTTATTGGAAATCTGTTCAAAGGAGAATATATCTTACCGCTCACTACTCTAGGAACTGCTGCTAAACGCTGAGTAAAAGATTCTCTTCTATTCTCTTTATTCCTTGTCCTTAGAGGCAGAACTGAGGAAAATCTTCCCAAGTCCCTCAGACATCAGCTGAAAACAGATGAGCTGGGAATACAGGTTGAATACCTTCTGCTGCTTTTCCTTTGGACAAGTTCACTAAGTTCAGGAAACATCTTGGGATCAATTCACGTCAGTGTGTGTCTGTACTGCTTCTGTCATTAGTGTGAAGAGACTCAAAGTAATTTAAGTCAATGATCTGATTACTAAGAAAGAATAGCACTGAACACAGGTCAGACATGCCTGCTTTGTATTTACTTTCCTTTTAATATTTCACAGTATTATAAACAGTACTGTGAAGAGAGAAGTCACATTGCAACTAGCAAGAGAGATATCTACCTATTTATATACTTTCCATCAAACTAATCTCATCATGACATAGGGCAGTTCAAGCATTCATGTAAACATATGTAATTTATTAGAAAAAATGGAGTTTCATCCACATTGACTCAGGCTATGTCCTCTCTTTACAGTAAATCCTCAAATAAATGGAAAAACGTGAACACTTGCTGGGAGTTTTACTGGAAGCTCAAGAGCCAAAATATAATCACTGAGGTTTGATTAATTCTATGTTCTTTTCCTTTTATTTCTTTATTTAAAATAATGGTTTCTAGCAAGACTAATGTATGTGCACTCAAGCTAGTGTTGGATTAGTACAGTATGTGTTGGATTAGTATAGCAGTTTATGAGCAGTAGAATCCTGGGGTCTGTGGAGCTCCACTGAAACAAAGGTCTCACCTTTGGGGTGGCCCTGGAAAGTAGTGTGCAAAAAGGGAGAGAGGCTCAGTACGTCAACAAAAAGAAAGATGAAGCACTTGAATTCCTTTGATTCCTGCTACAGAGGCACATCTGACAAAACAAATTTGTGTCAGGATTTTTGCAGTGTTGTCTTCTGCTTTCCCCTACTGCTGGGCTGTGCCTATTTGTTTTGTGAAATAGGTGTTATTTTTTGGTTTAGTAGCTTTCTTAGGAAACTAAGATATCTCCACATATTTTGCAGATATGTTTAACATTACCTGGAAGGATATAAAAGCTGTATTTCCTAATACTGTTCCTAGAGAAATATGCTGAGACTGATCCCTCATGATTACGGGTAGTGATGCCAGACTGGGAAAACAAACATGCAGACTAACGAAAACATTAAAGAAGCACCAGGATATCACAGCACTGAACACTGTAATGTTTAGACACCTTTGCAACCAGCAGTTGGAGATAGGTAACAACCTCACAAGATGATCCATAATAACAAGCATGCTGAGCCAAGAGTTATAATATCAAAACACGGAAAAAATAGTTAATCTAAACTAGCAGAGAAAAGAAACCTCCCTAAAGTTGTGTTTAAATCTCACAGATAGATTAAACTTATGCCCCATTTATTTTTTTTTCCAAGATTTGTTGAGGTTTAGGGCCTTAGAGCAAGAGTTGGAAGCCAGAACTTCCCAACACCATCTATGAAATGAGGTCTTTAACCATGGAGCTGATGTGCCTTCATTTCCTCTCTCCCTCTCGCTCTCCCCCTCTTTACTTCTTCTTGCTGTGGTATAGTGTCTATTTTAGTAGGTTTTCCCATAGTGAAATTGCTTTAAAATGAGTTCAAATAGTTGTTAAAATAAGATTTACCATAGACTTTGACTGTCTCAGGCCACACATAGCCAATTGCTTCCTAGTTAGGGCAAATCACAGGAAAAGTGGCTTTGAGTTATTTCAGACACAGAGTGTGATTGAAGCCCAGGCCCTCTGGATCTGAAATTAATGCTCGAACCACTGACCCTTCAGTATAAAAGGAATGCATTGAAACATACTGTCTTACAAAAATGGCAAATGTGACTGAACTTTTTGCAACTGTCCTCTCAGCAGGCCTGCTGGATAGAGTTCTTTCAAGTTTCCTGGTAATGTTGCATCTAAATTGTAAGTCCAAGACAGCCCAAAGCTATACAAAGTTGTCTCACCTTAAAAAGTGGGGCACTCTTGGACAGACACAGAGCTACACTTTAGATATGTGAGGAACCCTTCTGCTGAAAACCAAGTCAGTTCTGTAGTTCCTGTGCTTCCAGAATAGTAAATCATCTGAGTTGAGGTTTTAAGCATGGCAAAGCTGACTTACAGTACTTAAATTCCACCTAACTCACACCTGAGGAACTACAACCAATTTCTGAAGTTATACATCAATTCACAACTGTAGGAAGAAAATTACCCAAAAGTATTGTTTTCCCCATAGGTGTATTATTTTATCTGTTCTTCCTATATGCAAATAAAAACTAGAGCCAGATTTCTCAGGATTATATCCTGATATATAATATCCTTCCATTTCAAAATCATGTGTGAAAGAAAAAGGCCACTTACAGAGCGTGCTGAGAATCTGTAACAATTTTGCAGTTAATGCTTTTATCCAGACATGACTGAACTTCATGCCCTCCCCAAGCTCTTCCCATCTGCTCAGCGAAACATAGGGTAAGAAAACATGTCACTGCTGTAAATTGATCTTGAACTTTTCTGCCTCACATTCATGTCTTCCAAAAAATCCTTAAAGCCATAACTAGCGTGGTGATATACTCAGCTAAGAAGCAACATTCAGTTAGTCAGACAAAATCTGTCTGTCTTCTGTCTAGTGTGGAACTAAGTCATTTCACTAAAGGTAAAGTTGTAAGTCCTGATTCATGTGTCCAAGAGCATTTCTAATTTATGGCCTTAGTAGAGTGGCTCAGTCCGTCTTTGGACTTAAGTAAATAAGTAACCTATAATGTCCTCCAAACCAATGCAATTGAGGCAGCTTTAAGTGCTACACTTCACTTCTAAATACACAAGTTTTTGTGCATGGGGAATCTTTTATCAAGATTGTTGAAAATATAAAAGCAACTAAATATATCCACACTAAAATAACCTCCAGAAGCACATTTAAATAAGACTTACACAACACAGTTAGAGGGGAAGAGTAAGTACAGAAAGCATCTGCTCTGATTTACTGTAAATCTCTCCCTGGGTGATTTTGATGACTCAAGACCTGAGAAGCTTAGAAAAATATATGACAGAGTCAAATGCTATAAACTCTATAAATACAAACAATAAATATTGTATCCCCCACTATGAAAGAAATTATAGTGCCTTGAGCACTGAAAGAATAGCGATAGTATCATAAGAATATTATATGTCATAAGCACTTACAATTAACAATCAAAAGGAGAGGGAAAAAAATGCCCAAAGTCCCTTTTTTAATAGACTTTATATTTGTGAACAACAAAATTAACTGGTATGTCCTAATTCAAATAATACTGTAAATATTATTTATTTTTCAGGAATTAAATATTTTAACACAGCAAAAATTTCAACGGTACTATTTGTTACTCTAAAAAAGCAGTAAGGCTTTAGCAGCTGCAATTGCCTCAGTGTAATTGAGTAGCTCTATGTGTATTTGAAAAAAACACAAACAAACAAATAGTCTTATTTCTATATTCCACTCTCACTTCATATTTAAGCCAGTACATCTCCAGACCCAGACCTAGATCTTAAAGTCCAGTTATGTGATAAATATTAACATGGGACAAAACTCTGACAAAATTTAACAGTTATTGAACCTGCCTGATACAAATCCCTTTGATAAAAATTTTCACCAATTCCTTCTAAAAAATGTTTATTCTGTTTTTAAAGTATTTAGACTATTTTGGCTTTCTTTACTTATTCTTGCTAAGCTGAAGCTTTCGGTAGGATCAAAAAGTCTTTTTCCATAGAAAAAGTATCTTTTAAATACCAAAAAAGCAACATTTAGGTAAAAATATGGTTTAAAATGTTCTTCAACTCATATCTAAGAGTGAATAATTAACCTTTTTAAGAAAAAAAGTGAGTTGTGTTCACACAGGGAGTGCCTTAGGCTGAGATTCAGAAGACCTTTGCTTCCCTGTCTTTTTTTGCTCTGGTACCAGTCATCTGGTGATGATGCTGGGAACATTACTTGGGCTGTAGATTCAGTAGTATATTAAAACTGCCCAGGAACACTTTCTGCCAAGGTAACCAACAATAATAATCCATATCTTTTCTATCTGATTCTTTTAACTGTCAAAACAGGTAAGATCTCCTGACTAATGGATCAAAGCATGTGGTGATTCCTGAACTGTAAATGAGAAAGGTTTGAAACCTGCCTGTCCTGTGCTGTAGAAGATTGAGTTTTAGTATTGTGTTGGAGCTTATTTAGTTTATCTGTACAGATGTAGCTTTTACCTCTTCTATAGTTTTCCCATCTGCAAGGACGGGAACATGATGCCTGCTTCCCCTATACTACACACCACAATCTCTATAGGAAAACATTCTTCCTTAATAAAGAAAATAAACTGTTAGAAGGGACAACACAGTTTTCCTCTTCTTGTAATCATTGTAACTCTTCCAACCTGAAATCAACAACAACCCATTTATGTAATTACTTACTCTAAAATGAAAATATACTGTTGGAACAGTAGCATTGACTTTCTTTAATGTCTACCAAATGTGCATTAAAGATTTTGTTAGAGATATAATACTGAGAAACACAGAGTCAGAGTACCATAACTTTTCTCATAGTTTCAACTATTATTTTTATTATTAAAATTGAAATTACTACCTATATAATGTTACCTAATATACTGATTAAACAAGCTGCAATTCAGCAATATGTTTTGCCCCCGGCTTGTAAGGTGTCCTGTTTAAATTAAGAAAACTTAATGGGAGTTGTACAAGGCAACCATTTTGTAATCTATGTCATGGCGATGTGGGACTATACATTACTTTTAACGCTTCAATATGCAATCTCTAGAAAAGACAGCTATTAGCACTGTGCCTTTTGCTTTTGTTTGCCTTCTAGTGAGTGGTATTTCAGCATGTGTTTGCATTCTAGTGAATTGGAAAACATATTTTTCATAGGGAAGTGGAAAATATTGCTATACAAAATAATGTCTAATGAGACATTTTTCACAAATTTTACAATTCAAATTCGAGAACTAATGAATGCCTTGAATTGATCAAATAATAGTAAATTATGTGGCAGTTGAGAACTGCTTTGGTTTGCTATTTGTTAATTTCCTGATGTTCAAATAATTTAATAAAGAAAGTATAACTTTCCTTTTTGAAATATAGGATTCCTTTCCACACAGAACCTTTGGTTTGTAATTAAAAAAACCAGCTAAACAAAAATCCCCAGTATCTGTTTATTTTCCCAGAGTGTTTATAGTGTAAGGTCCTGATCTTACATGATCTGACATGTGTGAATAATTTAAGTGGATGAACAGAATTAAAATGTTTGCAGAAGTATTTATAGGAATAAGGCTTAAATCCAGTTGATAGTCTCTGCTTGTGGAAAAAGTGTTCTTTTTTGACAGAGGACATGCCTTTGTTTCTTCATGTTTCTTGGCTCACGATGAATCTTTCTCAAGTCTGAGTGTGTCTTCAGTGTTGGTATATAGAAAGGCTAAGTTTAGATACTTTGAAAAGACAAGAGACATGACGTGTGCCATCAAGGACATTTGCTACCTTTATTAGTAGATAAAGCAGGTAAACGTATTAGGTAAAACAGCTTTCCCTTCCATGCCTGCACAGACACAGTAAAAACAGGACTTAAGAGTTAGATGTCAAGGAACAAAACTCCATGTTCACCATGGGAAGAATTTTCTTAATGTAGGTATTTAAGAAAAAGATTTTGGTTTCCTAGTCTTCTTGGAATATGAAATCAGAGCCCTTACAGTGAGACTCAAGTCTGAGATGTGTATGGAGTAAGAAGGCAGTCATTTTTGACCACAGTGAATTTTCATTTAAGCCAACAGCTCCCTGCCCTTTCCCTTTCCTGGCAGCCCAGTCTGCAGGAGACAGGGGAAAAGCAATAACGCTGAGACAGGACACTCTGTGGGTGAAGTCCTTGAGAGTGGCTCTGTGAGCTGCCTTGTCTTCTTCTTTAAGAAGGGCAGAAGAACAGAAGGAAGACCATGGAGAATAGTGCGGGAATAGTGAGTGATAACAAATTGCCTGACTGAAAAGCTGATAGACATCCATGGAGCCCTTTGCGTCTTTTAATTCCCTAGGTCCCAGATGCATGTGGTGGTGCACTAATCTTGAGCATCTCTGGACCTTTCTTACCATGCAAGCAGCTGGGAGGCAGACATCTGCACTGTGAACTTATTGTGTGAGCTGATTCTCTCACCTCCCTCCCCTGTCCCTCCTGGTCAGTGCGCTCTTTGATGGATGAAGCCATGTGTGTGTATATTCAGGGATGTCTGCAGAGTTTTCCTTTTCCAGGAAAGTCAGGGCTAGCCTGAGGAGTCTTGTTCATGGGCACTTTTTCAGATATTCCCGCAGAAGGAAGTGAACATATGACTAATAATGAATGGCCTGATTAATTGCATCGTTCAGGCAAGGATGTCTGTGAGAAAAATGGTACCAAAAGTTAAGTTACCCTGAACTGTGCCAGGAAACAACAACTCAGGGTGAAACAGGACTTATTTTTAATTTGAGACACTGCCAGGTTATTTCTGACACCACTATCTTCAGTCAGCTTATTCAAAGACATCCAGAGACCACATGTGGTTCCCAACAACAATGCCTGAAAAAAAAAGACTGACAATCTCACCCATCTTTCCTAGAATTTGAATTTCCATCTTGATTGAATTGGAAACACCCCTGAACACCATGTAGGTGTGGGCAGGACTAGTTAGAGTCTAAGGAGCAGCACCAGCATCCTGGGACAAGCTGGATGATTCTGCACTGGGTCTGGCTGGGATGGAAATAATTTTCATCATAGCAGCCTGTATGGTGCTGTGTTTTAAATTTGTGACTAACACAGTACTCATAACATATTGATGTCTTGGCTAATGAACTTATGCATTATATGCATACAGTATATGCACAGCACCAAGGCTTTCTCTTAAGCTCACTCTGCCCTCTGCAGTGAGTAGGCTGGGACTGGACAAGAATCTGTCAGGACACACAGCTGGTCCATCTGACCTGAACTGGCCAGAGTGGTACTTTGTACCATGTAAAGTCATGCTTGGCAATAAAACGGGTGACTGTTGCTTGTAGTTTGGCTGGACATTGGTCTGCTTGTGGGGGTGGTGAATGATTGCCTATGCTTCTCCTGTGGTGTTTTGGTTTCTTTTGGGTTTTTTCCCCACTGTCCTTAATTTATTAAACTTTGCCACATCCCACAACTTTTCTCTCTTTTGTTCTTAATTTCTTCCCATCCTTCTGAGGAAGGTGGGTTGAGCAAGTGGCTGTGCTGGTGCTTAGATACTGGAGAGGATTAAACCACCACAGGTACTACAGTATTTGGTCCCAGTCACAGTCTTTCTAGCCTGAAGTGACATATATTTGGTTTGCTTACACTGTGCCATACCTCCAACCTTGTATGGAATGCCAAAACTCTGATTCAGAAATGAGAAAAGAAAAAGAATTATTACTCCAAGATCACTAGGACAATGTGGCTAAGCACAGTCTCAAGAATGTTTTGTCAGATAAACATCTATTTGGCATTTCTCCCTCTTGTTGAGAAAACATCCTTATACATTCTGGACTCTGAAGGTCAGTGAGGGATCTGTAGTTTTATATGATATCTGCTTGTAAGGCAAAGGAGGACTGCTTTATACTACTGCAGCATTTAACATCCATTTCACTGGAATAACTTGGATTAGTGGCCTTTCTCAGACATTGCATGCAATTTTTACTCTGTGGTTCATTCCACTTGTTTGTACTCTTCCACTGTCATTGTGTGCTGCTCAGCACAGCACCTGCTAGGTTGCTAAAAGCCTGGAGTCAGCAGCTGTCGGTTTACACTAAGTTTTCCTTTTACTCCTTCTGACTGGTGCTGTGGAAGCAAATGCTGCAGCCTCACTGCCTTTGCTTGCCGGTCAGCTGTAGCTCTTCTCAGATTCCAGAGGATGAATCCTTTAGTAATTTTTTATCAGTCCTCAGCTCATGGCAGTCCTTACAGCACCATAACACTGTTGGGCTAGAGCCAAGGAAATGTGAGCGTACATCATACTAACACAGCTGAACACTGCTTAAGCCTTGCAACACCCATCAGAGAGTGCAGAGAGCAGGCTTGAGCTTTTTTTTGCCTTTTTTTTTTTTTTTTTTTTTAAACTTGTTAAGCCCCAATAAACTGTTTCCACAGAAATTCCTTTCCACTATCTGGGAATGAATATAATCCAACAACAACAACAAAAAATTATATAACTATGACAGCATTTTATAACTTACATTTTACTGTACATCACTGAAGCTGCTGACTGGCAGCAATCTAATGGCACAGAAGCAAATCAGAAAGCAAACAGCTTACAGTGAAGCTTTTCACCTTGCTATGAAGTGTAGCACTGCCAATGGATGGCAAGGATGGGTCCAAAGAAGTGGAGGTGAGAGAGGTAATTACATTTAACTTACTCCCACCCCAAGCTAGCAGATTTCTGTGACGTATGCATCTATGGTTCTGAGATGAAGTCAGAAACATTTTTGATGCAGACAATGAGAACATAGATAAATGTACATTGAAATACAGTGAAGTACCATTTTTTGAAAGGTACAAACTTTTGTTGTAAATGGAAAAGTGGGCAGAGTGATTCCTTTTCCTTATCTTTTCTTTTTTTTTTTTTTTTTTTTTTTTAATCCTTAACAATTTACTCTCTCTTTTTAAGGAAATTCTTTGTCACTCCAGTTGTTAAATCAATGTCACAGGTGCATGGTTCTTTGTTTTCCCTGTAAGAGTGCATATTGCTTTACAAGCAGATGCTATATTTTAATAAAAAGGTATTTTGCACTGAATTTCAATATAATAGAAATGGACATACTGTTACTTGCTTTCAAGTGTAATAAAATAGATTCATTATAGTATGAGAAGGATTTTGAGTTTGAAAATATGTTTTCTTCGGAATACTTAATAGAAAAGAACATATCATTCCTCTACATAAATTGATAGAAACAGGATGCAATCACCATGAGAATGTGCACCCATTAACAGGACCGGAAAAGGAAGGATTGTGATGAATACGTTTGTGATTTTCACATCTCACAGATAAATTCTATCAACCATTTTAAATCCATTTTTGCCCTAAAAATAACCCCAAACTGAATACAGGTTTATATGAGCTATATGGTAGATCCTTGAATTTAAGGACATCTCTGTTTATCAATACCTCATAAAGTAATTGGAGTAATAAATACTTCACTTGCTTACAACTAAATCTTAAACACTAGAGATTAAGATGTGGCAAAAGTAAATGAAGTGGGATAGCCACTGAGGAAAAAGACTGAGCTTTTTTATCATAAAAACATAGATGGAGCTTCAGGAAGTCTGAGTTCTGTTTCTGATTTGTTTGCAGTGGGTCTGTGTATTCTTGGTCAAATCACATAGAGGCACTTCTAAGTGAAGATGTGTACTTATTTAGCTGTCTCTGTGACTCTTATCTAAAAGGTGGTGTGGGATCATGTAACTCAAGCCAATGAAACTTAGACAACCATACATTTTCAAAGGCAGGCTTTAGTGTGGTTACAGAGGGGAGGTGCAAAGCCCGCACTTGCTAGATTATTTGTAAATCACTTTAAATTACTTTATTGGCCAATTAGTTCTTGGGTTACTTTAATTTTACATAGGCTTTTCCAAAGTAAATTTTATGAGAGATACTATATCCTCTCCAGTCATGATATAAAATTGAAACCATGAAAGTCATTGACAACAGATTTTGTTGTTGCCAAATATTTTCAAACAGCAACTAAATGCATTCATAGAAGACAAATTCACCAGAAGATATCAAGAAAAAAGATTATACTCTCAGTTTAGAATTCTCTGCACACTGCTGCAACCTGGGTTTACATTATTTTGTTCCACGCATCTCTTCTTCTTCTACTAGCCACTGTTAGGAAAAAAGTAGATGGACTGTGCATTCAGCCTCATATGCCCATTTTGATGATTTTAATTACTGACTGATTTCCTATCATGCCAAAATAACTAACTACATATATATTTTGAATAGCAGTGAGAAAGGAATCAGGTTAAGAATATAGTAACTAAGCCAATGATGTTTTCAGACTTGTTTCTGTTTTCACTCAAACCGGATTAAGGACTGCGACTTGCTACTTCCAGTTGGTGTATCTTTCAAAGAAACTGTAAAAAGCTGACATTCATATCAGTTTCATCATATAGCATACAATGCAAGAAATGGACAAAATCTCACATAAAAAATTGTAGACTACTGATTCCTTTATTATTCTGAAAAGATATGGAAATGATTGTTCTGATTGCTTACTCTTTTCTAGAAATAGCTATAACAGCCAACTTCAGTAGCATATTGTACCAAATTGTAATTATCATGGGTGTGGTAAAAAATCTAAGATGTACAGACAGAGAAATAGACTTTCCATTTCAGAAAAACCTGGGTATATAGCTTGCTGCAATTTCAAATGGCAAATAGATTGGGGGGCTTTTAATGTTATACTAAAAATCCTTTCTCTGCACAATTTTCCCTTTCCTCAAGGTAGTTTCCCCCCTTCTCTTGCAAACTCCAAACTTCTGTGACTCATTTAATGTTTGCACAAATATTCCACACTTACAACCAGCATAGCAAAGACTGAAGAAGTGGCTGTCCACAGCTTTATCCAATACCAAAAGTTATTTCAATGAAAATAGAGTACAAAATTCATTCCCACACTTCACAACTAGGTCTTTCAGAGATTGCAGCTTTTGAACAAAAGTATTATAAACCACAGAAGGAACTCCTTGAGTTTTGATATTTCAGGAAATTGTCTCTCATGCAAGAGAAATTCTCATCTAAACCAAAGGATTGAAACTATCTCTTACATTTCTCTGTGAGTTTATAACTGTTTATAACATTCTGCTTAAATAACACATAGAAGGCAAATGAATAGAAAATTCACTGCAACTTGCTGAATCCCATAGCTTGACAGAGGTGAGGCTGCCTCAGTGCCATGGTCCTAGGTCCAGCCAGCAGCCAGACTGAGCTAAGCACCTGTCCTTGATAGGCATACACTCACATATGTACACTTCCACAATACAGATATATATACTTACATGACTGGTCACACAAATTAGTACAGACAGAAACACTGACACAGATATAGGTAGCACAGACAGCTTTCCTGTTTCCATTTCTGGCAGCTCAGGATAAAGGTCTTTTAGTGGGCAATTTATACACATAGTATGGACCCCTCCAGTATCCAGCTTTAGATACCCAGTCTACACAGTAGCTGGCCCCTGAATCCTCTGGTTTCCCAGTTTCCTCATGCACAAAAACACAAGATGCAAATGAGTTTGACCAATGCACCTCACAGTCTCCCCAGTGATGGCTTGGATCACCTGTTTCCTCTCAGACCACTCTGGTCTCTATAGCTGCTCCAATACTTGGCTCCCAACCCCTGTCATACTCACCAGCTAGTCCATGTTGGCTAGTGAACACATGCCAACATGTACCACTCCAGCCGCTCAAACTACTGGCACCCAAGATATATGATCCCTATGACCTGTGTTCCTCAGTTATGTCTGCAGACACTCAGGTCTCCGTGTACACACATGCATACTGAAAATAAAGAACCTTACTCAGAAAAATAGTTGGAAATAGAGTTTGATGAGAGTACAGGACAGTCCAATGTGATCAGACATAGCACATGGCTAGACAAACATGTTGACCAGTAGGTGATGAGAGGTACCTGGCTCCTTTTCTCTCTTTATCTCTCTGTTTTTCCATTCTTGTTACTTCACAAGTCACACAGATCCCTTCCTTTCCCTGTCTTTGGTTTCTCCTCTAATTATCTCATAGTAGATTTGTACAATACCAGAATGTTCCCCCCTACAGCCTACACTGAATTGCCTACCTCTACAGGCAGTATGCACTGGAGCCTGGAGGGCCTCTCCTGTTGACCGATGGTGATGGGCCTCAGTCACAGACCAAGGCGCTGACATACTCCTGAGATGTTTTGAGAGGGACTGAGTTGGAGGAACTCATCCTCCTGCCTGCTGTTGTGCCTCTGGGCTTCTTCAAGTGTATGATGACCCTTTAATCACAAAACCTGTCACAGCACAAATCCATCTGAAGTTGCTTTTGTCAGTTTGTTTTGCAGTTATATCATGACAATACTGTGTTGCAGGTCTATCTGGGCAGGGACAAAAGCATATTTACAAACTCTATGGGATCATGTTTCAGTCAGCTGTTGCTTTTCAGTTAATCTCTATTCAGAGGGGAACCAGAAGTAAAATTTGTCTGTTTACCTATTCATGGTGTCTCCCTTGCTCCTAAACTTTGTAATTCCTCTTCCAAAATTAAGTGTGAGCCTTTGCTATGTGGAAGGAAGTCAGAACCTTTCAGATCCTCAAAACAGAGATCACTTCTTCTGCCCAATTAAGTTGCTTAATCTTCTTTAGGTCTAACTTTTAGAGGAAAGTGAAGAAAGAATAGAGAATACAGTCACCTAGGACATGTCACCAGGAAGACTTTGCCTCCTCTCACACAATAGAAGTTGTAGAGAAATGGAAACAATTTATAGCATCTTAGGGCAGCATCCTAAACCAGGCCAGACTAATTACAGACTGAAATGGCCAATATCTCTCCACTGATAAAGGCAATCCAGGGTGATAAACTCAGATGTAAACACTGTAGGCATCAACATTTAATCTGATGAATCTCACCTTAAACTCATTAGTTAGATGTGTAATAGAAGAGAACTGGATAAAAAGCTGCAATAAAAAAAACTTTAAAGTCACCTGCCTTTCAGCATGAGAACTGATGAACTAGGAACTTAAATTTCAGTAGTGGTAGAATGTCTAAATAAGGTAAAATGCATCTCTTTCAGTATTTCCTCTGTGAAATCAGAGGACAAGTAAGCTTTGCAGGTGTTTAATGCAAACGTGTTGGCATTACTTTTACAATAACATGAGTGTAAGGCAGAAAACTCCAGTCCAGAATTTTCAAGGGGAGAAAGTTTAAGTTTTTTGAAAGTTTCTGGGTTTTTTCTTCCAGTTTTTAGAGGAGGTTTTTTCTTCCAGTTATTAACTATGAAAACAAGATCAGGAAACAAAAACCACCACAAAATAAAACATCATGTTACAGGTAAAGACACCAGGTTTTTGTTTTGTTTGGTTTTGATTTGGGGGCGGAAGTTGTTGGGGTTTTTTTTTGTTTATTTGTTTGGGGTTCTTTGTTTGTTTGTTTTCAGGATCTATATTCCCAACCACTACACTTTATTTACACACGCTAATTCTTTCTGTCACATAACAAGTCAGCCCTGACTTGATAAAGGCAAGTCTTGGAGGAGCTAAGAAAAAGGCAATATATGACTTAAGCAAGGTTGAAAATTTTGGCTTTGTGCTCCTAAATTCATGCTCAGTATTTCTTCAGGTGCCTCCTTGATTTGATACGGTCGGTTAACTGCATCTTACTTAAAGGTGATTCTGGTTTTGGTGTTACCTTAGCAGTGATTCATACATTATTATTTTTCTTTTTTTTTTTTTTTTTTTTTCTGTCCTTGGTACGCCTTACAAATTTTTCTCCATATTACAGTTTTTGTCACAGTTCCTGTAAGACTGATTTGGCAGCTGCCAAGATGCAGTCAGAGGTGAGCTCCATGATAGAGAAGTACTTAAGCACAGGTGACAGGCTGCACGGGAGCAGCAGCGTGACATTTTATCTGGAGATACAGACAATGCAGGCAAGAGCACACTGCATTTGATACACACAGGGGACAGCTGTGGTAAGTGTGGCAGGGAACAAGTGTTTTGAAAGATTATGACAGGCAAAATCTGACTTTTATTAAGAAATGGGGGAGAAAAAAGGAATCTAATGAAAACCAAGCAAATAGATTCTATACCTTAAGATCAATTTCATCCTACATTAAATAAGTTCTATGTATACTCTACACACACAACATTAAAAAATGCTTTCCACACAGTCCCAGACTTTGAAAAGACTTGAGTTTCCCTGTCTAATGTGCATTAAGTATGACTTTGTTCCATAAATTGTTCCACCAGTTACCCTGACATGAGTAAAAGTGGCAGTGGTAGGTTCCTGTTTGACGAAAACAAAACCAGGTATGAATCATTCATTTTGGTTTAAGTTTCCCTTAAGACATTTAATTCCATGTTGCTCATAATTCTCAGCAGCAAAAAAAAAATCAAAAAAAAATCAATGGAATACTGAACTGTGTCGAGACTCTTCTGGGAAGTTAGACATCAAGTATTCAAGAGTGGGTATTAATATCTCTCACTCATTTTTCATTGAATTTTATTTTTAAAGATCTTGTAAGGACGAAATTAAAGGTTCATGGAGACTCACCACTAGCTAACCATCTTTTTATTTTTTTTTATCTTTTTGCAGATCAACCCCAATGTTGTCAATGAGTTGTTACAGACAACAGAAGAGCAAGCAGTGGAAGTATGTTAACTTTCTGCAGCACCAATATCCCCCACAACTGGCAGAGATCTGGACAAAAACATTTCTGTCATTCTGGAATGCACATAGAGAGAAAGCAAAGAGATCTGTGTGTTACTAGGCTTTTATTTTTCTTCACAGTAACCTGGATTCATGACATTTATTCTAAGCAGAGCTGTTATGCTCTTTCAGCTGTAAAGAAAAAAAAAAATGCAGAGGAAAAAAATTTCTTTGGGCACATTTTCCTCCTGTATCTGTGCTCTATAAGGGTTTACATTTTATTATATACTGGGCAAATCCTTAATGAAAATAAATCAATATATGCTAAATTGAAATAAGTAGAATTATGCTGCTTAACTATTTTACAGCTTTTAAAATTTAGACCTTGTGACAGAGCCAGAAAGTTTGGGGTTTTTTGTTTGTTTGGTTGGTTGGTTGGTTTTTAACCAATTACCAATAAGTAAAAAGAAATCTAATGGAGGAAAAGTAGATTACATTTATCTACATAACTAGCCTTTATGCTATGTTTCTCATTTAGAGTTTGCATAGGTTTTATTATTTTCATTCCTATGAATTAGTAGACAATAAGCTCCAATTCTTCATTTTCCTGCCCAGTCACACATTCCTTCAGAGCCCTCCTGCGCTAGTCTGTACCATGGCATCTCCCCTGGTCTGTGTTCTACAGGTATGGAGCAGTGATGTACAGGGTTACAAATCATGTAAAAAGTTATACAGAGAAATGGCCAAAGGGAAAAACTGTGTGCATCACCAGTAAGAGATGAACAGCAACACTGTGGGTTCACAGGAATCTACAGACTGTAACTTCTTGCTGTCACGAATGGTGGATGCATCATCAGGTCCAAAGTAAAGGAGAAGAGATAATGAGACAACAGCTTTCTGTAAGACACAGCCTTAGATAATTATTTTTACCTATCTCCTCCGGCTCTCAAAAGATATTCCATTGAGTTAACTGCTCTGGCAGAGAGAGTGAATTATAGCAAATATGCCTAAGGCACGGGATGTGAAAGAGGTGGGTTTCTTTAACTGCTCCAAACAACTAATAGTCTCCCTGTTCTCAGGAATTTTGCACTGTTAGTAACACCAGATTACTCTTTGGCAAGGAAAAAGTGTTTGTTTTTTATTGCTTCAAGGTTTTTTTTTTTTCGTTTTTTTTTTTTTTTTTTTTCCCGCTGCAATTTACTAGAATTAGAAAAAGAAAAAATGTTTGCTTGCAGGATCAATGGGAAAAGGAGAGTACAAGTGAAAATGGAAAGCAAGAAAGTAAGAACAAAATTTAAAGCTTTAGCAGGAAAAAAGCCCTGAAAACCAGCACTGCTATGAGAGTGAAATCGGCTAAAGGATATTAAAAAAAAAAAAAAAAAAAAATTCTCATTAAGAAACCAATGCAGACAGGAGTTAAAGTCATAAGAAATGGAACCATTTAAACTTCTAGAAAACTTGAGACGTAACAAAGAAAAAAAGGGCAGAACCTGGGATACATTGAATTAGAAGAAATTTAAGTATCAATACACCAAGAAAAAAAGAATCCTATAATATTTCTTTTGAAGTGGCAATGTCAGTCTTTTCAACAATAATGCAAATATCAGTTTAATAAATATTACTTTTCTGTCTTGTAGTAGTACACAAAATATTTTGAATTTCAACAGTAACTCATGAAAATACTTAATAGCAGCTTATGAAGTTAGATATTTCAAAGAAGTAGGATTAATAACTTTAAAGCTATTAAAAGAGCTGAGCATGTGCTTTTTTGGGCCAATAATGTTGATTTTCAATAAATCTTGGACATGAGAGAAGTTCCAGAGAACTGGAAGAAAGCTAGTGTTTTATCAATATTTTAAAATCTGTAAACAGAATGACCACATGAGATATATATATATATATATACTACACAAAATATGAAAGTGATATTTGGGACTTGACTGATTACATTAGCCCCCTTTCATTATTTTTTAATGTCAATCAACATCGGGTTGTAGAAAACAGATTGTAAAAGTTAATATTTTTTACTATTACTATTTTAACCATGGCCTATAATAATAATAATAATTTTCCAATGTACTTTAAATTTAGAAAGCTTATGGTTATTTTTAAGAAAATAGAATAAAAAATACATCAAAAAAAGCAAAACTAAAACAAGCTAAAACATGATGTATTGCTTTGATCAAACTCAGTGTTTAAGAGAATTTTTTTTTATTTTTTTATAATTGTGTCCTACAAGCAAGCTGTTCCTATCCTACAGGCATTTGAATATTTTTATTAGTGGTTAACACTGAATAGAAATTTGGAGAAAGAATAAAAAGAGAGACATCCAAACCAAACAGAAGTAATCTGGTTCTCTTTATTTCTGAACGTAAATTATCATCAAATAATGTATATATTATTCACATTTCTCCGTTTTGACTTCAGCTTCTTGAAAACAAAACAAATTAATAAAACTTTGTTCTCAGTGCTATGATGTCTCCCAAAATATCTCATAAATTATTTTAGGAATAAAAGTTAATTCCTATATGGCTCAAACTGACAGTACAGCTGGGTCCATGTTTCTGCCTCCTAGTAGATAAAACTCCTAATACAGAATAGGTATTAAAAATATCAAGTTCCCTTTCTAGTTTAATAGATTTCCACATATTTATATCTGAGTCTGGAAAGTACGTAAGGATTTATATACCTTAAGTCATATATAATTTATCCTTGACTAATGGCTAATAATTTGCTGTTTATGATTAAAAATAGAGATTGCAATAAATACTATTGTAACAATTTTGGAGAAGGTAAAATAAAGGCCTTGGCTTTCATAGTTATTTATTACTTTTTACAGTGTGTTTTATTACTATTATTATTTAAATTCCAGGAGTACTTATGAGTGATATCTAGAAATGGAATTCCATTACTTCAGGAATTAAAAAAATATTCAGGACACTAAAAAAAAATTACCTGAATTTACAACTGAAAAATTTCCATGGGCAAATTTTGCACAGGGCAAAAATATGAGTGATAGAGAAGCATCTAAATTCTTTCATGTGGTCTAGAAAAGATGGTAGTTTGACCTCATCAGTAAGGTGCAGATTGCATCTTCATCTTTGCCACTGCTGTTGTGCTGTATTTCAGTAATTATTCCATTTTCAAACCATTACTTATATTAAGTAGAAGGTAGGTATTACACTGGATACCACGAATATCATGGTGAATATCTCACAGTCTATAAACAAAAATGCAGCAATTCTTTAGATACAAGTGCACAATCTCATTTTCCCACTGAATTTAAAATCACAAGAAAGATGACACCACTGACATATTTATTTATTTCTTAATTATTTGTAGGACAGCACCTTATGGCAACAATCCTGGGCTGATAAGGGCAATACAAATAAAAAATAAAAACAGTCATTCCTCAGTTCTGAAGCTGTTCAGAGTCCACATATTCAGAGAAATTGATTGCCTTCCAAAGCTAGTTCTTTCTAAATAGTGAAATACCCTACAACCACATCCCTTTGTATTTCTGTTGAAAGCTCTTGGTCTACTCTGTCAAATTGCATTTTAAATTCTCTTTTAAAGACTGAAACTTTGATGACTTTAGTCTAAAACTTTTGAGTCATTGAAAATAATCTTTTTTTGAGGGGCACAAGCAGTTCTGACCTAGGAAAGGTCTCTTAGCTCAGATTTTCAGCTTGAATGAAGTACAGCAAGCTAGACAGGCTCCAAAATAGTTATCACCTATGGGACACCTATGATCACAGCACAGACAGACACAAGGTTTGACTTTAAGGTTTAGGCTTGCTAGCAGGTTGTTTGACCATGAAAATAAGGGTGTTTTTACACAGATTCTCATGCAGTGTTTTCTACATGATTTAAATAATTTCACTCAAGGTATTTAAGTGTAAGGGGTCTGTATTCTGTATTTCTTTTGTTAGTGTACTCAGATGAGCAGAAAAAAAAAAGAGATTCAATAGAAATGTATTACTATTCTTAATATATTAATAGACAAGTTTTTTCCCCCTTTATTTTCCTGCCACACCATCTAATATCTGAACCATAATTTTGTCTTTGTTGAGGTCACACACCTACATTTAAAAATCTTGTTTGTACCCTCCTTCTTTTCAACCCCTCTTTCATTTATTGGCTAAGCATTGTGCACATTTTTTCAGATGAAGTCTTGCAATGCTTTATATAATGACATCAGTGTTTTTATTTCCCTGTTGAATATACCTTTTATAGTCATTATAGCCCTATTGCTTTGAATTTACAGACACTTCATGACAAAGGAGTGCCTTCAGGTATTATAAATTCCCAGCTTATTGCAGATATTTGTATTTGTCCTGTTCAATCTATTTCTGAATGTCTGTCATGATATCCTGATTTTCCTGAAGAAGTCTCCAACTCTGTGCATCACTAGTCGTTATCATCACCATCTTTTCTGCAGCAGAGCCTTAATCCATAAGTTAAATTAGAAGTTTTTAAGACCAATACATGAAACACTCCAAGAAAAGCCTCCTTTCAGCTTCCTAGTCTGACTTTCAGCATACCCTCTTCTTTCTTTAGTAGTTCCTTACCCCTTACAATTCAGGAAATTATACTCATTTTGTGCAGCTAAACTAAAAGTTTCCAAGTGTTACCACATCTGTAGTTTCTGTCCCCAATTAATGTAAATAATCATGATTATCCGATGAAAAAGTTGTGTGTGGAAGAACAGGGTTGGAAAGTGTTCTCTGAATTAAATATATAAGACAGAAATAAAATAATTTACCTTGGGTTTTTTTGAATTCGTTCCTGACCTATGGAGTTTGTGTGCCAAGAAGTGTTTTCCTGTTACTCTCAATAAGTACATAAGGCATTTGTCCACAACTACAGGAGAAATGACACAAAGAATTAGATAACATTCATGCTAAAACCCTTCAGAAAGCAGGTACAAACAAAGATACATTTTCTATGACTCCATAGCTGACTGGATGTTCCAGGCTAAATAATCAAAATCTGTCTTCATTATACAGGGAAGTGGATCATTCAGAAGTGACAAAGGGAAAGAAAGTGAGAAAAAAGTCACAATTTTAAAATAAAAATAAATTTTGCATCTTGAGTAATTTTGTGATAAATTTCTTTTTAGAAAGTTAAATATTTTTGAGGTTGTCACACCTCCTCAGCCCTCACTCTCTGCTCGCTAGGTAGATCTTTTGGCATTTGCAGTGTGCCCTATCTCCATTAAGCTCCTGCTGCTATCACTCTTATACTTCAGTTACAGGCCAGTCCTCATCTAAGTCTACATTGCAGTGCTGAAGTCAATTTAAATCAAGTAAGAAGTGGATCCTAATGCAGCTAATATGATCCACTTGCTATGCTTTTATGATGTTTGCTGAATTATTTCACTTATATTATATGTATGTATAGCAGCTATATAATGAAACATTTCCCTAAAATCTCCAAAATGCCTGTAGTTCTACTGCTCTGTGTTGGAGCAATCAAAGGTTGTAAATTCATTTTTTCTGTGCAAAAAGCCAAATCCCACTAAGTTTGCTTTAATAAAAAAATAATCACTGATTCTGACATAAGCAAAAAATGACAAGAGTTTAAAAAAAAAAAAAAAGGGAGTGAACATCTGGCTTCAACACTTAAGGAAATATAAATAATACATTTAATATCCATATATATATATATATATAAATATGTATAAGACATAAATAACATTCCAGGGCCTGGATTCTCTGGGGCAAAGATCACAGAATACCAATGTGGAAGAGACCCACAAGAATCATCAAATCCAGCTCCTGGCTCTACACAGGACCATTCCCAAAAGTCACATTATATGCCTGAAGATACTGTCCAAACACTACTTGAAACTGTCAGGCTTGGTGCTGTGACCACTTCTCTGGGGAGTCTGTTCCAGTGCCCAACCACCCTCTGGGTGAAGAACATTTTACTAATATCGAGCCTAAGCCTCTCCTGACATAACTTCATCTCATTCTCTTGAAGATGCAAGCTTCCAGTCCTTCAATACGGTCAGAAAGTAGCCAAAATCAATACACTGAAAACCAAACTCTACATGGGTGTTTTATCAGATTTTTCTTAATTAACAGTAAAAATTATCTACTTCTAGCCCCCAGCCACTTTTTCGAAAACATGGAAATCATGAACTGAAGGTAGGCAAACCTAAAATATTGTGAGGGTGGGCAACTATGGCAGTAATTGCTGTGCCATTTAAAAAATAGTGTAAATTTTATTTCCAATCCTGACATTTTCTTCCACCCATTTCACTGTGCTTGATGGTAAGCCATGTGAAAAGGCTATGATGAGTTAAAAAAGTAACTTTGCTTCTGTGACATGGAATGAAACAGGGATTTCATTAAAAAATAGTATTAACAAAAGCACTTTCAGTTTGGTGATAACATCTGCTTATTTTATTGCCTCATTCTAAAAGGACAACTGTTTGGCCAGTTAACTTGACTCTACTCTTGCTGTATTAAATGCTTTCAATAGACCACTGGGACACAAATCACTGCTTTCACTCAGCTGTCTGTGCATAGGTAAATGAAATGATGAATACTAGAAGAAATGGTCCTTAGGTACAGGTCAAGGCCAGGCTGAATGAATCTCTGAGCAACCTGGTCTAGTGAAAGATGTCATGGCGGAAGGGTTGGAACAAGGTGATCTTTAAGGTCCCTCCCTCCCAAACCAAACCATTCCATGGTACTATGATTCTCTGGAAAATTTGGATAAGATTTTCTATATGATGTAAAGCTGTGCTTTTGGAGCATTCACAAAGGAAAGTGTTTTATAACCATGTCTTCTAGAAGTAAGAGACAGGAGTGGTGCTAAATAAAATTTATGGCCTCCTTGCACTTAAGTAGGCACTGATGATTTCCTCCCGGATTAGTTTATATGGTAATTTATTTGTGTGAAAAGCAGGAATATATGAAAATCCCTTGAAGTGAAAACTGCAGTTTTTTATAACTAGTTTGAATCAGTGAAACTGACTATACAAGAAGGAAGCAATGAGAATAAAGACCAGTTTGTGTTAGAGTGTCTTCAGGTTTTTCTCTGGTAGCATAGAACATTACGTTTGGTTATCATTACATTTTGTTTTCTCTTGTGTTAACTGGAAAATGCACTTTACATTGTTTCCTTTGTACAAAAGTTTGAGTAATCTCATAGTTCTCTTCATCTTTCTGTTTAACTCCCTTCTTATTTCATTTATACCCAAAAGGTGTTCCTGTATATTAGTCAAAGACTGTATAGCACAGTGGGGAAAGCTTCTTGCTGCTGTAACTTCAAAGGACCAGTTCAATAAAATCCTGTATCCATTACGTTTCTTATACCTGCCATGATATACATGTTTTATCTATATTTTACTTGTAATTGAAAAAGTCAGGCAAACATGGGAATGTACATTTTTAGGCCTTCTAATACAGATTTCTCTTAACACAACTAATATATTTGACAGTATGTGAATAAATATCAATTACAATGGGTATATTCCTACCTACTTTTAAAAGATACTTTATATCTCTCTATATATGTATCTATATACAGGGAGATTTAAAAAAAAATATAAATAAATTGAAGTATTTGATTGGAACTACTCTTGTGTGACAGCTGTTTTACATAATACCCTTTTTTATTTCCGGGTTACATATTTACTTACTCATCAGAGAGACTGAAATGTGGGTAAACAATGTAGTACATGTTTTGAAAACTAAGTTATTTATGGCAGTGGAATAATTTACCAAGCCCTTGTAGCTCTAGTATAAGGCATGTTTATCATCAGCTCTGACAGCAGAGAGTTTACAAGAAAATAAGCAACATATATATGTCCGTACATACTTATGTAATACGCTTTGTGAATGAAGGGTTAAATATCAGAGAACCTGTTCACTTGCAATTAAAAATTGGAAAATCACTATAAAAAGTAAAGTATGTTTTAACACATAAAGGAAGGAGAGTGGGAAAATAAAAAGTTTAACTGTGGTTTTGAAATTGGGTCATTTTTGGACAAACATTATTCCTCTGATTCAGTATTAAGTACCTTGTCATTAACACTGAAGTCAACAAGATTACTCTCTGACCCTTTGTCCTTATCTTCTGACAGTATTATGTTCTGAAATAGTATTGGAACTGATAGACAACCTTAGAGACGGCTCTGAGTAGGCCCATTTGTCTTTGTATATGAAGTGCTTGTTGACATCAATACATATATTTAATCTCTTTTAGAATATAGAAATGTTTACAACGTATTTAAATGTATAGATTTAAATATATTGTATTAGATTAACATAATCTAGTTTATATTTCTTAGGGCATGACATTTGCTTAGATATTAATAGCTTTGAAATAACAAAAGCATTACTCTATCATAAAACCCACAAGAAAATAGATGCAAATCTTGATTGTCTATGCAAACACTAATCTCACATTCTGTTTTCACATTTGAATTGAGAAGTGTAAGTTTGTTTTTGAATTCATGTCAGCATGTGCTTATCAGCTCAGGATAGAGAAGCTGTCTCTGCTCCCATGCTCTTACAATTTGCAAAGAGGTTGTTGTTTCAAATATTATTTTTTTTTCTAGTAAAGAGACAGCTCATTAGATCTCATTACTAGTCAGCAGCTGTCACAGAGCATGGATTTCAAACTTGTGGCAATATATCTCTTCAACAGAGCTTTCTCCAAAAAATGGGGAAACAATTTATTTTTTTATTAACCTCAAATGACATTATGTATGTCTGCATTTACACTTTTTGCTCTTCTAAACATTTCAAAATTCAGTAGTTTAAACTTGCGTTATGGCATTTGTTCCCTTAAAAATGCTGATTTCTGTTGTTGGAAAAATGTAAACCAAAAAAAACTAAGTGAAAAGAAAGATCACCAAACGCTATCACAAAAACAGGAGGGAAATGTTTTATTTCATTCTCCGGACAGTCCTTTTGCAAGGAAAGAGTGAATTCATTGTTTCAATCAATGAAGGAAGTGAACTTGAGCTAAAGAAGGTTGACCAGGCAACTCCCATCTGTATCATCAGAAACTGCAAGGTTAATGTGTTATACTGAAGAACAAAGATATCTGGGGAATGTTGGCAATGTAACTTCAGAGTTAGTAACATTAATTTAACATATCTGAACAAGTGTTCTCCAAAGGTCTTACTTCTGAAAAGGATTTTACAGCCTTTACATTAAAATTTTAAAAAAATAGGATTGTTATTTGCAGAGCTAGAAACAATATAAAACCATCTTACTATTTTAATATCTTTCATCTTTTAGAAAATGTAAAATAAGGGATTGTACACAGTGTTACAGGTCCAAGTGTTAAAAACCACAAAAACTACCTGCCAAGTTCTGTCATATCAAATATTTTGCATCCTTAGGCAGAAACTCGAGTTAGAGAGCAGCAACCAATATTTTCCAGTTGACAGTGCACTTATTAAAATCCAAAGGCTCAAGGGTTCCTGCAGCAGACTATAGCTTCAATAAGAAAATAAAAAGAATTTGCAGCTTCTCATGCAGTGTAAGTCAGATATTTTCTGAAAAAGAGGACAAAAATGGCTTGATTTATAACATCTTATGACTCTGATGACACTTTTCTGCATTTCTTTGATCCTTGACATCGGTTTGTCTTTGTTTTATTTTCTTTTTTTCTGTTTGTTTACAAAGCATTTTACAGTGGTGTTTTCTGTTTCTGCTTGATATAAAGCATGTAGGTATGCCAAATTACTGTCTTCCAAAGGAGAAAGGTGATCTGCTCTTTTGTTGACTATTTTGACTTTTAAACAAATGTTTTCTCATTTTACCATCTGCTAGTTGCAGAATATTTAAAGTAACTAAAGAATTCTATAAATATTTTATACAAAGCAAAAATACCAATAACTGTTATGTGCGACTACCAAAACTTAGGATAAAAGAAAATAGAATGGAATATTAAAGCTAAGTGGGTTATAAAAGCCACTTTTTAGGGTCTGAATAAGCACATTTAGGTATTTTATGGATAAAAGACCATTACTGACTTTGACAATTGAAACTTGCCCTTGGGTGTAATAAAAAAAAAAAGCAAAACTCCCTGGAATTTTTTTAATTTACCTAAACAGCTCATTTGGTAAACTAATCAAAAACATGGCTCAAATAAAATACATGTGAAAGCATACATCATAAGTTCCTAAAACTTGGGATGAACACCTGTCATATTAACCTAATCAGAGCCACAGCAACGATGATCCATGTTTAAGTAAGATTATGTACAAAAATACCTGTTTCTCTCTATAATCCTGTGCTTAGGACATGTGACAGATCCCATACCAGCCATCCACACTCAGGGGGTTTGGTCTCAAGCCAAGAGAGCAGATTTCCAGTGGGCTGCCAGTGACAGGCCTTGCAGCTAGAACGAATTGCCACAACTCAAGGTGGCATGCTGCCTTCCTGAGCTGCACCTGGAGGCAACAGGCACTGCAGGATGAAATCTGAAATGCTGACATTTTGCTTATGGAATCATCAAGGTGGAATTCTTTATACCCAACTTTATGAATCTTGTAATGATTTTGAACATTTCCACTAGTTACTGTAGACTGTAGTCAAAGGAAAGAGAAGGACATCTCCAAAAGGTAACTCACAATACTCCAATAAAGCTTGGTAAGAAGATTCTGCCTCTGTACACCAGCATGCTTATAGTGAAGCTATGATGGACAGGAATATACAACAACTGTCTTATTTTCTACATTTTTAAAGGAGCTAGTGAATCATAGCAGTTTATATGAGGATTCTGGTCCTGTGGTAGGTGTTAAGAATGCTCTGAGTGCATTGGCCAGACAGAGGATTTAGGGAGACTGACATCTCATCAGGATTTAGGGATGACTTCATCATCTTTGAATCCTTGTCAAACTATATAGCGCAACTTGTAATCATGAGTATTAAGTCTAAGCCATAAGCTGAGGTATGCAGCATATTGACCACTGTTGATATGCAGTTATGCACTTCCAGGACCTCTAAAGATGAAAACAATGACATCTTCAGGGTACAAGTCCTTCCACAATACAGTGGCCTTGAGATCACAACTTAGGCTTGTAAGTCCATTTCTGATACCTAGATGTGGTAAATCAAAGATCACAAAGGCAATTCATCGCAGAGAAAAGATTTGACCCAAAGCCTCAACTCTTCAGCTAATATTTGAAATACTCTACAGATTAGTCTATCTTTGTTACAGTTCACTATGCAAGAATGTAATTTGGTTCTAGGCAAAACATGTTCCAGATGGTTTGCATTTGTAACCATGCTTGAGGAAGAATTATGAAAGCACTTGTTTGGCTCCCATGTTAGAATTAACAATTAACTTCTTGCGATTTTTGAGGATCTGGGCATAATATTTACATACAGTTTTCACTTTCTAGAGTCAGATTGATACCTATTTTTACCCCAACTACCCTGATAGAAATGATGTCATGTAGACATGGACGCAAAAGACTTTTTGCTTGTAACAAAGATGCCTGCAGCTTAATTTCTTTACAACACAAGATTTTGTTGCTATTAATATACTAAGCAATTTGCTGCTGAATTTTTCAAAATGTGGGAATGTTTTCAAATTTGTGAGAATAAGCTCAAAACATTGAACTGAAAACGGAGGGAGGAACATAAACAAAGGGAAGAAGAGATTTTTAATATTTTTTTTCAAAGGATATGGTGTACCCCTAGCTAAAACAGTTCAATTAGCCTCAAGATACCAGATTTTTATGCTTAACTCATTCAAAAATATTCCATGATTTTTCCAGGTCACATTTATGGATCATGTGGCTCAATTAGAATTCATCTAAACTGGCTTGCAGCATGCTGAACTGATAAATATTTCCCTTCAAAATTCAAGCCAAAGCTTCATTTAAAAGGAAAGTAACATGATCTTTAAGCAAATGTCCTGGTTCCAGTCAGGACGGGGTTCATTTTTGCAGTAACCAGGAGGGGGCATGGCTAGGACTCGGAGATTATTCTATACGACCTTGTGTCATTTTCTGGGAATAGGGAAAGGGGTCCCTTCAAGATCAGGTAGCCCAGTAAAGGGAGCAGTCAGGTATTGTCAGGGATGTGAACTTGTGTGCAAATAATTTGTTTTTTATACACACTTTTATTAGTATTGTTGCTGTTACTGTTCACTTTCTTATCTCATTGCTGTGTCCAGTAAATTGCCCTTATCTCAACCTGTGATCTTTATCTTTTGTGCCTCCAGTTCTCCTCTCCAGACCACCGTGGGAGGAGGGAGAGGGGGAGTGGGAAGTGAGCAAGTAACACATGGTTTGGCATGTTTCAGTGGGCGTATTAAATTAGGAAATACCATTCCAAAACTACAATAGTAAATTAGTAAATTTATTGTGATTTAAATTTTATTATGAATATGTTAATTAGAATCTGTGCAATAGAATCTGTGCAATAATAATTTTTTGTGCTAATCTGGTCTTGGATTTAGGTTTTATTAAGTATTTTTCAACAGTTTTACATTGTGCAAACAAAGGATACCTTTGTTGGCCTTATCTCAATTTATGATTTCTTTATCAGGATTATGTGGTTTGTGAATCCTTTTTCAAAATGCTAGTCAAAGATCTCTAATAGGACCTCTGATAGGATGAAAACAGTAGTCTTTACTTTGAAGCAGGGACAACTGAGAAAGTGAATGAAATCTTGGGAAGCAGTGGAATAAGAATACTGTTTTTACAATAAATATGTCTTTTTAGTCATAGTGAAAAACAACATTTCAGACTGATAAGGGGGAAAAATATTTTCTTTTAAAAAATTACTAAAAATTCATTTCAACAAAATGCTATTCTCTGAATTTTCAAAAAATGTGAAACATTTTAAGTGAAATATGCAGTATTGTATCAGGAAAAAAAGCCAACCAAACAAGGGAGCAAAAATGAAACTCTGACTTTTTATTGAAAAATAAATCTCTTTCATGAAGAATATTTATAAAACAGAAGTTAAAATGGCTAATAAAACTGATTTTTTTTTTTTTTTTCTCTAAAGGAGCTTCCTCTGAAAATCATTTGTCTTCCTACTTCTGTTCATGCAGGGAGTAAATTGCTTCAGTAAATAAATAAATAAATAAAATCCATTATTACAGTGATTTCACAGTCCTGGTTCTGATTGAAACCTCTGGCTGTTATGGCATGCTGCAATAGTAACATCTTTGTCCTATCATTTATGACTGAAACTGTTAAAGAAGAGGTTATATATTGCAAAGTTTTTTCACTGTCTGTTTGTGGAAATAAAATCTTAATCTTTAAATATGGAATAGTTGAAAGCTATATGACTAAACAAAGGACTGTGTACAGCAGGTGAGGCAGGAAATTAGCCCTGTATGAGAAAAAATAGCCCAAACTTACAGAACAGTAATTGACTTCCTTAAAGTAAATTCCTTTCTATACTATTACTAAAGATAAAGGAGAAATTATGATTTATACTAATAACACTAAATGTTTGATTTATTTTTCAGGGTGTTTCAAAAGAAGACACTAGACACCAGTGTGTCCTGGTGTTCTTGACAGATTTTTTTTTTACTTTGGACAGATTCTCAAAGTGCTGTGACAGGTGTGTATTTTTTTATTCTGTGTAATACATTTACAATTAACAATGATAAGCTACTCTTGTGTAATCTGATAATTACTCAAGCTTTGACAAAATACTTATTTAACTGTGGAATGGAACTCATTTGACAATAGAAAGTAGCAATATATCTGGAATTTTCTGTTGTTCATGCCTTTTTATATGGAACTCCAGCTGTCTCAATGGGAAAGTACGAGCTGTAATTCATTGTAAGAGGAAAAACCATCACACACACTTCTAGTTATTGGTATGTGTGTTTTGTAACATTTGGATCCTCTTCTGCTGCAGCTTTTCCTTTCTCTTCCTGGAAACCTTATAAGCACATCCTATTTATTTATATTTCTGTCAAATAACCCAGCATTCATGGGACTCTTGAAGTTATCTGTGATACATCCTTCAGTTGATGAACTGACTTTTTAAATTGTTTTCTGACTTGTATGGTTTTTCTCTTAAATTAATCAGAATAAAATTTTCCTCATTTGTGTGTTTGTTTTAGATGAACCTTCTCATATAATGGTCTCAGAAGCTGGAACGTGGGAAAATAATAGTAATAATGTTAATAATAATCACCACATGGCATTAGCTGAAAAGATAAGCATTATAATTTTTTTAAAGTGAATAATCCAAACAACCTCTACCACCATACCCCTCCAAAAAATAACCCAAAAACACCACAAAGAGAAAACACCCTCAAAGAGAAAACAGTGAACACCTTAGGTAAGATTTTTTTGAAAAATACTATTTTCAGAGATACAGTATATTATATGTAGTGTTCTTTATCAGCAGATTTCAGCCTTTCTTAGAAATATCTATTTTACAACAAAGTAACTAAGGCACAGTAATATGGCCTTATTTCCTAAGGTCAAAAGTGCTGCTCAGTAGGACATCAAAACTTAAATCCTTTTCTAAGACAAATCGTTGACTAAGGCCTGTAGAATCCAGGATTAACCTGTGTGATCTTTTTGTTTGTGGGGCAGAAGAAGGTGTTAGTGGTGAGAATCAAGTATCAATTTCAGCATTCCTCACAATCATTAAAGAAAAAAAAAATTGTTAACACTGAGTTTTTCAGAGTCTAGCTTATCAACTGCATTCTGTGCTGCAGCATAGTTCTGCCTGACAACTTGGACTGTTGGTTGCAAAAGAGTCCTCTTCAGGGACTTCACACATAAAAAATGGTATAAATTAATTGAAGATATTCTTGTACCTTAAACAGTGTATGATATTCAGGTCCATAGTCTTTACTTAGTCCTAGTGTTAGACTTCCAACTCTGCAGTCTCTTAAAGACTATTTCAGATGAAAAGTATTCTGTAGTATGTTTTTTTATTACTTTTTGCTGAAGTTAAGCTCCTCTGTATTAGAAAGAAGATGGCAAAGCTTCCCTGTGATTTAAACTCCAATTTGTGTAGGCAGCAATATGAATATGTCTTTCACTTCTTGAACAAGTTTTCTAAGTAATTTGCCGCTACATTCTGTCTTGGTTAACTTTATGTCAGAGTATGTCGAGCAGTTTAGGGCCAACTGTATGCATGAGCATCCATCTATGTGGTCAGCTGGGCTATAAAAGTGTAAGGCTCAATGGTAAGACACAGGTAAGATATCAGATCCTCAGCAGAAGACACTTATTAGACATAGTCATGGAATCTTAAGTACCATGTGATTTTAAGCACTTGCAATGCTAGGCTATAAGTTACTGATGACTTTGTGACATTATGGTATTGGTATAGTTCAAGACAGTCACGGATGCATCCAATAGTTTGTTGTGAAATTCCTCACAAGGATTGGGATTTTATTTAGATTAAAAAAAAGAAAAAAAAAAAGACATTTATTTTATTTCTGAAGGAAAAGTAGGGAATTAAGAATAGGAAGGAATTTCAGCCTCTGCTGATGGCATGTTTGCCTCTGGTTGATTGGGTTTTGGGGTTTTTGGATTTTTAGGTTTTTATCACAGACCTGTTGAAATTACCTGGTCAGGACAGGGAAAGATTAAACCTCTTTATTTTAAAATATTTTTTTTTTATGTGTGTTAGTGAAAAGGAAGCAATCAATCATTTAATGGGATTGATAAATATAATAAATATTATGTTGTTGCATAATGAAACCAGAGCCCGAATAAACATTGTAAAGGAGATGCTGTCTAGATTATGTTTATGATTTCAATGGATAGATTTGTACCTTATAGCTTGAGGACAAGGGAGTTCAAATAAAAATTGAGGAAAACCCCAGCTGTTACCAGTAAAATGTCTTGTTCTTCATTTTCCAGTCAAATTGATGGAATTAAGATGTACATGAAAGTCATTTTAGCTCCATTGCTTTCAGTGGAATTACAATGATTGTCACCATGGGGAACTTCACATGACTGAAGGCTGTGTATTCCCATTCTCTGCACTTGTTTCTCTTCTAGTTAGTGAATCTTTAACCTATGAAGTCATTTTTTGCAAGATAAGTATGTGATATTAATCACTGGGATTTGCATCAGAGAGGTGTATTACATGATTTGTTTATGCAAATAGCACAAGAAGTGAACACTCCAAGGGCAAGCAGTAAGTGATGTTTGATTGGAGCTATTAAGACCAACATGAAATGCTGTTTAATAAAATAATGTCATGTGACTTTTAGCACTAAATTAATCAAAAAGGTTAATGTGTCATTTAGGCAGAAAGAAGGAACAAATAGCATTTCTATTTACTGTTTATAGATAGGAATAGCATTTCTGCTGTTATACTTCAAAACAAAGTTACAAATTATTGTCCATTATCTTTTGAGATTGGCCAGATAACTAATGAATGTGTTCAGGGAACCAGTGCGTGATAGTATATTCCTGTTACTAAAGGGTAGCGAAAATAAGTGTATTTTCACATGAAGAAATAATTACTTCTGTGATTTCTTACAGAAATGCTGATACAAGCAAAGTGAGAATTTATTAATCCATGGACTAATAAATGTAATCCCCAGGAAAAAGCCCAATTTTCTTGAAATGTGCTGAACAACTATTCCTGTCTTTCTCAGCAGGGATGGCAGAGAAGGTTTATTTCTTCAGTTTCCTTCTCATCTTCTCTGACATCTTGTCTTTTGCTAGACTCCTGAACAGACTTTTCTTATGCCTTTTTTATATGTATCTTACATGTATTCAGTCAGATGAAGTTTAGATAATGAGGATAGTTTAAGTCTTATTTAAATGTTATCATAAATAAGAACTTACATAATGCACAAGGCTTTTACTTGAGGCTTTGGTGGAAATATTAATTTCTTTCCTGTCCAATCATTAATTATCTAGTCCAGGAGCAGAAACACTTGCAGTTTAGGTGACCAGTCACACAGCATTGTAATCATGAGTAAAACTATTCTGGTGTTTGTAATGGCATATAGTGAAACACATAGTTATCATTCCAGAAGCTCAGAAAATCGTCTATTCCCTGCTCCTCACTGATTCTGTAGCTTTTGTACGTTTATCTACAAAGCTCATCCATTCCTTTGCATTCCTAGCTCAGGCACAATAGTCACTAAGGTTGGTTATTGTGTAAATAAGATCATCCTATCAGTTTGATTCATTTTCACATATAAGGGAATAGTGGCTATAAAAAAGCTGATTCTTTCTCAGACTTGTCAAGTGTTCTGATTCCCGAGGAAAAACACACACTGACATACATGACACATGCTACCCACAGCCATCCCTTCCTTTGCCTCTAAGTTCTTTACAATCACTAGCATTCTGCTAATTGTTGTTTGTAGGACTGTTGCTCTTCTACTCTAGAATAGTAGCAACAGAGGTAATAGTAGCTTGTGCCTTTGCTCTTAGAAATTTCTTGACCAAAATAAACTCTTTGAAGAAATAGAAATGTTGAAATATTCATTATTAAGATAGCAGTTTATTTCCCCAGTTTCAGTGATTCGGTCTTACTGCTTTATGTTTGCTTGATGATGCAAATCTGTTGGAGTTTAAATCAAGTCTGATTGTCACAGCCATTTTGCCTCAAGCAACACTACAACAGAGAGAGCACTCTGCAAAAGCTTATCCATTGTTCATAATGGAGAAACATAGCTATTTAGTAACATAAACGTTGCCATCTTGGAACAGATTCATATTTTGTCAAATTACTTATCCTATGGTCAACACCAGACTGTTTACAAGTGTGAAAACTTAGAGTGTTTTTTTGCTACCTTGAGTAGTTAGGAACTGCTCATCTTGATGAAATGCTTTGGTATTTTTGTTCCCAGATATCTATATTGGGGCCCATTGATTGAGAATTATCACCTCCATAATACAGGCAGCATAGGATAGAAAAGATATTTGCACTGTAGCTGCTCTGAATTGGAACAACCAAGGCAGGGACTGATATCCTCTCTTCTGAAAGATGCTACCTCAAAGCAAAACTGAGGGTAGTACTATGTGCTGCCATCAGACACTGAAAAAAAACATCCATCACATCCCTAAATTTGCAGGGGGACAAGCACTCTCAGATTGCCTAAATGTCTAATTTATCTACCTTGGGATTTGTAGTGCACTGCTGCAAGGCACCAGGACTGGTGTTCTTTATGATCCCAGTGAAAAGATCACTGGGATTTGGTAAGACACTGCTTAAAATACTATTTATTGTAGCTAACACTGTAGGGAAAAAGAGAATAGTATAGATAATCTTACATGCTTCAGATGTAGGGAACAGTTGTGTATCATTAGAAAGACCTCCAGTCAGGGAACAGCGCATAATGCAGATCCCATCTGTTTGATGGCATTTTGGTCTTTAGAGCTCTTATAGGATATTGTTAGAAAAGAACAATACTATTAATCATTTCTAGTGTCAAACAAAAGGATGTTCACATGGGAACAGTCTGCTTCACTTTCAGATAAACACAAGCACACACAGGTGGTGTTATTGCTGATGCAAATGGCAGCTGCCTGCAGGCTTCTTCATTACTAGTACCAGCTAAGTGTACCCTGCAGCCAAGCGATGTGCTCAGCACAACACAGCCCTGAAGGTGAAGCACCATAATACAACGTGGCACAGCAAAGGCCTGCACCTTCTCAGGCAAACTCTTATCTGGATCATTAGTTCTTCAGTGTACGATGTTCTTCCCCTTGGAATCACTACTGGGTTATCTAAAATGTTTCCACCATTAGCTGCTGTGCTTGCCATTCGTGAAATAAATGTTTCAAATGCTCAGATGGCAAATTCTCTGTGTCTACATCTCGGTGTCCTCAACCAACTCTTCAGCATACTGCAGCTGTATTCCACCATGGAGATAGCATGGGGATTGTATTCTCCACCAGAAAGAACATACGAACTTAGCTGGAAACTGAAACATGGGCAGACTACTGGTCCTTTCTGCCCACTGCTGTAAAATTTCTACAGGGAGGTAACAGTCCTGTCTGCAATACACGCATGCATAAAACTTGCCTCTTCTCTTGCCTCCATTAGTCTCATATATAACTCTAATAACAGCCCAATACTTTGCAGCTCTAAGTCTCATAAGTACTCCAAATTCACTATAATTAATAAAAATATCCTGTTATTATTCACTTTTGTAAACAGGTAAGTTTTTTTTCACTCGGACAGAGTTCTGTGGCATCAATCTCTACATTTTAATTCTATTGTTCTAACATTTTGTTATAAAATTTGCTATAACATTGCTATAATTTTTTTCTTTTTATTGTATCAGATGGCCTGTATTTCTTCTTATCATGGTATGATACAGGGATGACAGCAGTTTTAAACCTAATTTCCTCAGAATATTTACAGTTGGACATATTTTTCTTTCAAGTTCTCATTTGCCTTTGAAGAAAACAATTGTAGTACACTGTGTCTTCGTTCTTCCCTTCTAATCTTTAGAATAGTTTAGTACTCTCCTTGTTCTAGCAAACTTCTAGTTTATCTCTATGAAAAGAGGTACTAATACAGTATATTGTAATGCATTAGATTTCAGATGTCTGTATGTGATACTGTGAGATTTGTTGCATAATTCTCCAGTCTTATTGCTTATGCAGCCTTACATCTTTGCTCTTTAGAACCCACATAGGCACTGAATGAGTTTCCACTGAGGTCCCTGAAGAGACACTAAATTTGAAAAAAACTCAACCTAAGATTCATACAGGATCTTAAACTGTTCAGGAAAGATCTGAATCAGCAATTTAAAATGGTTTAATTTGCATTTCATGGCTTCTTATTAGTAATAAAAACATTTCAAGTGTATATAGCTAATACTTATTAAGGTTTTTTTCACATGTGTTTTGTGAAGATTTCTACATTGTGAATTAATTTTTTCATCTTTCTTTTGTGTTGTTTTAATTACATTAATTACCCCTGTCATTCTTCAGAATCTCATATATGGAACTCTGGATGGCCTGAAGACTTAAATAAAATTAGAGAATCATAGAATGATTTGTACTGGGAGAGGCCTTTAAACATCATTTATTCTAGGCCTGTGCCATGGGCAGGGACACCTTCCACTAGATGAGGCTGCTGAAAGCTCCATCTAAACTGACTTTGAACTCTTCCAGGAATGGGTCCTTCACAACCTGTTTCAGTGCCTCACCATTCACATCATCAAAAATGTTTGGTTTGTTGAGGTTTTTTTATTATTACTATTTATTTTAAAACTGTTCCGCTTTACCCTTGCAAAAAAAAAAAAAAAAAAGTATACCTCCAGTTTTCTTCTGTTATTTTAATATTGAAATGGTTTCCAGGTTATTCTCTTCTCCAGGCCGAACAACCTCAGCTGCCTCAGCCTGTCGTCACAGGAGAGGTTCTGAAGTCCTCTGATCATTTTTGTGGCCCTGTTTGTTATGGTCTATATCTTTCATATCTTGAAAGGTATCCAGATCTTCATGCAGTGCTCCAGGTGGGATCTCATGAAAGCAGAGTAGAGGGGTAGAACCACTTCCCTGAACCTGCTGTCCACACTCCTTTTGATGCAACCCAGGATAAAGCTGGACTTCTGGGCTGCAAGGGCAGGTTGCCAGATCATGACTAATTTTTTATCTACCAATATCACCAAATACTGCTTTCAATCCATTCATTCCCCAGTATGTAGTGTTACTAATACAGACTGTACAGAAGTGTTCTGTTTTCTCCTGATGGATTACTGGCAGACATTCAAGCCAGTGTGTAAATAAAAGATGTTTAGAAGCTTATCTTTGTTGTCGTATGTTGTAATGGATTCCCTTAATTTTATCTTTATTTTGAACTGCTGTAAACCTCTTGTTGATGTAAAGCTCAATGATTTGCCTACTAAGTTAGATGAAACTACTAGTTCAGGTTTTGTTCCAGTAAACAGTCACTTCACTTGATTGAAAAGAAGATGCTCATTCTGATAAGAATGTATCTTAGAGTTTCAGATATAAAAAAAACACACCTCCAAACCAGAAGGAATAAGAGATTTATAGTAGTTTAAGTGGACAGATTATTCCCCCTTTAAGAAATGTTTCCAGAAAGTAACTCTAGCAAAATTGCAATGGCAGCTGACCCCAAACCTTACAGGTCTTACTGAAATGTTAGCTTTATCTTATTTCTGGCATGTGTTTCACTAAAAACAGTGTGAGTTAGAAGGTATTCATCTCACCATGACAGTAACTGAGCATTCTGGGGAAGGAAAATCAATGTTTTTCATATTATTTCCTTCAGGATAAGAGAGAAATGAATAACCTTACATATCCCTACAAAAAACTGGGCTTTCCAGATGAACAAGATTTGAGTCTTATTATCTCAGAAAAATGAACACTGGAGTTAACATTTAGAGTTGTTTAGCTGACTACCGAAAGGACTAGACCATTGTTAAGACAAAAGTTGCTCATGAAAATTTTCTCATTTTCAAATGTTTTTTTCCACATGCAGCTCATGTAATATATTCCTGCATGTTTCCTATTTTCAAGTATTCTACAGAAATGTAAATCAGAATTAACTATAATTAATTTTTATCAGCCTTTGCATTTGCTTCTACTAAAATACCTGCAATTGCAACAAAAATCTAAAATCCTGGAAAAACTATAATTTTATATTTTGATATTCCCTGTTGATTTTATTACCACCACAGTGTATCATGAAGAGAGTCATAGTTTTCTTAACTAGTGATAGTGGGTACATCCCTGTTTTATCTTGCTAAATGAAGAAATTCCACTCATTTAATCTAGATTTCTAGGATTCTTACATGTGGAAAGAAGGACTAAAAGAATGTCAGTTCTTAGTTTTTCTCCAAAATAGTTTTGAGTGTGGTAGGTTTTTTATTTTGTTTGGGTTTTATTTGTTTGGTTGGTTTTTGTAAGGGTTTTTTGTGTTTGTTTTTTCTTCGTTTTTTTTTGGTTTTTTAATAGAAGCAAAATATGTTTGCACTATATTGGGCTAAAGATTTTCCTTCATTCCAAGGGATAATAAAATGTATCAGATATTATCTTCATAGAAACTGTAACTCAAATCACAGACATCTTAATTTTATTAGGAGCAATTTGTCTAACCCAATAATCTTGACTGATCTGAGTTTACCTTTCTAACTAATGAACCTCTTTGAATATTTTCTAAAACTGAGGCAGAAACCTATAACAATTATTTTTAATTATGTATACAGTGAACAGGAATTATCATTATTTCTTTTCCACTGTATAGAAATATTCTTTTTTTTTCTAAAAGAAAAGCAGTTTAGATAAGCATACCAGTATAGAGCCTAAGACACTCTGTAAAAGTAGCAACCTACCTATCTGAATGCGCTTTTTGCCTTTGTCCACTCTCACATTTATGACAGAATTTGTGAGGACATAGAAGTTTTCTATTTCTAACTAAATAAAAGTAGAACCTTATGATTAACCAAAGCATTCTCCTGAAAGGATTAGCTGAGATGTTTGATGCTTTTAAAATTGTTTCCAAACATCTGATACTCCTATTAAGTTAGTCATTCACTGTTTCTAGCAACAGGATTATGTTGTTCATTTTTCATCAGCTTGCTCCCGAAGGCTTTTTCAAACTGTTGTATTTCTAGTAATGTTACTATTTTAACTTTAGCAACTAAAGCAAATTGTTTTTATTATTTCCCTATAAAGCATTTTATCTATGGTTTTGATTCTGGCTTTGTTTGGTTAGTATTCTTCTTTGATTTTAAGTATTAAAGCATTAATAGCACCATCTCTTGCTTTTCAAATGATTGTTAGCTGCAATTACTTAAATAAGTTAACATATCCTAGGCTGATTTTGAAACTCTCTTTGAAATACTTCGTTCCTAAAATTGTTAAAATACGTAATAAAATAAAACAAAACCATTTAAAAAGTGTTTAGACAGATCTTCTAGTATCTCACTGCTGCAAGTTTCTATTTAGATTTGACAGAACATGTCTTCCTTCTTATTTACTATTTGCTATTATAACTTTTTTTAAGATTATATGAATGCATATACATATAGAAAATATGTATCAAACTACTAAACTGCTACCTTTTCCATATCCCTTAAGCAATTTATTGTAATCATTATTGTTATTATTATTTTTTCCAGTTCTTGCTTTTTATTTTTTTTAGATGGGTAGTTGAACTGAAAAATCAATTATTCATAGAGCCTGAGTCCAAATAAATATACTTCATCTCCCTTGTCTAAAAAATCATTTTATGAAAAAAGATATCAAATTAACCAGGCATGAACCATCTTTGTTAAAAGTGCGTTTTATTTCATCTTATTTTCCATGTTCTTCCATTTCTTTGATTTTATTTTTCTTCAGAAGTTTGTCCAGAGCTTTCAGCACCATTGATTCATATGACAATGAGTTTACACTTATTCAGATTGCTGTTTTCTTTCTTTTTAAAAGCAGACATTGTATTTTCTCATTTATTATATTTTAGCACCTTCATTGGCCTCCTAATGATGAATTAACAATTTCACATACTGTAAATTTCAGCATAATGTGATAGGGAATATGAGTTCCTTTGACTAAGATCTTTTATAGCGTACCATCTCAGATTTTTTTTTAATTATTCTAGTTTTAACCAGGAGCTTTCTTTGTGATGTTTCAATTACCTTCTTCTCCACTAGCCACGTAGTTTTTCTTGCATTTTAATATCTCCTCCCTGGACAAAACCAAGTAGAATATTTATCTATTTTTGATGCTGTCCATGAATTAATTTTAATGTCAGTCCTTTCTTGCTCCATCACTACATTAGACAACACTAAAAAGAATTTGCTGGTCTGTAAGGAAAAGCTTACATAATTGAATTAATAATTCTGGGAAAAAATACAGAAGGCTAACAAAATGTTTTGATAAATATAGGAGATATCATCAATAATAATAAAAAATATTAAAATATCATATTGTGAAACCTGTAATATGATAAATAGAACAGAATATTTTCAGATATAAGGGATCCACAATGATCACCTTTTTCCATTGCCTGATCACTTCAGAACTGATCAAAAATTAAAGCATTCCATTGAGGTCCAAATTCCACTGTCCAAATTCCTCTTAAACGTTAACAGGCGTGGGGGAATTTTCCTGAAGTGTCAGTGACAATTTTAAGGGTCAGGCCTACTGTCTAAAGAGAGAAGTTTAAATAACTGCAAGTTCATCAGAGGGAAACAACCGGGCACAAGGACATGGATTTTTAAAAGAACTGAGTATGAAAAAGGGAAAACTAGTGTGCTAAGGCTATGGAAAGGCAAATGTGACTCAAAGCTGTATTAAAAAAAAGGGAATAGTATTGTTCAAGGAAATGATAACAATAACTTTGAAATAATGTGTATGATGCTAGCTATCATGAAAGATTAACTCAGTTTGGAGGAGACAAAAGAACCCAAATTATTTAGTCTGGAAAAACCAAATTAGGATCTTTCTCTACGATTCCAGCTTGTATATTTTCTAGAAGACTGGTTGGAGAAGGGTCAAATAATCCAGAACATGTGATGGCAGAAGGAAAATGGAGTAGACTGGGCATTAATATATTTTTTCAGAAAATTATGATATGTTTAATAACCATCAGAGTGACATTCTGAAGAAATTTACTGTAAGAAATATGAAAGCAAGCATCTGATCAAACTACAGTTAGGTATCTGGTCTAATGTACACTAATACCAAAATCCTTGTATGAGCAAATCATCCTACACTTTTGCTGGAGATACACATGGTAACATACAATGTAACTCATCCAAAAGTAGATCAACTAGGTCAATTGAAAGTGTGTTCTAAAAGTATTTATTTCCTCTCATCGAATATAATAATAGCACAGAATGAGCAACACCTCCCTACCTTAAATGAAATGAAATCTACTCCAGATGACTATACTTGGCTCTTTATTTGCAAAACTCCTATACATCTCATGAAAGTAATATATTACTTAGCCAGTAGCAATTTTTCATATAGCACCCAGTGTTGCCTTTCCACCAATTTTCAAGTTTCTTTTACTAATATGTTTATATCAGGAATTAAAAGCTGAAATTAAGGAATTGTAATCTGTTTCAGATGGCACATGAGGATCCTAGGTTTTGTTTTCTCTTGCCATTTAATTTTGGTTTTGCTTTAGTAAAATAAAATTTGGATTTATTTTTTTAACTTTGATATTTTAATTTAGTAGAGTAAAACTAACTTTTGCCTTTGAATGCATTGATTGTACATTATGATGAATTTATTAGAAAAATGTAAAGTGTGCTGTTTTTAACATAATTTACAGCTTATTTTTTGTAAGGTTTGCACATGTTTTAATACCTTACTATGCAGTTTGTGACATGCAATTGATAGAATGGTAGATTTTCAAAATAAAAGTGTCATCAATTTAATGATATAAAGGCAAAAATGTATGCATTTTTGTCATTATATTGAAGACAACTACTGAATTAACAATTTATCTTGTACAAAATCCTCTTTCTGAAAAAAAATAGAACACGAGCTTAAAATGATCTAAACGTACAGACATTTTTATCCATCTTTTAAACTAGAGCTCCTCAAGTAGTAAACAAGTTTTTTAGTCTGGATCCTTAAATTACTGGTTTATGTTAAAAGGTGCATCATGAAAATCAGTTTAACATTACATCTTTTTGACAAAAAGACCTCTTTTAAAAAGTGAGTCCTACATGTCCTTATTTACTGCTGAAACAATCACTTGAAAGGATCAGTTTCCATATTATTATCATAATTATTTCCATATGTACTATTACTTAGATCTCCATCAAGAAGTTTTATAAAACAGCAATGGCTAACAGTAGAAATGAAAAACTTATGTAAAAGAAAGAAAGAAAAAAAAACAAAACAAACAACAAAGAAACCCCTACAACACTGGCCAAAACTCCTTATGAACATGATCCTGAGTATGATGGGCAAGTAGGCATCTGTCCTCTCACTCGAGCTAAATGGGGACCTGCCAAGAAAACTTCTAAAATCTGAATCTCAACACCCAGGGAGTCTCTCTGTTGCTGATGGTCATTTACAAGAGTTACAGTAAAGATAAAAGCCTTATAGGCTAGAAGATTCCTGACTGCAAGTGCTTTCATAGGGCTTTAGTTATAACCTATAGAAATGCAAAGCAAATTCATTCACCATGCTCATTTATTCTTTATCCACTTCAAATACTCCTAATAAGTTGCACTTACTTGTGCAACTCAAATCCATTTACTGTCAGTGTCATAAATTAATGAAGATAATTTGAAAGTATCACTGTGCATGTGGATATGCATTCAGTTATTTAAATTTTGGCCTCCAGACCTATAGTTCTGAAGTTAACTTTCAAAAAATGGGTGGGACAAAAGTTAATTGAAAATCTATGTTAACAGTGGTCCTTCCTTGCTTAATTTCAGCTTAAGAAATGCTAAATACTGCTTTTTATATTAGAAATTACTTACAAAGTTAAAGGGTCAAATTATCCTAATCTTGCAGTCACAGACAGGAAAACTGATTAGAGCACCAGAAGGAAGATCTGCAGGAATTCAGAGCAACCACTGAAAGACTAGTCTGGTGCATGCTGAGAAACACGGGCTCCATTAGTCCTACAGAGACTCAAAGCGAGGTGAAATAGGCAGAGAAGGCTTTCTTCAACATGGCCTCAGTCTCATATATTCATACCAGAAGCAGACAAATTAGTACACAGCAGTGATCTGCACTGATAGAGCATAAGTCTAAATGAATCAAAGAAAAAACAGAAAAGATGGGTAGAAAAAGAAACATAAAGGGGCAACGGAAAAAGAAAGTGTGTGCAGAAATCACAAAAATTGAGGGAAATATTTTGGAATGTTTCCTTTGGATTTTATTTGTTGTGAAACAAAAATTCATATTACATTCATTCTCACAAGTGGAACCACCAAGAACACAGGAAAAGCATTAAAAAATAAATACATTCAAAGATATAAACCTGGATATGAAGGACTAAGGGCGTGAAGTCCAACTGTAAGCAGTTAATATAATTTAATAGTATAATTGTTCATGACTAGTTTCTGGGATGCATATTCCTACTATACTCTGGTGCTATCTACATCTTAGCAGTTCTGTCTGATAGGACACATGATCAGTATGCTGAATGGTTAAAGCAATCAAATCAGTAGTCACAACTTTTTTTCAGGATACTGGAATAAATTAGCCCAGTGCCTCTCTATTCTACACCGCACCAGGTGGAAACAAGGATCTATAATCACTTCACCATATATATATATATATATATATATATATATATATACACCGAGAACTTGCTCAAGTTAGGTAAACTCTGAACAACATATTTATTAACACTAGAAATGTGATTGTTATGGTGGGAAAAATTCTGCTTCGGTCTTATACATTTTAATAGCAAATAGCTAGCTCTGCAATGAAAGCCAGAAAAAAAAAACAAAAACAAAACACAACCCAAAACACAACCAAAAAAATGAGAGTAAAGAAGTCAATTCTATGAGGTTTTGAAATATTAACATCCCTTGTTATAAGAGTTTCTGCAGCAGTTGTGGCTACTGCACTAAGTGAACTGTATAGTTCATAGTCTGTAGCTGCTCCATCCTCCAGGAAAAGAGAAGAGAAATGAATTGTGGCAAACAGGGAAAGAGATCAGAAATAACTGTTAGAAGGCCAATCATGAGGCTAAACGCCTTTGCAAAGAGGTCAACGTTTGATATGTCTTTTGCTGCTGGGTGAAGCATTGTACTCTATAAAAATACTTTGATCTGGTGGGCTTTAGCTTATTTGCTCCTATACTTCAGCTCTCAACAAGCATTAAGGCGTATAATTAAGAGCTTCATTGCTTCAATCCAGGATAAAGGAAGAAACTCTTTGAAAACAAGATCCAATTAGGTCAATAACAGAGAGGGCACCTGAAGGTTTGAGTTGCTGAAAACTGTCAAACATATTTACTTTGAAGTAAGAACATATCTCCATGAGTTAGTTTGCTTCATAGAAGTCAACAGTGCACTCCTTGTTCATTTGGAATGAAAAGGCACTGATAACATGTCTTCGTGGCCTTGCCTGTGCTTTGCCTCACTTTTTGTCATCTCATGGTTGCTGGAAATATTAATGTTAGACACACCAAATGCCTGCACATCTAGGTCTCATATAAATCCCTCAGAAGTGGCCAAACCTATTCTTTCAACTTAATTTAACCCTTAAACTCAGGGTTAAAGGTGTTGGTCTAAGATTTAAGGTTTTCACTTCTAGGCCATTTCTTGAATAGATGTATATGGGGTCATTTGGCCATGAAAACAGTACATTTTTTAAAAAAAAAATGTGATGAGAAGGAATGTTATAAGCATTATGTATGCTCATGTCCTCTAGGTGCTAGAGAAGAACTGAATTAAAGAAGTGATTTAATAGTGTGAAGTGCTTAAAAAAACTACACTTCCCCATATTATAATTATAAAATACTAGCTTTAAGTAGCATGGTTATGCATGCATGTTGTTCCGGCTAGATTCTAAAAGGACTATGAAAGTCCCTGCTCAAATTGACTTCAAGATTTTAATGAAATTCTCTGAAGATATACTTTCTGCCTGTGAATAGCTGAGCCTCTAAACTGCCTAAGTCTCCACTACCAGACTTTGCCATATGCCTAAATACTTGTTAACAGAAGTATGACCAACAGCCTCTGACACTGCTGAGCAGATGAGGCAGCTCAGTACAGCCTTGCCTCTTTCTAGCGCAATTATATTGCAATAGCTAATACTCTTGGGATTGCAAGTTAATAAACATTGTTATAGTTGTAGTTACACAGCATAGCTATGTGGAAGAATCATATAATGTTACATTAAGACGATTAGACACAAGGAGCCAAACACCTGAGGGATGAATGCAACAACCATAAAGAGAAAGGAGATGCAGCCAGATCCTATAAACATGACCTATCTCTTATGGTCAAATTGTCATTGCTATTTCATTTTATAAGTGTTATTATAAAACTGTATAGAAGTTCTAGCACACATTGTAAAATTCATTATATTAATTGCAGACTATAATGACTTTTCTACCATGATTTTTATTTGGATTGCCTGTATTATCATAGTTTACTTCTATGTACATATTAGTCTAAGTTCAGAGGTGATTTCTAGTTCACACAAATTTACTGACTTTATAGAAACTACATGAGATGTGACTCAGAAAAAAATATAAACCACTATGCATAAAAAATAGAATCTTCATTGGCATTTATTGAGACCACTTAAAAATACACAAAAGGACTAAAATGAAAAACAGCAATTAGTTTCAAGAGGTTTTTTTAATCAAAAAGAAAATGAAATTTGTACTTTTCAATCAGTTCAAATAATAAAAAGAATGATGAATAGATAGTACATTTTCTCACATTTTCAACACATTACATTATCTCATAGCCACTATCTTTCATGCAGAAATATTTAGGCATATGTGTTCAATCTAGAAAATGAGGACTTTGTACATGTAGTCTGAGCTTGAAAGACTCAAAGCTTATCTCTAAGTCCTCAAAATCAATATTTTTATTTTTTTTTTTCAATTCGGCTGATGTTTCCAAAGACATGTCCCTGGACGAAGTACTAAAACAAGTTCTGACTGGAAGCATAGAATAATGAAATTCTCATCCATTATTTTAATACATTCCATTCATTTGACATGATTGCCTTAAATATACATGACTGAATGAGGATTTTTGGTAAGGATCTGGGTATTAATCTCTTACTGCTTTCAATCTATTCAGTATTTGCAGTAAACAACTTTGTCAAATTCCTTATATTAAACATATGTTATTCTCATTTACTCCTCTTCTTTCTATGCTTGTCTTGGGGTTCCTAAGTTCAATGTTTAGGGCTTGATTTCCTAAATGTAAGGGCTTGAGGGCTACATCCTCCAGTCCAGAACAACATGTCTCTGTCCATCTGGTGTGGCATCAGTCAGCCCCTTTGTGGACTCTTCAGATATCTTCAGCTTCTCAAATGGCACTAGAGTCTTTCAGTATGTATACAAGTATATGGATTGTCAAGAGGGTTTTATCATAATCATAATTATAATTAGATAGTATTTTATCCTAAGCAGATCTCTTTAAGGGAGACTGGAGACCAGTCATAGACTGTGATGCTACAACACATAAAGGGAAACAAAGTCCTAACTTCTGATGTTATCTGACAAGCATTTGTACAAAAACAAAAACAAAAACAACAACAACAAAGCCCCAAAACCAACCAAACCAAAACACACAAAAAAAACCACCAAAAAAACCCAAAACCTAAACTCAAAAAAAACCTGCCAAAAAAAAATCTATTCCACTTTCCTTAGTAATATTCCTATGGAAAAAAAAGAACAAATTTCAAAGATTCAAGAAACTCATTTTTTGTAGCTCTGACATTTTTAAGGTATCATTGTTGTTTGTTTTTTTCATAAATCATTGATTTTATAGTGTTTGTACTTCAAATCCTTTTTCATACTTCTGTTAATTTTAAGGAAGGAAGCATAAAGATATCAACACAGCAGAATCAAATGAAGAAACATAAGGAAAAAGAATCAACCCCAAAACTTTCCCAAAATTTTTAAATTTGTTTTTGGAGCAGTGGGGAAATAAGTGCCTACATAGTTATATATTCTAAATCACTTACCCTGTTTGTTATTACTTACAGACCATAAGATTACTGACTGATTCACCCACAGCTACCAACTAAATTAAGGTGACTGTTGTAGTTTAATGCCAGTAGGCAGCACAGCCCCTGCTCACCCACTTCCCACCAGTGGTATGGGGAAGAGGATCAGAAGGTCAAAAATGTGACTGCTCATGGGTTGAGATAAAGTTTAATAGGTAAAGCAAAAGCTGGATGCACAAGCAAAACACATTAAGGACTTTATTCACGCAGGCAGGCAGGTGTTCAGCCATGCCCAGGAGAACAGGGCTCCATCACATATAACAGTGACTTGGGATGACAAACATTGTTGCTTGGAACGTGTTCCTCAGCTTCCTCTTTCTTCCTCACAGTTTTTATTGCTGAGCATAACTTCATATGGTATAAGATAACCCCTTGGTAAGTTGGGTTCAGTTATACCACCTGGGTGGGATAACTCTTCAAACTTCCCATGTAGCCCCAGTATCTTTGCTGGTAGGGCAGTGTGAGAAGCAGAAATAAAAAAACCCTTAGTGTCATTTAAGTGCTGTTCTGCAATAAATAAAACATGAGTGTGTTATCAACACTGTTTTGGTTAGAAATTAAGAATGTAGCACCATATGAGCTACTATGAAGATAATTAACTTTATTCAAACCAAAACTACTGCAGTGACCTTTGAGTCAAATACCCCTGGGATGTCTAGTAACTGTCCACATATAGCTTTTAAAGTTTGACTGAGCTTACACTCTGTGTTTTGTATAGAATGAAAATGAACTTTAAGGTAGCAAGCTATACTGACTTTTTTACAACAATTTTATCTTTTTAGTGCAACAAATTGGTATAAAATATATTTAATTTTAACTTGTCTTTCATTGTGATGCATTGCATAATACTATAGGGTTTAATAGCTTTTCTTATGTCAAATAAAATGGCAATATTTTGCAGATATTTTTAAATGGGAATTCACATTTGCTTGCACTGAAGTGTGATTATATATGAAAAAAATTTACAAGAGAAATTAAAAAATAACTATGAATGAGACTATGTTTCTAAACAGATTAAATGAGGGGTCATACAAATTTTACTCAGTACTTTGATTATTTTATTCTAAGATTTAACTGGTATGCTTACAAATAATTACATTTATTTACATTTTACTTTTAGTTCCACAGTGTATGCTAATTTTTTGAAAGTTAGGTATCGTATGTAAGCTAGTTTTCAGCTAGCTAAACACCTAGTTTTAACTAAAAGACTAGTTTTATAGTTTTGAAGGTGAGATCAATCCTGTGCTTGAAGTACACACAGGACAAACAACAGGATCATGATCCGTAACACCTCAGCAAACATACACAGAAACTACAGATCTGAGCTGTGTTTCCAGAGTCAATTGTCTCTGAACCTTAGTTCAGAGTCTAATCTGAACCTTAGTTTTCTAGAATCTCATTTTGCAGCTATGCATTCATAATCAAAGAGGCTGTAACTGGGTTCTCCATAAGAGAAGAGTTGAAAGGAACTGCAGACTATCTGTACCAGTGGATAGGCTCTTCTCAAAGCCTTAGAAAGCAGACAGTATATCACCACTCTGGCAGAAATGCAAAATTGTATTCTGAGATACTGGGCAATGAAGTTAGCCTACACAAGTGTGTACTGCTTTCTTTCTTTTGAAACATAAAACTTTGGATTTTTTTTTTTTTTTCTTCTTTTTCTGAACACTAGTCATTAGTGGTCAATTAATGGTCAAACTCTGTCTTATACTACATACAAATGTTGTGGAGCTCTTTACAAAGATTTATTAAATAAGTTTGTTATCAGCTAGGGATTCTGGCCAAAATACATTAATAAATGAAATGAGTAAACTGTCCATAGATCAGAGAGTAATTAGAGCTTTCAGTTTACATGGAAAGATTTTGTGGTAACAGTTCTCTCCCAAAGACATTCAAGCATCAGCAAACAAGGATTGTTTATGTCCTCAGCATGAGAACAGCTGAAGCTCATAAATAGTTTTATAGGAGCTAGTTCAGGGCTTCATTCTAGTGTCGTAATTTGAAGTGATTAACTTTTTTTTTTTTACTCTCACTCTTCAATTATCCTGTTTGAGCCAGACTGTCACCCTTATTCAGAATGAACAGTATTTTGCATTGCAAATCACTCCAGTGATATTACTAACACCACTCAATGCATATTCTGTAATAAAACATTGCTCAGAGAGTAGATTACCCATAGGCAAAGGAGTCTTGATCTACTGAATATGTACTTGATAATTTGATAAAGTTTATATATACATATATATATGGTACATATAATATTTCTTTCTGTGAAGGATATGAGAGGACCTGTTTTCAGCTTTGGACCGGTTTTGCCTTTTTTGTCCATATTTGTATGATATAACTGATCTTGAAACAGCAACAAAGCCCTGGAGCTCCCAACACTCCTTGCAGTGGAGGTCTTCATTATCTATTGAAGGCAGTTCTCATGATGTGAACAGCTGCTCTACAGAGCAAGCTGAAGTGACACTCTTTAGACTGCCGTTGTATCATCTATTCAAAAGTAATAATTTTTAAAATCCTTTACAATTACAAAAATCAGATTACAAGGCCCTTATGTAGAGAACTATAAATACAGTCTTGACAAATTGTCAGTATTATTTAATATACATAGTTTTATATTTTATAACTTTAGTCTGTGACTTTTTACTAATTTTATTGTTATAGACTGAGTGGTAGTCACTTAAAGACATGGCCACCAGTTAGGCACTGTCTGAGGTTCTGTTGGCAAAGCTATTAAGGCTTTCTTTTTATCATGTCATGAGTGTGAAAAAGAAAGTTTAACAAGGACCTTGGGGCTGACCTTTATTTGGGGTTGATTTTAAAAATTAATTATGAAATTAGAATTGCATATTATTTTGTTCTGAAATTGTATTTTGATATTCAATGTTGTTATTATTTTATGTAAGTATACTACAATAGCAAGGAACTTTTGCAAGCTTTGACATGATTAGTGCCAAGGTTAATTTTATAAAAGGAACAGACTCTAAAATCAAGAGTCAGAATCTTGTTTCTAAGCCTAATTGTCAAATGTGATTCCTTTATTGACAATATTATTCCCTTTCCAAGTAGCCCATGACAGATTTTATATTTTTTTCTCTAGAACTCAGGAATTGCATCACTGTGAAATATATCTTCTTTGGTAATCAGAACATTTGAACCTCTTCTTCACCTGTATGTTGAGACTTTCCTGAAATTCACTTTCCTTTCTTTCATTTGATGATGAATCCTAGAACAGAGAAAAAGACAGTGAGAGAAAAAGAGAGATATTAAAAATATACTAACTACATATACCATTTAAAACATCCAAAAGATGGATGCAGTTCTTATAATTCTGTAAAATTCTGTAAAATATTCAACTGGTTATTTTAAGTTGTTTTCCTGCATGAAGAAAACTGAGAGATTGAATTTTCTATTCAATTTCTTATTAACTTAGTATCAGCAAACCAGCTGTGTGGACAATTTGCAGAAGGCAAACTACAGTACTAGAGGCATAAGTGAAACTCTGAACTATAGCATAAGTCAGCACATGCTCATTCAAAAGTGTCTAGGAACTCTCAGGCAGGCATATTCCAAAGCACTGTTACTACAAGCATTTTCTACTGATAAACCTCCTGATTTATGAGTTAAATCTTCTCAACCTTCAGGGAAATTTTTTTATATATCTATAATCTATATGCATGATGTATATGACAAATAATTAAATAGACTAGATATATTCATCACGGAAAATAAAACTATGAGGGTTCTGATGGCTCTGGTCTTTAAAATCAGAAGTGCCTCAGCCAAATGAAATAATCATTCATTGTCTGATGACAGTGAATATTTAGCATAAATGGGGAAGAAGCAAAATGAAATAAAAAGGTGTCAATAAAAAGAATAAAAACATCTGCATGAGACATGAATATTTCTAAGTTTTCCAGACTAAAAAGCATAGGCAAATGAATAGAAGAAAAAAGCCATTGCTGTTCTTAAGTTGGTGAGCAGAAGAGTATTAGAAGCTATTGAGCTTTTCTGTGTGCCTAATCTTTTCTGCTCTTTCACAAGATCTTTTAATGAACTGCTGGCTGCTAAAGGGACAGACTCCTCAGCTAAAGGGTTTTTTGATCAAATTAAGGACGGTTGGGTTTGTATTCTTATAAAAATAATGCATAAAATGTTACAGTGAGGTTTGCAGCAGAAGTTAAAGGATTTAGAGTATCAGTTTCTAAAAATGTTTGCTAACATCTAAGGGTTTTTTTCATTTAGTAGGGAGCAAAAGACCTACCATACAAGAGAAATAAATACATAAATATGAGAAATCTTCATAGACAAGATTAAAATAAAAGGTAGCTTCCATATCTGTGAAATTTTTAATGTCATTCTTTTGTTAGAGAGAGAAAGGAAGAACTAGAGAAATATTCTAAGATTTTTTTTATTTTTTTTGAACACAAAATTCTAGAAATGTCTTTCTATAACTAACTATATTTTTTTTATATTCCTTGAGTAGTTACTAGGAATGTTTGTGAGCATATTATGCAATTGTAGTGTGGGTTTCTCTCATTCATTTTTCTACAATAAAAACATGAGGTTGAGGTTCCTTTTTTGTAATATCATATATATAAATTAAAAACAATGTGATGAAGCATCTGCTGGTTAATATCAATGCCATTCCTTTCACTAAATGAAAAAGGTATTCAATTCATATAATTGCATATTCTGGTTTATATCAGATGAGGATCTAGGACAATTTATATTTCTTTTTACATCTTAAATATTATTTTATTAATAGTATTATCTCCAAGCTTGGATTAAATGACAGACTACAATAAATATTCTATATTTCAATACTATGTGTATTACAGAAAATGGCCATTTTGCTACAAAATTTCATGGGATGTTAATAATTCAATAATTCATGGTGACAGTTTCTTCCTTTTAACATATTTCACATTCTATTGGAATTCTCAAGGCATACAATACACAGGCAGAAATATCCCACATGCAGATTTAAAGATACAGAAAAAAAAATAAATCTAGATAAAATACTTGCAGACAACTTTAACAGACAAATATAAAAGTTCCAACAGATAAAGTAACAATACAGCAAAAATTCAAGATGGAAGTGATTCCAAAGAATCGTGTTGTGACCTGATTTTCCTAGAAATTCTCTGTTGACATTTTTTACTTCAAACACTTAAACTAGTTGTTCAATTTAGATATACCAGTTCCTGCAGACAAAGATTTAAAACAACTAAGTTAAAGAACATTCAGGTTTTTAAACTGGACATGCTGAATTACCTCCTGGAATAGTAATACTATCGTAAAATGAGCCTGGAAGTCATACAACCAAAGAAATATTCTTCCTAATTTCAGGTGCTTCACTCTACCACAGGGGCTATGATCCCACTTACTGATTTTTTATGGCTCAGTATGTGTGCAGAGAAACAAACAAACAGAGAAACAAACACAACCTTTTCTTGAGGATTTCCACCTGTGGTATGTAAACCAGAAACCATAGTGCACCTCAGCAGGCAATCCTGGTATATCATCCTCTGTGAGATAGAAGATGATTATTTGCATGTGAAATTTAGGGGGCACCAGGTTATAAGCTACTTTAATAACTTAAATACAAATATGTGTTTTATTGTGTATTTATTTAAAAAATATTTTACACATAAAGACTTAGTCACAAACTAGACTTTAGACTTAGATTTTACTGAGTGAGTTGAGTCTTATTATGTCCAGGATTAATTATTCTGCTGTTTGCAGCACCATTCTCAGGTTTAGACCCACACAACTTCTCAGGATGTGAAGGGTGCACAGGTTTTTTGGTCACCTCCTATTGCAGTGAAACTGCACCCTCCAGACAATTTGAAACACTGTGTTTGAAACACTACAATTTGCTTTTCTAGTAGGTTTGCAAATCACATTTCACACAATAGCCTCTATAATTTGAAATAAATTAACTGTTTGAAAAAATGAGGGGGAAGAAAATCTACGTTGTCCACAACTGAATTTTATATCTTAGGAAAAAACCTAAAAGCAAAACAACAGACAATAAAAATCTCCTCCAAATAAAAACAACCTTTATACAATGCCTTTGACAGTTAGGGATTTAACAGGCACCAACTCAGGAAACTGTTGAGGTCTTTCTGGTACTTTGATTTTGCACCATGTGAGCAATGTGTACATTGGAAAGGTGTGAGGAGAAGAGAAAATACAGAAAAGAGAGGAATAGATGAACATGGTAATGTGAACATTCTGGTACTAACCAAATTGCTGCAAAGCAATACAGTGGTGAAGAGGTTATGCATTTCTTAGATCTTTATTAATGATGATCCTTCATGAGGAAAGCGCTTGCTCCTAACTTTGGGAAGATACCAAAACTTTGTATTGCAAATTCAGTGAGACTCTGCATGCAGTCCTAAACAATTCTGAAGATCAAGCATAGAAAGCATAGACTGTGGCCTCAGTCAGAAGCTTTCAATGAAATCAAATTAGAAGAAGAACAGAATTTTGATACTTTCAAGAAAAGCCCACAAAATGTTTTTATTCAGGTGAAAGTGTGCCATTGAAATATTACTCAACATTTCCACTGACACTTCATGACAGCTCTTCAATATAGAGGTGCAAACAAGGCTGGTAACTTGAAAGTGTCTGAGGCAAATGGCACAAGACAGTCTCCATTCATGTGATTATTTTCTCTTACCCCAGAGACAAGTAACTGCATCCAGCTAGTGGAAATAATCCCTGAGACATACTAGTGCTTCAGCTGTGCCCAGGAAATGGTAGTTGGTCAAGGCCAAAACTGTGCCAAGGACTGCTCTAACTATTTGGAAATACAGAGAACAGTACTGTTCAATAGAAATGTTACAGTGCCTAGGAATGTTTTCTGTCACATCATAATTTATGATAAGATATGCAGCCAGGGAGCCAAAGCATGCAGGAATATTGAAAACCACAACGGATTTCTAGTGATCTTACATGAGAATTGTGCATATAAAGACTTCTTTTTAGTGCATGGGCTAACAGGCTGAATTTGCACCATGTGCTGCTGAATTCCAGAGCTGACATTTGGAAGAGTCAAAACACTTAAAGTTTTTTGTGTCTTTTACTAAATAGCTGCACTAAAGGAAAACATTATTAATAGGTTGCCCATTAATACTTTAATTAATCTTAGTTTTAGCTTTTACATGCAACTACTTTGAAAAAAACTAAAAAGAATATTTTTTTTTTAATTAATTAAATAGTTTCATGAGAAATTTAATGTAAGTTTGGTTGGGGTTTTTTGTTTTATTTTGTTTTATTTTGTTTTGTTGTTTTTTTGTTTTTTTTTTTTGTTTTTTTTCCCAAAAAACATTTCTACTTTTTTAACAACCAGTTCTAGAAATGGGAATGCTACCCTGATTTTCTAATTCCAATTACTTTCAGATTAGCCTGAATGACTAGCCTTTTTTGAAGATGTGACCACTGCTACATATCTCAGGTTGGGCATACGTATCAGGAGTCATTTTTCAATGTACTGAAGAGATATATTCTAGTTAGTCAAATTGTTGAAGCAAAAAGATCTGAACTTTCCACTGATTAAATAGAAATCCTTTCATTTCACTTCACAGTGAAACATTAATTCATAACAATGTTACATCAGTGTCATAGATGTTCATCAGGTCCTTCAGGAAGTACAAGCTGATGGAATTTTAAGGTGAACAAATTAGGCACTAGTATAGTATAGTTGCTTATAATTTCTAAAAAAGACTCAGTTCAGCTTGAAACCAGGAAAGACAAAACTCCTATCAACTTTTTGGTAGAAAGAATCCAGTGAATTCATCTGGAGTCATTCCCATAGAAATTGAAAAGAAATATTAAAAAGCAAAATTACCTTTCTCATATGTTGATGAATATAAAGCAAAATTATTGCCTTTTTTGTATTATGGTTCAAAGCGAGAATCACAAGTTCTGAAGTTTTCTTTTTCTTAATAGATGGGACTGGTCTCATAAATGTCATAGTGCCCTTTTTACATGATTTAGTTTCATAGTTCAGGAAAGACATTGCAATTTTGTTACACTTGGAACTAGTTTAGCTGAGAAGTATATGATCCATTCAAATAACAGGAAATACCTTTTCATGGTTTAGAGAATATTGTTTAGTGTGGGGAGATAAATACTCTTCTTAGTGATTACATTAGAAATAATAGTTGTGTTCAGTCCAGCAAACATGGTTATAATTAGAAAATGAAGGCTGACACTGAAATGGATTCCTTTCACTTTGACTCATTCAGCTGTGATAACATCACTTGCTAAAGGGAAACTCCACTCCCACCACTTGGTTCTTTCACTCCTTCATCCGCTACTTGTTCTCTTGGGAGTCTTCTGACAACTTCATTTTGATTTGGACAATAGGAAACATGTCCTTCAGTGCATCTTCTGCAACCGCTGTTTATCCTTCCAACTGCAAGCCTCTAGAAGACAGGTGAAAGAAGTGTTCCTGTTTCATAAAAAATTCAAAATATAAAATTGGAATGAAAGGTCAAAATATTTTTCATTCATCCAAAAGAGAAAAAAAAAAGGCAGATCAGTTGAGAGAATGCACTTCCTTTTGATAGATTCAGAACCCTTCACATGTATTTTGACTGTTTTAAGTGATGCATACTCAACTTTCAAAATAAAAAGTCATGTTGAAGACAAAAAATATTTTAATATCAGTATTGGTATCATACATAAGCATATGTTTCATTTAATAAATTATTTAACTAATGAAATACTAAAAAATAACTTTCTTAGAAAAGAAGTATGAACTCGACTTTTTTTTTTTTTAAAAAACCCCTCTTTTAATGTGAGAAGAAAGATTTGCAAATTTAGTTGTAATATTGCCTTCAATTTTCTATGAAATTTTAATCATTGCAAACTGTGTTCAGTATTCCTGTACTTTCTCATACTTTCTTTTCTCCCACTCTGAGTATAACTTCTGGAAGTTAGAGAGAGAAATGACAGGAGAAACCATGTAAATTGATCTTACAACAAAACAGAAGATTAGGGATGCAAACAGCACAGCTTTTTCTCTCCTTATGTCTCTTCTTCCAGTCTCCATCAGTCATTAATGCTTTTGAAGGAGCTGATCAGAGACCTGCTACTAAAGAAACAGAAATAGAGGGCACTTCAAAAATTTCATTACAAATATTACATCAACTAGTTAATCTCACCAATATACATTCAATATGAGTGTAACAAAGTTGTATTTGATTAAAACTAAATATACTAGTGGAACAAAAATGTAATTCCTGGAAAAAAGCAAATATGAATCTTTTTAAGTACTATCTTGACTGTAGAATCAAATTTTAGTCAACTGAAGGTATTCTGAAGGTATTCAGAATTACAACTTTTCTGTGACACCTTCCTTGTGTAATGTGCCACTGCAAATGAAAGAACTATATACTTATTTGCAGCAATATAGTCAACAGAGAGGGGGAAAGGAGGTATGAGATTTTAGACATGGCAAGGTAGGTGCAGCACACGGTTAAGTAGTGGAAACGTAGCTGAACACAATGTTGGGAAGTACCTTTGATGAATTCAGAGTGGTATGTCAAAACTAATAGATATTAATAGCAGGCAACTACACAAGTATAGTGCATCTACAGACATGCACAAACATCTTCTCATCAATCATCATTTTTGTAGAGGCAACTATTAATGGCCCTAAAACTGGATTGTATCTTTGACTATCTTGTACTAATAAAATGTTACCTAGGCTTGACTTGGAGGCTGTGAAGTCAAATAGTAGTTTATAACAGGCATCCCCAAACAAGATGGTATTAGAGGCACACGATGATACCAGATGTTCCAGAGCTATAAACACTACTCAGAAATGGTCAATTAGTATTTGCTAAAGGAATGCAACCTTGGGAACAGAATAGAACCATTTTTGCAAATAACAGAAAGTGTAATGAAAACTATCAAGCGTATGTAAAACCTAGATGAAACATGACATACTGAGAAAAGCAGGAAAAAGAATCTGGGGGGGAAAAAAAAAAGTAAGCTTGCAGTTAGAAATTGTACTGAATAACCTCAAGGACGCTCAATAACAAGAGGGAACAAGTCACCATCTCAAAAATTAGCTTCAAAAGAGTTGGGATGCTTATGACTTGCCAAACAACACACTGAAAATGTCAAGGATAACCTCAGAAAAGATGGTAGATTTTAAAATCTTCTGTGTGTCAGCTTTAATGATTAATTTGGAGTGAACTGTAATTGAATATTTTGGATTGTAAGTGCTAGCATATTTCTAAACAGATTAATATTAACACTTTGATTAGCCTATTAAGACTTTAATTAGACTTTCAGAAAATACTTGCTTTCAAATATAAGGTGTCTTTCCTAAGCCCACAAAAATGCATGAGGTCTTTCATCTAATTTCTCACTGTTGACATATGATTACAATTTGAATGTGAGAATAATTTAGGGGGAAAAAAAGAATATTGTATGGTTAAATATCTGATCTTTTTTTTCTTTAGATGGATTTAAAAATATTGCATAAAAGTCTGCTTTTTATATCTTATGTCAAGAATCTGTTTCAAGTTTTAAGAATTGGAATTTATTTAAGATATTACAGAGACAAATGTTTTCACTTACATCACAGTAATGTTTAGGTGTTTTAACTGTCCCCTTTTTCCTTCAGCAGCTGATTTTGTCATACTTGTCCTTGTTTTTTACTTGGATAGTTTGCCAGACCTTAAATTAAACCCCTACAAGAAATAACTTGAAACATGATCCATAGAAAAAAATTGGTTGAAATTTCACATGATCTCTATAAAGACTGACAGTACTAATAGTTGCAGGTATCTACCTTTGAGAAATTAGTTTATTTAGACACTAAGTAAAAGAGTTAGGACTAATCTATCATCTTCAAATTAAAATTTTTAGATTGGCGAGTGGTACAAAAAAGTTCAGCACTTTTGAGTTAAAAAGTCCATTTTCTTTGAAAAACTAGATATATCACAACACAACAGTGTACTGAGAAGTAGTTGACGTTGTCTCAAACTGCCTGTGATTTAAGCCTCAATGCTTTAAAATTATTCTTCAAAGTGGAAAGGTTATTTTAAATTTTCTGAGAAAATTAACTTTGAGAATCATGTTGGATAGAAAAAAGATCCTTTATTGCTCTTCTCTGTTTCCCATATAAATAGTCTTTAAAATAATATAAAATATAAAGGATAAATTAAAAAGAAAACAAAAAAACAAACAAACAAAAAACAAACAAACAAAAAAAAACACAAACAAAACCAAACTGGAGTAAGATCCAGATTTTAAGGCTAAACAAAGATAACAGCAGCAGCTCTTGCATAAGAAATGTTCATTGCCTTTTATCGTTACCTGGACATAATATAAGGGAAATATATGCCTATTAGACAATGAGATTTCATGGGATTCCCCACATACACACCCCTTCTTTCTGATACAATATCTCTGTCAGTATTTTTCATATAGTCTTCATCAAAATTTATTAAAAAATAGTAAACTTTGCTTTTCCTTTCCAAGTAATGTAATATAATTTGGAAATAGCTTCCTTTTGATACTTACTTTTCATTAAATCTCTTCTAAGCACAAAAATGTGTGTGGGGTTTCTTTGTAGTGCTTTGGTTTTTCTGCCTTTTTTTTTCCTTTCCTAGAATATACCTAAATTTATTGACCAAACAAAATAAATCAATGGAACTCACAAAATTCTATTTCAGTGATTAGAATTTGCATCATGGGAATTAAGCAAGGACTTGATACTTTCTTAACTTAGAGATTTTCATGAGAGCTGCTATCAGTTTTATCTGCCTTTGAAAACTTTAACTACAGATCTTCTTTGCAAGAGACAATAACGAGAATGTTCAAAGATTCATTCATAAGCCAATAAGATTATGCAACGTAACTTCCTCACATCTTCATTCTGGCTTCTCAAACCACTAGGGATGCAGTTACATAACATAATTAAATTCAACCATACTGCATTTAATTATAGTGACATCCAGAAAAATCCATGTATTTGAAAATAAATTATTCCTGCACTGTGCAAGCTTTCTGGGAAACTGGGACCTGAGCAATGCTCATGTAGTACATTAAAAAACACAGATGATGAAGAGATAGCATTCTTTAACAGTTGAATTTTCTTCTTCAGTCAACAGTGAACATTCACAGATGATGGACAATAAAATAGACAAAGGAGAATTTAAAATTCATCTATAATATTTTAGAACATTTTCATGCTGTTGAGGACACAATTACTATGAACAGTAGGATAAGTCTCTATCCCTGTTACCTTTCATGTATAATAAATAGGTTTTCAATAAATAATTAAACAATGAAACTGAAAACAAGGCACCTTCCCCCAACCAAAAAGTTATTCTAAAATACCATAATCATATAAGATCTTGAATTTTATATCTGAAGACTGACTTCTTAGTTTTCTTCTTTGTAAACATAGCCTTTTAACAGCAATCCCCATCTACTACTCAGAACATCCTCAGTCTTATTTAGATTTTAACACAACAGTTGTTTATTCAAGGCTTGACTGTCTGCCAGCAGAGCACTAAATATAACTGGTTTTTTGTTTGTTAACTGATGAGCAAGTTTGTTTACTATGTTAATCAGTGCACCCTTACTCCTGCCTTGAAGGCTATTTATACTAGTGGTGAATATTTCAGTTAATTGGAAGTAGAAGTCATGCTGGATCCATAAATCTTGCGTATAAGGTTAATTTTACTGTTGTACTTTCTATAACCATATATAAGTGATTTAACTATCCTTTCTGAATTTGTTTAGTCTTTCTAAAGATTTCTCAGAGCTACAGACACACTATATAATATCTTTTAGAAGAGCCACACCAAATATCAGTAGCTGAATGAAAATGATACAGTGATCTCAATCATTTAATGCCCACTAACCCTTGCCAGCCTAGCAGAATGCAGCAGTGGAGTGCAGCACCCAGGCTGCTTTGAGCACTTGCAGCTGGAGAAAACACAGGGAGCCTCAGAACACTTCATGGAGTAAGAAAAGATTATTATTAAGGTACTGATAAATTTGCTAAAAGAAAAAAAAAAAAAGTCTGATGGTTTTGAGACAGATATTTACCTTTATCATGACCAAATAATTTACTCTAGACACTAATACTGACAGATGTTGGTTTCATATCTCCATCTTTTTTTGAGATAGACTAAGGAAATGAGACTTCCATAGCCAAAGAAAGCAGCAAAAGAGCTTTCTGAAAACACTTTAAAAATCCCCAACCCTAACACTGGCAACAGCGTGTCTGGAAATGTGGCATTAATGATTCAACGCATGTAGTAAGAGATTAAAAATGAATATTGATGCTGCTAAGCACCCATTCACGTGTGCAAGAATAGGCTGGCTCCCTTGTAGTTGTTTGATGTTATCTTACATTATGTATTATATAGTTAGCAAAACAAAAGGTAGTATGAGGAAATCAGTTTCAAAAGATACAAGTAAACAGATACGTGAAAAAAGCACACAGCATGGAAAAAGCCCCTGCAAATTCATATGTTCCTATGAGGTAGCAAGAACCTAATAAGTGTTATAGACAAATATGTGCACAACCTGAAACAAAGCAAAATCTATAAAGGAAAAAAATCTAGCAACTTAGTTCATATTGAACTGTTATGCCTGAGCTCAGTAAACTATGAAGAGCAGGTTAGTAAGTGATAAATTAAAAATTCCAATTTCTGTTTATATGAGAGAGATATTTTGGAAATTATAGCATCGAGATATCTTTGATAAATGTTTTAATGAAATAAAAAAAGTATCATGAAGTGTCTTTGGAAGGGATCTAAACAAACCACAAGATATCTAACAGGAACATGTAGGTTTTTTTAATTCAGAAAACACATTAATTTAAGAGATTACTGCACCATAAGAACAAATAATTTATAATTTATAATTCATAAATTTAATATACTTTTAAATAGTCCCATATTGATAAATAGACAATAAATGCAAACACACACACACACACACACAAAAAACCAACAGAGAAATTACATTAAGCCTATAGACTGTCAATAATTGAAACAACAGAACAATGTCTATACTAGGAAACAGTATTTAAAAATTAATTGTGATGTTGAAGTCGTAGAAGTCAGAAAGCACTGGCAACATTCAGGTAGGTTTAAGAGTTATAAGTTACCTAATGATTATGTTTCCTTACAACTAGTGGAATCAGTTTGTAGGTAGCAAGCAGCAGAGCAGTAATGCTGTTCTTACAGTATGCTTTAAATTTGTGGCAATACTGCTCTTCTCCAGGTCTTTGCATTTCTTAGCTGTGTTTTGGCACGGTACTGAGTTGCAGACTTTGCCTTCTGCTTCTGCTTTCCCTTCTCTGCTTTGTCCTTTGGCTCCCCTGTTGTTCTCCTGGACGTGATTTCAGTCCCCTGGTCTCTCTGATCCACTTTCTGAGCCTCTTCATATCTTTCTGCATTGTTGGCTTTCTCTCCTTTTCTTTTCATATTTTTTTAATCTCTCCCATTTATAATATTGCACAGTTCCCACATGGCTTTGATTAATGCACTCTTTCCTTGTTTTTGCATAAGTAGGACTAAGCTAAAGAATTCCATGAACTGTTTTTAGAAGCAACTTTACATTTATTTTTATCTTCTTCAAGACTCTATCATTTCTGTTGGGTTTGGTTTAAATGTTTTGGTTCAGATTCACAGTAAAAGAGGATGGGAAAGATGGAACAATCCCCATGCACCCACTCACATGGAGCCTATGTCCCATTTCAACAACCTGAGGGATTTACTGCAAAGAAATAGAATTTAGCGGGTTATTTCTCTCACTCTACAGAATCTCCTTTCCCAAAGCCCTGGACGTAATCCGCTTTAGCCTGTGGTTTGAGCACAAACAGGTTTTTATCATATGAAGACTACCTTAACATGACCTGAGTAACTCTCTCCTGCCAGTGCAAGAGCTGTGCTTCCCATCTCACTGTGCTGCCTAGTTTTTGGTTAGTTTTTGGTTGAAACTTGTATCTTAGCCTTAGCCAAGAAGAGCATTTGCCTTTAACATGTTTTTACAACTTTTTCTGCCTCCAAGACTCTTTTTGCTTTTATGGCTCAATCTCCTAGTTCAGATTAGGTGAAATCAACATTAACTGTAAGAAAAGCTAGTGCTTCTAGGTCACTTTGCTTCTTTCCATGGAGGAAAAAAGCAAAATAGCTATAAAGAAGTTGTCTGAGTGTGTGCTCTTCTTTGTGAAAGCAGCAGTTCTGAGTTACCTATCTGTAGTAAATTTGTTTATTTTCAGGATCACAGTCAGGTAGAAATAAGGATTAGATCACTGCTGAATTTTCAGGTTTGTGTGAGAAGAAGCACAGAAGAATCTTGAGGGGGAGAAAGATTGCAGGCAATAACTCACAAATTCATCCTACCCAATTTAAGGCACCTAACTGAAATACTTAAGAGTGTAGTCAACCTTGTAAAGTCAAAAGAGAGAGCCACTTGAAGGAGAGACCTAGACACTCTTAGAAGACAGTTCAGACTGAAAAGCCTCCTGGTGGTCTATATCACTCCCTTTGATCAAGGAAACTAGGTATGCTACAACCTTACGTTAGGCCTCTTCCTCACTGAAAGGTTAAGTGGAATGAATATGGTTCAAAAAGCATATTCTAAAACAGCCTGGGTCATATGAGGTTGGAAATAGGTGCCTAATAGAAGGATACAAAGAGATAAGTGCTTAATTCCTAAACATACTTTTCATGGTTGTCAGAGCCCTGAGGACATCCACAACTCTGCCTGTCTCTATCCACCCCTGAAGGGATCCCTCCACTCTGTCCATGGCCCAGGACTTCATTTCACCCTCCTGGGCCATCATGCCCTGCCCCAGCAAAGTCATTTGGCCTGTCTACAGCTCCCTATGCCTTGCCTGGCTGTGGGTCCACCCCAGGCTTATGTCCTGGGCCAGCCTCATCCATCCCAACCCCAGGGAGGTACCCGGTACCCAGGGCTGAGGCTGTCTTGGTGCCCCCTAGGTGTTCTGCTCCTATGTAGGTGAGACATGCCCTGTTAGGCAGACTCCCTCCCTATGGACCTGAGGAACCTCTGCCACTTGCCCTGGGGAGTCCCTGGCCTCCACTATGCCCACTATGCAGTTTTGCTTTTCCACATGGCTTTTTTTCCACATCTCTCTGCTCCATTTCCCCTTTAGTCGCATCTCTGCTTTCAGAGAATATTTTTGTCATATATCTCTTAAAGCAGGATCTTTGGGAGCGTTTAGGTGCCTAATGAAGCAGATTTGGACTAATAGTATTTTTCACACTGCCTAGGCACTTCAATTCTATTGAAAAATCAGCACAAGAATGTTCTTTCCTCTTCATTTTCATCTGTGTTGTCATTTGTATCCCCATTACCCCAACACTGGGCAAAAGGGTGAGTTGCAAACCCTAGGCAAAATTCCACATATCATTGGGAATCTGGAGAAGGAGAGGGGAAACAGACTGGAACAAAGTATAACCAAGTGGAAAGAGGATAGCAAATCAAGGTGATATATAATGGTCCAATTCATTGCTCTGCAGAGCTCTCATTACTCAGGGGTGCCGAGCAAGCAGGCTCTGTCACACCTGTGGTGGGCGTGCAATCAATCGGCCCACATGCATTGGATTTGCTTGTTGCCTGCTCATGAGCCATTCAGTCAGAAACTTGGTAAATCCTTGTTAAAATAAAAAGACCAATAGTTCACCATTAAAAGCAGTATGCCTATCTCCAAAATTATTAAAAGAGGCAGTTGGATTCAGTGTTGGGTGAAGTAAAGGAGGGAATATCTTGCTCATGAGAAAATGTGTATTGAGAAAGACACATATGTGTGGGATGGGGATCTGAAGTTTTTTATGTACAAGAAAGGAGTATTAAATATCCTTCAATTCTGCCATTTGTTTCTAATGTTGAAAGACAATTCAAAATGTTTCTCCTGAAGAAAGCTGAAATGGACATTCAGCAGTTGCATTCTACAAAAGAAGCATGTTGTGGACTAAAGCTTCCCAAATCATCTTAAGAACTAGTATGGGACACAATTCAAAAATTTGTCCAAGGTCTTTTGAAACCTGGCTGCTACCCAGACTTTTGAGGTGTTTTACAGACAGTGATGTATGTTGTCAGGCTCTTTATATGGCTGTCTGGAGGTGATAGCTGTGCTGAGAATAGATAAGGTAATTGGCACCATGCTGAGGTTTAGGAAAGGCAGACTTATAATGCCCTGGGTGATGTTGTGAGGGCAACAATTCCAAAAGAATTACAAAAAAAATTAAAATTCAATGTCACATAAACACAAGCTCTTTATCATTTGGGGTTAGAACTTGGAAGGAAAAGTCAAGTAAAAACCTTCAAGTGAGCACACTTGTCAAAAAGACTTTGCAAATGTAGTGACAGGTGGTCCACACAGCAAAAGGCAAGACATCATTTTTCAACCACAAAACAACTGCTTCTTCTGAGAAGACAGTAACACAGTTTCTTTAAACGTGAGGTTTTCTCTGACAATAGCTTTTCCTCACAAGGCTCTCAAATCACTTTATAATTCCCTCATTTCAGTTTGACAAGAGTTCCATGCAAATCAACTGCAAATAACCAGACTTAACCAGTATCTTTACCCAGATGTGAATATGGACATGGATGATGAAATGAGAAAATTTATGAGCTACTGTGAAGATCAGCCATTCTTGCAGTGTCAACCATCCTACTCTTGATTGGGCTGAACCCTGAAGCCTGTTTCCTGCAAAATGCTTCTGTACAATTTGCAGACTCAATGCATGCAGTCACTTTCCAATTAACTCCAGACAGTGGGACAATTTACACAAAGCTACTTCTTGTACACTAGAGACAGCTCTTGAAAAATAGGTTGAGATGGTACTTATATTCAATAATAATGAATGACTTCCAGGAAAATCTTTGTGTATGAAAGCATGTCACTAGATTAGGCCCAAAGTTAGTATGGCTGTGTGCATTTAGGTCTGTGCCTGTGCTAAAAGCCTGATAGTCATGAGCTTGTTTTGGGAATCCAGATCCAGTTTTGGTATCGAGATATTTCTGATGTCATTTTCACAGGATTTATAAGATGTACAAGTTATCCATGCACAACAGAACTCATAGTCTAAATTTTCGGGTAAATTGAGTTGACAGGCAATCGGTTAAAGATGGAATTAAAATCTGTTAAGTAGGTAGAAATTATGGTCTTCCTATGTGATAAAATATATATCAAAAATTCCACAAAAAGATTTTATTTCATCTCCAGATCTTAGTAGTCAGGGAGACAACAAACTTAGGTTTTACTTTTTTCTTTCAGACATTCTACATAATACCTATATACTTGATTTTAACGGTAGAATTACTCCTGGGTGATTTAACAATCTTATCATACATATGTACCTATGCAGAGTACCATGAAAGTCAGGAGAGAGAAATAGGCATTCTTCTTTCTGTTCCACTTTATCTTTCTTTTTAATGTTTACAAAAGGAAGAAATTCCTGGAAGTGTTAGCATCTCTTCACTGTCTATATAAAGGGAGTTTGGGTGATGAGCTTGAATTTAAATGCGTACTGTAGACATTTGAGCAGATGAATTCCATTTGAAACAACTGCTGTAGATGTGATATTATGAGAAAAGTTTATTAAACTGGTTTAACTTGTCAGTCCTGAGCAGAGTTTCAAGCAAACAGTATACTCTATATATTGATAATGGTGCATGCTACTTTTCAAATGTGAACTATCATAGTATCTTGGATGCCAAATTCTAAAGAGGTATCTTGTTCTCTTAAGAAGAAAGTCATTAAGGAAAGAATTAGAACATCATCCGAAAAAGTAAAGAGATTTTATTCTTTTAGGAATACTTCTGGAAAAGTATTAGGAATAATCTGCTAAAAAAAAAAATAAATATCATGATTCCATCAGTTTTCACTTTGGATTTGCTTGGTTAGAGAAGAAGGTGAATATAGTATGACAACAGCTTACATACATACTGCAATATGTTTTCTAATTTCTAAGACAAAGGGATTGTAAAAAGACAGGTCTCTGTAATGAAACATGACCAGGACCAGAAAATTACATATAGGATAAAGAGGTAGAAAAAAAAGTTATGATTCAATATGGCTTGAATAAAATATTTTTTTATTTATGAAGAAGGGTGTTTGATTCTTAGGGGAGGGCTATTTTATGCTTTACGTGCCTTACACTGGTCCACTTCAACGCTACAAGGCCTGCTTTGTATGTATTTGGTTTGGGACCAAAATGTTACATGCAGAGAAATATTGAAATGTGAAGTTCTGTAACATATTCATTTTGAGAAAAAATTTCAACATTTGCATTCCTTTGCAGCTATTAAGTCTAAATTAAGGCAGTTCTACTGTTAGTCAGATGTGCCAGTGTGTTGTCATAGTGAGTCATTCTTAACCTAGGAAGTCCTTTCTTAGTGACACTATCAATCTAAGGAAACTGAGAATGGATTAAACAATGGAGTTTTAGCTGACCAAATACTTGTATGGACACATTTGCCATCTTGAAGCTCTTTTGTCATGTTCGAATTTCTGGACTGGTTTTGAGGGTGATAATTTCAAAGATGAGGATATTGCCTTTATAAAAAAGCGTTTTGGTTAAACTAAAGTGGCTACCAGTTAATACCAAACAAAAGATAACTCACTTTATCCTCATTTAACTCTCCACTCCATCACTCATCCACTCCAAAAATGCCATAAATATTAAAGCTTTAGCAATCGCTGAAAAATAACGTTCTTCTTACAGAACCGGAAATAGTGAACATATGTAAAACCTAGCAGCTAAGAAAAGTGTGTTTAAACAGTAACCTAGCGTCCTTGATACAAACATGATTATACAAGACTTATTCCTAAAAGAAAGGGTTTTAATGTTTGTTTGTTTGCTTGTTTGTTTAAACAACATGAAGGGATTCCAGAAAATACCTTTTTAATGACAAGAGAATCACAGAATTAGAAAGCTATTTAATTCCACTGTTATACAAATCATAACACCAAAGACATCTCTTAATGTGAATCAACTACACTTCCAACAACAGAGATGTAGAGAAGAAAGGGTAGAAGCTTCTTAACATGTTTTCTTCTAAAAGACAAAGATAGAATTATTTGATGTGGATAATTAAAACAAATTTCAGATCCCAATGTTTACTTTACTTGGACTTGATAATACAAACCTTGCAGGCAGCCTAAAGCAGTAGCTTAAATGTTAACGAAGGAAACTGAGATGAAAGGCAGCACATAATATTTGGTTGCAGAAAATGTTAGAAATATTATCACTGTAGAAATGTTTTAGGTTAAAATGATAGCATCCTCAGAGGAACTTAAATGTTTTTTATTCATCAACTGAGGTCATGGAACAAAAGAAAAGAAAAATACAATATTAGTAAGAAGCAAATAACAAATAAAGTCCCGACTTGGACTGTAAAGCAACAAGTGAAGAAAACAGTTGATCTATCTGGAGTCCAAAATTTTCATTAAAATCTGTGTGTAGGTTTTTGGTTTCTAAGTTTATATTTAAAACTGGGGATTTTTTCATAAAAGAAAAAACCCTACATTTTCAAGCTCAGTAATAACAGTATGTAACATGGTACACATGTAATTGCAGAGAATAATATTTGTCAGGGTGTTGCTCAATAATATAACTTCTGGCTCTGTAGCTTGATAAAAGAATAAAAAAGAGAAAATAATTTCTTAGTTATATCCATTATTAGTCTTTGCGTACGATAATATGAATCCAAACTATTTTGAACCTTTATAATATTTCTTTTTTAAATTATCTTCTAAAAACATTAGCAAGTTAAAACTTTTAAGAAATGAGGAATGATTACTAATTAAAAAATTGAGGAAATAGTCCATGCAGCAGTTTCCTCAAGGCAGTGAGGAATTTTTTCTTAGAGAAATAAAGTCCATTTTCCTCATACTAAGATCTATTTAAAAAACTTTAAAAAAGCTAAATATATGCTTTAGATAAAAAATACAAACAGCTGAGGACAACTAGAATCTTTGACAGAAATGAACATGTAGAAGACAAATTAACTGAATTTAAACTCCAAAATAATTAAAAAATATTAATAAAGTCATAACTGATTAGAAAAGGTAATCTATAAACACTAGTTCAAAGGAGAGTTTTAAAAATATAGACCATACCTATGTGGTTTGAAGATTCCAGAATTTCATCAACACTTTAACAAATGAAGAGCTTGCCATTTCAACACTAGGCCTACTGAAGGAATTTACTGCCTAATTGCAGTCTTTGATAGCCAAATTTAAAACACCAATCCACAGTGTTTTCAGTGAGGTGGCACCCAAAACACCTGGATGTTGTACTAACATCATCCCTATTGCTCTTTGCGAATGTCAGGTACTTAACTGCTGGGGACATCTAAACATTTAATCCCTTTCCTATTTATGATGACAGTAGAGTAAAAATAATATACTGACAGTAGTAAAAAAATTATCAATCCCACCTCTTCTAAGTATAAGTTGAGAACCAGAAGGAACAAATAGAATAGCACATTCTCAGCCATGCTCACCAAACTTACCCTTGTGTAGAAGCCCTCAGTGATACCATAATGCTTACACAATCATTGGGATATTGAAAATTCAGGAATGGGAGATTTGAATTTTCAGGAGTGTCCGGAATGTTCTGCAGAAGGCTTCCTGATACAGTGAGTCACACTCTTTTTCTAATTGCTCTTTGACATTGTGGAAACTACTTAAGTGTCAGTGGCAAAAATTTTGGTTAAATGCATGACTAAATCTGGGCCATCAAGATTATTTATATGGGCACACAGTGACGGATTCTTTTATAAATATAAATCAGGGTCTTTTTTCTATGGAGCAGATACGCAACTCTGAGTATCTTTAAATCCATGCCTATACGAGAGCGAACGATGTAAGTAAAACTCATTATGTCAAACCAAAAATAGGAATACTTGAATTTACGCCTCTAGGATTTCATCCAACTACATTTGTTACTAGACTATTAAGTGTGCAATCAGAAAATAAGAAGAGCTGACATATTTATCTCCAACAATGTATTCATAGCAGTGAGATTATAGCAGAAAGAACAGCTCTAGCCTCAAGGTAGATGCTTATTTCATTGAGAGAGGTAAGCAGGGTTTCATTTCCCATCTACATTTTCTGTGGAGTAAATGACTCCATATTCTGCACACTGTGTTTTGCAAGCCTTTCTAAAGGATTATAAATTTTCCTCAATTTTATTCTGCCTTTGTCCATCAATTAGCAATGCAGATTTCAGAGTTGCTGAGTCTCAGACACCTTTATGTATTTAGCTCTTAAATCTTTAGAATTGTTATGTTATGATTCAAGGAAATGTAGCAAGCAAGGGTGAAGCAAGCAAGCAAGCTGTGGTGTGTGGATGATGGGCTTCTTGGGATACAGTGACTACATCTACAGTCATAAAAGTACAGAAATAATTGATGGCCAAAACCCACTTAGGACAGCAGTATACAAAGACATAAAAAACTCAAAACAAAAAAAGCCCGCAAACTAAAACAAAACAGCAGCATTACAGTTAAGAAGGTGACTAACCTAAATACAGTTCTTCCAGAGGTGCTTGCCAGACAGGCAGGTCAAAATGTGGAATTAAGTAGCAAAAGAAGAAATACAGAAAGAGCTAGAAATCAGTCTTGAGATAAAGAGAGAGGAGGAACTCTGTACAAACTTTCAGAAAAGGGTAAAATGCAATATTGCATAGATTAATGGGATCAAAAGGATAAGATAAAACTTGATGCATATTTGCTTGGGATAATTATAAACTGTTCTCTAGAGTCATTTAGTTTTCCTCTGGTCATTAAGCATTTTAATGTGTTTCTGTGTCATACTGGTATTTGAGTTTCACATGGACTCCAACTTTCAGACTGTTATTTCTATAGATAATAAAAAATTCTGTATTTTACTGAAATATGACCTAGTAATTTTTCCAAGACACGGTACCTGCCTGGTCATATCAACAAAGAATTGCACAACACATTTTTTGAGTAGGTTTATGTTTGGTTTTGGTTAGTGGTTTGTTTTTGGGGGGTTTCTTTATTAGTTTGGGATCTTAGTTTGCTTGTTTGTTTTCGGGTTTGTAATTTTTTTAATAAAGAAATTATAAAGAAAAGACAGGCTTCTTGAATTTACTATCACCTCAAAAATATTATTTTTTTTGCAGTGGTTTTGCAATTCAGAAACTGAAGATGGGCTCTTTCTTCCATAGAAATAGTATCTATTTTTTAAAAAGTTCAAAAGTACTAAAAAAAGATGAAGACATAAGCATATTGTTTATCTTTTCAAAGACCTTATCTCTTGCTTACTTTCCACACATTTGTTACTTGTCACTTGCCTAGGTGAAAGCCTATACACTGTCTTTGCACCCCTAACTGACCTTTGCACCCTGCTGGCAGCCCAAGATGCTTTCTAAAACACGGGCACACTGGTGAAGCATGTTCAATTTGTCCACCAGAACATCCAGAGTTCTGCCAAGCCGTTTTCCAGGCAGCAGACCTCTGCCTGTACAGGATTTTGTTTTTCTGTTTGCTGAACTTTGCAAGATTCCAGTTGTCATGTTTCTCCAGCCTGTCAAAGTCCTTTTGAATGGCAGCACAACTCTCTGGTGTACCAGCATCAACTCTGAATTTGGTATTATCTGAAAACTTTCAGGAATTGCACTCTGAGTACATAAAATTGCACATTCAGTTTACTAGCCCAATCTACCACCCTCTTACTGGATTAGTGCTCATCATCTCCCTCCAAAGTTCCTACTTTAAATCTTTTTACAACTAGTTGATCACCCTGTTGGCAGACTGTTGCCTTTGATTTGACCTGTAAGCCATGGCTATTGCCAGTGATTTATATCTAAAACACTTTCTAAAAAATCTATATGGTATATATGGTATATTAGGAGGTAAAAAGACAACCTTTCTTCTAGAGTTCCTTTTTTTTTTTTTTTTTTTAAGTAGGCCCATATCTTTAGTCTTCCAAAGCTGTTTCAAAAATAATCCCACCTTCTTAAGATGTTGCTCAGTTTCCCCACTCCCATATTATACTTACTCTACTACTTGCTGTGGTAGTTCCTCCTCCTGTTATAAATTAGTTACTTCCTGAGAGTACAATACAAATCTGTGTTCTTTCACTGGACAGGAAAAAGTAATCACTTGCAAGAGTTGACTGCATGCATAGATATATAGATAGATGGATAGACAGACAAACAGATATATGGAGATACAGCCAACTCATAATTAACAATTTCCTCATAAATGGGAATTATGAAAGACAAATTTTTCAGAGATTTTCATATCTTTGTTAGTAACCTTATAGCCTTGCCTGTGTTTGTCTTACCTCACATGAAAATATAAAAAACTATAAATAGACCAGCCTTGCCTTATTCACTCTTCCTTCCTAAACAAACATAAAGACAGTCTGTTGGACACCAAACTCATGGAGGGGAATTTCAGCCTGTTCGAAATTTAGAGTTGCATCAGCTGTGGGTTTGCTTTACAGACAAACTGTAACATAAACAAAGTGATTTCATATCCCCATTTTAAATGTAACAGTCTCAACATCATCAACATTCTGAATGCAATTTCTCCTGTCCTGTGTAAACAAGGATTTTTGCAAATGTTCAGTCACTGTACAAGGTGAATTAGGGGGTAGGTGCCTAACTCTGAATAGAGAGTTATTGTAGTTCCTGCATAATAAAGTATATGTGGAAATATGAAGGTACTGAGGTGTCTCCATGAAAAGAATCACATATGGGGCTTAACTTCAGGAATAAAAATGAAGAACTTACATGGTAATAGGTCATGACAGTCTGTGAAGAAAACCCCACCAAAGAGGTTATCACAATTTAAAAATCAGTTTGCATCACTTTTAATGAGAAAAAAAAGCTTAAGAAGTTTGGTTTAGAGAATGATAATAGACTGAAAAGCATACCATGCATCAAACAAAGAATTTCTCAACAGAAACCTTTTAAAAGATTTAACTCAGATACATTGGAATAAGTCAAAATTTTTATTTTTTAAAGGAATAATTAGCATAGATTACTAATTGGAACAAAGTTATTATTATTTGGTAGAGGATGTGAATTTGTTACTTTTTCTGTTCATCATACACTGGTTGCCCACAGGTTAATTGTTCTACAATTGCACAGACTGAACTAGTCACATGTTGTAAGCCTCCTTCATTCTTTCACACTGTTTAGAGTGAAAAAATTATGTAATTACCAATCTGAGCACTTTTTTGTCCCCCAGAGAGGCATCCGGAATCTAGAGAGTTTGTTGTGGATTAACCCCCTCTCTCTTCAAAGAGAAAATGAATAAAAAATAAAAGAAGTGATGCCAAATCCTGACTGCTCCCCAACAGCCAACCAATGAGTGTGTTATTGACACTGTTTTAATGTTTTAGTAGCACCATACCAGCTACTATGAAGAAAATTAACTCTATCCCAGCCAAAAGCAATTAGCATTAATAAATATTGCTATGAGGGGTTCTACACATCACTCTCTTGTTCAAAAGTACATATACTTGCATGCAAATCTGTCTGCAACATGGTCCATACAAATGTTTAGGAAAACAAAAAACCTACTTTGCATCAAAATTTATCTTTGCCTCGAAATATCTGATTACTCTGAAATATAGGTTTTACAAAGTGATCTCTAGTTTCTGTATTGCACCATTTTTGTTTATATAGTCATTACTTTATCGTACTAAAAACGTGTAGACCCAGGCCTCTTACATCCAGTTTGTACATAAACATGCATATACATAAAGTTCTTCTATTTCTACTTTCTAATGCAAGATCAATGATATGTGGAATCCATCAAATATTAAGCATTCTTATTTGCACAATGTAAATATTAGGTACTAACTAGATATTCAGCATATTGGATAATGTAACAATTATATTTTAGTTTTCTACAGAAACAGATCAGTTACTGAATCAAGAGCAGAGACCAATATTTAATGGAAAACAATTAAGATAGCTTTGCATTGACTGCCTAAATCTATTTCTATAGTAAAGATAACATTTTCTGTTTACTACTCTGAAACCTGAGAGTTATAACTATAGTTCCCAAGGTTGGCATATGATTAATGAGTCCTACCCTCTGCTGTATTAAAGAATGGAATGAAAACTTAATGGCCAAAGAACGCATATATATCTTCAAAAATAACAAATAAACTAAGAGATAAAAGGTGTCTAAGTTGTTCACAATTCCCTTGGTGCTGATATTTTTAGAAACAGGGGCACACATACGGAATCAATAGCGGTACATCTTGTGAAACATTCAACCAGCTCTCTATTGGCTTACGTAGTTAAATAAGATTTGGAATACAGATAATCCTTATATCACTAAGTTAAAATAATTCAATAAACTAAGCAGAAATAAGTTGGAATCCCACAAAGGAAGGTGAACATAAAAAGTGAAATGAGAATTTGCTCAGAATGGTTTTGCAGTTGAAAGAGCAAGAGAAAAATCAGTTTGCTAGCTTGAGATATTTGTCTTAGAGGTAAGCTCTCCACAGTCTTTGTTGTATCTGAACATTTATGTATGTGTCTATGTGTGTGTGTGTATATATATTTATGCATTAGACAATTGCATTGCCTAAGACTGCTATGATGAGAATGTGTAGACAGATGCAATACAGGGTACTACACTGAGGAAAAAAACTTCATTAAATGTACTTATTAACATCACACATCATGATAAGGATAAATTTTTATCACTTTCAATTATTTTCTCTGCAGATACAGAACTTTAGTGTTTATATTTATGTGTGTAAAATAGTTGAATTAGTTGTGGTTATACAATACCACCAGGCTGATTTTATATAGTTGGTACAGATGGGAAGTGCCCTTGATAAGCTTCAGTTGTTGAAGTTGAGGTTCTTCTGTCAGAACTATAGTGGGCTGTCCTTGCTCTTATTGATTTTGGTTTATTTGATTGGTTACACTTGTAGATTTTATGCTATTGCCTCCCTTGCAAAAGGGTAGGTTTCATTTCATCCTGATTTTTTTTTTTTTTTCCCTTCGCTGGTCTCCTGTACATTTGACAGAAGGTCCTGCCTTTTTGCACTCTTTTACTCATATCTTGTTCTTTGCCAGCATGGGTGTCTCTTGAGTTACATCTGTTCTTCTTTACCCCTTTAGTGGTCCTGTATCCCACATACTTATGTAAAATACTTACAGCTTGTTCCATTTGGCTGTTCCACCCCAGATTTATAAAATGTTTAACTACTGCTTTTAGTTATATATTTTAGTATGTAAGATATATTCAAGGAGAGAATATCATTTATATAATGGTCAATACAAAGTGATATTATTTATATTGTGATTGATATACACAATTTCTTGGTGTACAGACATCTGTTTTGGCTATGTCTTTTACTGAGCCTAAGAGGGCTGTCTCTGAGCCCCCATCCAGAAGCAAAAGGACCAGATCAACACCTGTCAGAATGGGGTAGTCCCATCTGCTTCCGCTGAACTGAATCTGGCTGACTATTCACCTCATAGTGAATTCAGGTGGTTAAAGTGGTAGAAAAAATAATCCAGGAAGAATCATTTCATTAAATTCATTTATTTTGTGACCCAGTGAAAGCTGGAGGTATGATGCTGGAGGCACGATGATGGGGAAAGATGGCATTTAAATAGGTTTGTGTCAGGAAGGAGAAGAACGGGAGGAAGCAGAGAAAGTGTAGGAAATCCACAGTAGACATCTAGGGAAGGAAGTATCAAAAGAGAAGTTTCCTTCATTCTGCAAACAGAAATCTTTCAACTTCCTCAGTCATGGTGTGTTTTCAGCCATTCAGTAAGGCTTCTCCACCGACGCATCATCCTTTACTGCCTTCCTGTTGTCCTTTCTCAGCTGCTGTCAATGATGATTGAAAACTATCCCCATTCAGAATTCTGATTTTGAATTCATTAAAAAGCAGTAGGTAACTGAAAAAAAAAAAAAGCATACCATGGAATACAGTGAAAAGTTACTTTCTCTCTCTTTTATTTCAGTCCCCCCTCTCTAATCCTTTGCTTATCCTTGGCCCAATTTTGTGTTTCATATCTAGCCAAGGCTCTTTCTTGATACGAGCCTAGAAAAGAATGGATCAAACTCTTATATATGCTGGATATTCAAAGGGAAAAACATAGCTTTCCCTGGGTGAATGACAGTCATTTATGATATTTATGGCCCATTAGAAATAACAATAGACTTGAGTGCTGAGTGAAACAGTGTAATGTTTGAAAAAAAAAAAGGAAATGGACTTAATAGCAGACAGGAAAAAGTAAAACTGTGAATGAAGTAGACAATGAGATTCCTCACATTAGTATCTTCAGTTGACTGGCATTTTTGTCCGTTTGTTTTTCCACTTTTGGTCTTTTTTTAGACCTTTGGTCAGTGACACAGATTAGTTGCCATGGTCATGAAGCCACAGATGAAGGAGAGCCCAGGAAACCCTCAGCACTCATGGTAACCTTCACAGTCTTTCTGGACCTACAGCCTAACGGTAGAACTCTTATAATTGTGTTTCACTTTCATCCACTTTTTATGAAAATTTACAATAAAAATAATAACATGATTACATGAGAACTGCATATGGTTTTATTAATAAATATAATTTTGAGTTGGTTTGTGTTTACAGACCAAATCAGATTGTTTGTAAAGCTCCTAAAAAGATTATAAATAATTTTCTGAGGAAGAAAGCCAAGTACACAGAGGCTAACAAAGTAGCCTAACGTCACTTACAGAGCTGGAATTTGAAATGAGAACTCATAGACACAGGTCAGTGAGCAATTGTAGTGGAACCTGCCTCTGTTTTAGTATGGTAATCAAGATGATGTGATTCCCATAAGAGTTCCATTTTAATTTGTCCTGCATGGATAAAAGGCAATTTAAATTGAGAAGTAACAAATGTATTATTCTACATAAATAAAAAATGAAATAGAAAAAAAGGTCAGAGAAATCAGTCAAGCAAAGAAATAAAATTTTCACTAAACCAGTGGCAAGCTTTTAATCCTGAAAATGTTGCTATTGTTATATTGATTCTACAGGACAAAATTGCCTGAATTCTGAGAGGAGAAAGCTACCACTTTAAGTTTCCAGAGACATTTAAAAAGAAAACAAAAACCCAACCAAACCAAAAAAAGTCGCTGATCATGTGGTCTTAAAATAAACGCATCATTTAATAAGCAGTTATCTTGTAATTTAAATAGCGATCTCCCGAGTATATTTTAGCTACAAAGTGCTCTCCTGAAATATGCCAAACACTAAACTTTCTTTCATATATTCCAAAGAATAATTAGGTGAGCTAAAAGTGTGCTTGCTTATATCAAGTGTACATAGAGTTCCAATCTATGGCTTAGATTATAGAAAATAGAAAACACTGAGATGTGAAGGGGTTTATAAGGTGTGCTGGAATAAGTTTTTAGACTTTCACCAACATACACAAAAAGATACACTTGCCAGTGTATTTAGGACATCAGACATGGGTAAAAAACCTAAAGGTTCTCAGCAACAGGCACAGTAAAACTAAAATAAAAGGATTATAATTTTACCATTTGTATTTCTAGAATAAAACTAAATATAGTAGAAAAATTGAAGTAGATAAAAATCTTTTTTTCAGATGTCATAAAGATAAACAAAATTGTTGTTTTTATTGAAATTAAAAAAAAAAAAAATCCAACACAGCATACACAGCAAATCAACATCAAAACAACAGGCATCTTATTTTGGTGCTATCACATTAGTACCAGATGATTTCATGAGAGAAATTAATGAGATTTACTATTTCTTAATAGCTAGTCATCAGCCAGTGAATACTTGAGGTTATTCTTTGTCATGATGATTCACAGGACAGAAAATACAAATTGAATTATTCAGACTGAATACCTGGGATCTGTATATATTCAGTAATTTAGGAGATCAGAATGCTAAAATAGAGAATGTGGTTACTTTTGGACACAAAGACTAAGTATTTATTCAAGGTTGTATAATTCAAGAAATATTTCTTTAAAAATTGATCATAAATCAAGCAAAAAAAAAGTTAGAAAGTGAGGAAACAAAAAAAAAAAAGTGTGTCACTGCAAAGCACATACTGACTGAATTTTAAGAATTAATTGTATTTGTAAGCAGGAATTAAAAAAAGAAAAAAAAATGTGGCCAGTATTAAAATCACTTAAATACAGTAAAGTCAGTATTTAACATGGCTTATTATATAATCTATAAAATCACCCTCAGTCTTTTAGATAATCTGGGACTATCTTTTTTGCCTAGGAGAATCACAGCACTTTAAGTATTTCAGGAATTTTAGTACACTTCATATTGTCAGATTTCACAGAATCAGTCAGAGGACATGAGGGGACAGGGAGGAATTTTTTTTTTTTTTTTGTTGTGACAGACTCTTGCATCAGGTTCTGAAAATTTGACTTTTTGGACTACCATATTTCACTTTCTTGAAGGGTAGAAATTCTTCCCTCTTCAAATTAACACTTATCATGAGCTCTAGCACTAATGTATTTGTTATGGTAGCAGCACATTAAGGCGGCTTATGCTGTGTTTATTTTACACCATTAAATTGACATCTGTATTTGTTTAACTGGAAAATTAAGCGTACTGATATCCTGAAGAAGAAGATAAGGTGTCATTTTTTATTCTGCTATGGATAGTGGAGGTAGAAAGCAGTTTATGTGAGGCTCTTCTCAGATGCCTTGATCTTTGCTGGAATGAAACAGAATATGTTTGAAATCTTCCCATGACCTCTCATCTTTGAGAGAGCTAAATCAGTTTCTCCAGGTTTCTAAGTTTCTCCAAGATAATCTTTAGATTTACCTCTGTTCAGGGTTCACAGAAAAATTAAATAATACCTTCTGTAGCTGTTTTGTCACACATAGTATTATCAATCCAGCAGTGGGTGACATGTGGCAAGAAAAGTCAATGAAAATTTTACAATAATGAAGTTGAAAGGAAAAAAAATCTTGTGTGATTAATTTTTCTGCTTGTTTCTTAGTATCATTCAAATAATTCAGTTTTTTACAAACTTGCCTCTTAGGAGATAGAAATCACTGAGGTAAAGTGCTGATTGAGTCATTCAAGCCACTTGGAATAACAGAGTCATAGATTCTATCTTTTTTATGTATAAAATGCTTAATGTATATTATACTATGACAATCTATAGAAGCTATAAAACTCACCAGAAGCAAAAAACCAATACATGCAAGGTATTACATAAAAGGCACTTAATTTAAGTAATGTTCAGTGTAACAGGAGTCTCATAGATAGCCAAGTAATAAAAGCAATACTGTCATTGAAATAGATTCTACTGCAAGAGTTGCAAAGAAAGAGATAATATGAAAATCTCATGGAGAACTTATTTGGATGGATAATGGCTGTGACACTTCACTTGCACTTAAGCAAATGAAGAACAATCTAACCAATACATACAGCACTGGAATCAAGATCACGAATACTTTTCAAAAATGATTGATTTGAAATGTTGTATATTGGAATTCTTCCACTTAGTCTCTTGCTTTGTCATCACATTTCTTTCCTTCACAACCTGCTGTAATCACCATCTTTTCACTCAGTATATGTCCAGCATGATGGCCCACATCAATCTGCTCTTCATCACACAAACATATTGAAATGAAAGCAAGAACCTTTCTCTGAACTGCTTCACAAGGAAAAGTTTCCTTTCTAAATGCCCTGGGCAAACTGAAAAGATAAGCATTTTCAGTGGAATGTAGCCCTTCAAATTAGAAGTCAGTGGTCTTAGCCCAGCTAAACAACTCTTGAAGATGAGAAAAGCCAAGGAGAGAAAGGATAAATGTGCCTTACATCACTGTACTGACTTTCCATCAGTGTTGGTAAGTCTTTTTTTCATTTTCTCAGTATTCATCTATGTTAAGCTTTGATGACAAGATCTCATTCTAAAGTCCTTAAAAACCCTTGAAGCACACTAAATTTTGTTAACTTCTCAAGGCTGAAATACAGGCATTTATGTATATGTGTGCCTGTCTTTAGGTGTGCATATGTGTGTAAAAAACACAGTAAATTCGTATGCCATTGGTAGTTAATCATAAGGATCTGAGTTCCACAGCCATGCTCCTTCTGCTTAAGAAAGTCAGGAACATGCAAAAGGGAGAAGGCATCACATCTGCATATCTCCTTCCCATCTGAGAAGAAAGAAGACTGAGTACAATAGCAAAATAATTCCTCAACTACTTCTTTGATATTCTTTGTTTTGTAAGTCATCCCCATGTCACTGTGAGTCTCTTTTATGTGTCTTAAATATTCATACAGGCTAAACATTACATGGCAACGTATCATGCTAAATTAAATTAGTATCACACACTGTAGTTGCATGAGGAAATGAATTGTAGTAAAAGGTGAATAATGCACAACTTCAAAGAAGCCTGTGATTCCTGCTTTGCAAATAATGAGAGCAGGCTCTGTGAACAATAGTATCTTGTACCAAACAACGCACAACAGAAAATCCAGCAGCAATGATTTATCACCAAAAACTATGAGGAGAAGAGGGAATATGTCATTAAAATTTAGTCACCGATCATCTTCAGCAGAATCCAAAAAGAGAAGTATCTCCTTCTACTACAGAATAATATTGAAACTTGTGGATATCCTTGAAACTGAGAAAGGTGAGTTTTAACTGGAAGGTACTAAATGTTTTTCACCTCTTTTGTGATATAGAATGATATATGTCCTTTATTCAAGGACAGAAACATTGCTGACATTTTTTCAATATGTACCCCAAATGTATTCTAAAAATATATCCCTCAACGAACAAACATCTTAAAGCACACTGAATTATTTCTGAATTACTGCATTATTTAGTAATTTAATTATCTATTCAGTATTTGTGTTATTTATTTAATATAATTAAATACTATGTTAACATATGGTATATAAAATCAAAGAGAAAATATCATATAGATATATTTTCAATTCTGTATCAGTGTATTCCTTATGTGAAAGTTGTGTACTTCTTTTGAAACTAGGTCAGCACCTGTATTTTGAGACAAAATCTGATATCACTCAGTCTCTATTATCTGCTTTTTGTTACGTTTCAGTGGAACAGACACAGAGAAAATGGACATAGGGACATATGGCATATGGACACCCTAGGGTCCATGTTTCCCTGTTACAAAGATCTCGGACAAGTCTGCATTCCCCCTCACTATCCCACCCCAAAATACATCCATTATATGACAGGTGACATTTGGTAAGTATCCTGGAGATGGACACAAGAACACACCCAGCTGGCTTCATCTCCCTTCCAACCATAAGCTAAAGAGCTCTGAACCGGAACTGACTGTAATGGCCTAGTTTAAAATTCATCAAATAATGCATGGATTCTTAGGGAGACAATGCTCTAGCAAATTCCTGTGTGAACACACTTTCCTTTTTTCTTTTCAGAATAAGTGTGTGTGTGTGTGGTTTTGGCTAGAGGAAGGCAGTGTAAATATCTATGAAAATCTGATGCAATAACACAAACTTAGTACTAGAATTGTGCAGTAGACAGCATCTATCTAAAAACTATGTTACTAAAGGCAATGTGTTTTTCCTGACCACTTCTGAATTTTTGTTAGTCTTTTTGAGTATTTGCATTAAATACTAACTTGTACTTTTAGGAGTTTGCTAGTGACATTGATTAATGGCAAATAATGTCAAGGGGAAAAAAGAAAGAAAACTGGGTGACACTGCAGACTTTCAAAATACTTTCCCCAAAGGCTTAATGTATGATTTGACTCAGTCCAGGAAAAGGAAGACTCAGGGAACACCTCCTGGGGCAGAAGGTAGAGGTTGTAACATTTCATTCATTTTCACTCAAAATGGGATTTGCCCATTACTTTCTAGTTCTTTGTCAAAAACTGGGGTATATAAGGAAACTGCGTAACTATAATAATAATGATAAACTATAGGATTGGACATCTATTTCACTAGGAATGTTCAAAAGGAAAAAAAACTGGAAATAAAATTTCAGATTAAACTCAATGTAGATAATATGAAGTACATTACACAGAAACACAGTACACAAATACGTACAAGAGAAATCAAAATTTAAGCAAATTACCTCTGAACAGCCTATTCCCTATCAGGAACAGGATCTTGAGCTGCGACAATTCTGCAAAGCTCAAAGTTCAGCAGCAAGCAGGAAAGCTAACGAGATGGTGAGATTACAGACAAAAATCATTCTTTCACTGCATAAATGTAAAATTCATCCACATCTTGAATATTGTCTTCGGTTTTGGGTCTGTCATCTCAAAAATATTGTATAGAGTTAAAAAAAAATAAATCAGAAATAGCAACAAGGAAATTTTGACAGTGTGAGTTGCATCAATATGAGCAAGAATACAAATAATCCAGAGCTCTTGAGTGTGGGAAAAGTGGTACTTAAGAAAGATAAAATAGAGTCCTACAAATTTATGAATGGTGTCAAGACTGTGCACAGGTATTGACTGTGCACAGGTGTTAACTGTTCACTGCATCTTATGCTGCAGGTATTAGAAAGCTCAGACTACCAAATTAGTCAGATTCCAATAAGAAAAAAGAAGGAGGCAGTTTTTCAGAAGCTGGAGCAGACATGTGCAATTCCTTGACAAGTGCTGGGAAGTTTACAAGGACTGGAGTAGAAAGGAAGATAAGTTCATGTAAAAGAAACACAGAAGCAGGAATTTCCTGTTAAAAAACAATTGGAGACTTAGAGACCATAAGGTAGAAGAATACAGCTTCCTAGGTCTTGCTCTTTTGTAGAAAAAAATAAACTGCTGATGCAGACCAAGTAGTGGGTCACACAATCCATTAGTTGGGCCCATATGTTCTAACATGATGAAGGCTTTCAAGAAAGAGTGTATCAGGAAGACTGGTTCTATGCTGACTACACAAATAACACATCACTGATGTGTCAAGCGCATAAAGGGTCTCATTTTAGCTCTTGGAATGAACTGCTTGAGAAACTGGAATGGCACCATGCCTGACTCTTGGTTGACCCGGAGTTGAAGGAACCAACTTACTAATATTAAAGGACTTCAAAACCCATGTCCATCTGGTTTATAACAACTAATTTGTACTCTCACCTTGTGCTACTTTCCTTCAGTGTTGAGCTACACTGATTGGCAAACTGTATGGGGAGGTAAAATATATAACAACGTATGAGCATTAATCACTATCTCTTTGAGATCTGAAACGAAAAGAAGCAGTTACAACTCCTTTAAAAATTGTCAAACCTATTTTATATTCCAAATACACTGTTTAATTAATTAAAGTTTGTTAAATATTTCTTTTTTTTTTTTCACCTCAACATTTAGAGCTTCAAATGAATCTTTACAATAAGATTCTAAATTTCAATGTAATTTCAATATTGATTGTTTCAGTTACTTGTGCCTGAATGGAATGAAAAAATCATTACCTATTTTTATTAATGAAATGAAAAAGAAAAAACAAAGAGTGCATTAATTACATTTTCAGATTATACTAAATTAAGACTTGTTGCAAAAAAACAAAAACAAAAACAAACAAAAAAAAACCCTACACCCAAAAACAAGAACAAAATACCAATGAAGAATGAGAAATATAGAAAATACAGAAACATCTGAAAAACTAAGAAGTTAATTGTAGAATAGAAAAAATTAAAGTACCTTCAGCCTGCAAACCTGCATACAAGCACCCGTGGGGGTTGATAAATCAAAGCACAGTTATTCATAAAGTGTTTGGAATACAGTAACACTCAGTGGGAATATCTACTCTAAATGGACAGTATTAGAAACAATGGAGCTTTTAGCTGCTTATACGCAAATGTAATGTGATGGAGGAAAAGATTAAAAAGCAGGCAATTTTAGCTTCTATAGTATAGAAACTGATCAAATCAGGGGCCTAAGGAATGAAAATCTCTTTCCATATGGCTATATGTGGCCAATCAGGCAGAATGTTTATGCAGTTCTGGGCACCTTCTTGTTCAGATGGCATCAGGAATTACAGGAATTCAGGGAAGGACAATCGATTTGATTAGACATATGAACAGAACAATTTGTGGGGAAAAATTAAAAATTATAATAGGCATTCACTAGCTAAGTTACAACTAAAAGTTTAGGTATGCAATTCATGTAGCAAATACAGTCACTAAAGCTTTTCTGAATTATATACTTTATAATATATGTTTGTAATTTGTAGGTTGCGTTTATTTTTTGTTCTTTTATAGATACCAAGGTGTGAAATTTTTTTCTCAAGAATTTGCAAAGGAACAAAGCTTGAAAATATCTGCGAGGAAAAAAAGGGTGAGAACTTCCTCAATGGAAGTGAACACACATTTTCTTGGAAAGTAACTTTAAAACATTCCAAAAGTGGTTCCTTGTGAAAATACAAATGTTTGATTTTATTGGTCAAGAGGAATAAATCTTTATATTTCTAAAGTCATGGAGACTAAAGAGTAAAAGAAAAGATACCATATATAAAAAGGAATCAGTTGCATTGTGTTATTGTCAGGAAATAAGAAAGATAAAGCGTACTGTTACAACCTGGTCCAGAAGCCCCAGGCTTTACAAGGAGTACATTTTAATGTCAGGCTTCCAGAGTTTTCACCCACACAAATGGCTTGTAAAGCCATTGGTTCTCTGGCACCTTGAATTCGTGTCCAGAGAAAAACTACATATTTTTCTCTCAGAGATTTCTTTCAATTTGGTGAGAAAATAGGCTTTTTGGCTAAATGGGTTTTGCAAAGATGATGTGCAATTTCACGGAAACATTCCTGCAGGTTACCAGAACTAACAAGCATTGCTATAGAGAACCTTTGTTACACTCAGTAAGCACAAACTCCATGCAACTTAAGTTAAGGAATTGCAACTTAAGTTAAACACAGAAAAGAGGTTTTTAGGTTACCCACAAGAGAAAGAAAAGAATAAAGGAAGAGAGTTTAAGACAAGAAAGAATAAAGAGAGAAAACCATCAAAGAAAAAATATAGTTACCACTCAGAAGGTCACATGTTGACAGCTTTGAGAAGGACAGGTCAGGGCCAAAATGGAGAACTTGTGTGTGGCTTTTTACCTTTTCATAGACTTTGGTCACTGTGGCCACCACCTCCAGGTGGGACCTTCGATTCACTGACAACTCCCTGTCCCCTGAGCCGAAGGGAGGAGTGCCACAGGTAATCGCGGGCTCTAGAGGGTGTGGATGTGTTACCAGGTGGACCTTAGTGACTGACAGGTGCCCCATGCGGCCTTCATGCCATGGCTGCTGACTGCAGCGGCTGTCTTGGCTGACCATGTGCACTCTGCTAAAGGTTTGGTACTGCTCTCCCCCCTTCCCCCAACACACACAGACACACACAGACACACATGCAGAAATGCACCTCCACAAGGTGGTTCTGACCCAGTAATAACTGATCTAGTGTCTAATATGTACTAAAATGACCATTAAAAAAAAAAAAAAGTCCTGCAAAATATCTATTTAAGTATTATCACTAGTGACAAAGCCTCATTTTGCAAGAGCTCTAAGCAGATATTGAATTACAAGAACCATGATGCAAGTCTGTAAAAGCTGCAGGAACATGCTCACTTATTTCAGTCCAAAAGGTCTTGTCAAACAATCACTAAACTTAGGGTCGGAGCTTGTGGTGTCCCCATAGATGTACTCAACATACCTCTGGAGAATTTGAATAGTCATGTTCAGCACTTATTTGAACATCAAAAATTTAGACTGCAGTTAGCTCTTTGTGTTAGACTCAGAGACTTCAGCTCCTATGTTCTTTGGTATCAAATTTATTTCTAGTTCTTTGGTCACATGCATCTTTGTAAGTCACTTTTCTTTCTATATGTACTCTTTTTAATATGTTTTTGTTGTTACTTTATATGATAAAATTAATTTTGATTTTATCTAATTTTGTCTACTGACCTGAGAATCAAAGTTTCTTTGCTTAAATAAATTTTTCAAGATTATTCTATATACATTCACAAAATACAAATGTTTTTACTCAGATTCATATTTCCTAACTGTTCAAGATATTTTGTTTGTTAAATAGAGGCTTATTTCTTAGCAAACTCCTCCTCAATATCATGAGAAAGTTATATATATGTTGTTTACTTCCACATCATGTTTAGATTAACAAAATATGGTGTCATATTGTCTCCTTAAAACACACACACGTTGGAAGACTAACAGCTTGTCAGCAAGATAAAGAAGGTGGAGAATTGTGATACAAGAGAATAATGATAGTAATATGGTCTTACTCAAATCCAAGTATCTGAAACAATGTCAAAGAGATTATTGAAAAATACAGATGAACAAATGCCTCTTTTTTTAGCTATTTTGAATTTTCCCTTGCCTTTTTTAGATATAAATATAAGACCTACTGGATTTCGGTAGAGTAGTGATGACCCATGTAACTGTACAGAGAAGGTACAAGTTGTGTGCATGCTGAATTTGGTCTGTTGGATTTTATCTCATTTTATCTGAACAGTAAATCTGTAAAATGGATTAGCCTTCAATTTTAATGTAATATTGTAAAGTATGATAAGATGGTTTGACATGATAAGGTACAATAAAAGTTTAAGAAGCTGTTTCTGGGATAACTATGGTAAGTGACCAACAACTACATGCCACTATCTAATTTACTACACCGTTTTTCTTCTATCAAGTGGTTTATAACTTCAGCAAGTATAAACAGTGGTGAATAGAATGGGCGAAGCGTTATACTTTTCAGATGTTTTAGGTATCTACTGCATTCATAATATATTTTTTTCATCTCTTTCCACAGATAACTGTGAACACTCACTTTTTCCATTAGGAATTGTTGTTTACTTAAGCTGAAATAAAGCAGAATACCTTCCTGTACTGAAATACCAAGATATAATAAAAACTCTGAATAATCACAGAATTCAATATTATTTGATGCAAACTAAATTGAAGCTAGATACTATGGAAATTTCACATCATTTCATTTGAGTCCTGTATTCAAAGTTATTTTTGGAGTGTCAGAATACTGAAAGCCTAAGACTTATTTTACTCATACAGATCTTATCTTAATTTTTTAGAAGTACTCAGAATAAAGAAGTGGGCTTTAGGGTTTTTTTGTAAACTGTCCCCTGTACTTCTAGTTTTTTAGACTATATATATTTTATGGTTACAAACTTAACTGTGTTTTCTTCCATTAAAAGTGTTCAAAATCAATGTTCATTCACTAATAATATTTTGTATCGCCTTCTAGTCCTCTGTATTAGTTACAGGTCTTAATGTGCCTAACTGCCTATATGTCCTTGTAGTACAAAACTAATTATTTCTTTATATATGCATTTTCTTAACTATTATATGTGAAAACCTGCTAATGAAATTATTTCTTGTGGTGCTGAACTTAATTTTCATCATCAATAATTTCATTACAACCTTATGGTTTCTGTACAATTCCATGAGAATGGTGTTACAATTTTAATATTATCCAAGAGCATAAGAAGGTGTTGTTATAAGGACTTAGGTTGTCAAAATGAGTTTAGCAAGAAGTTTGGGTTCTTTGAATGTCATCTCTACATAACCTTGAACATGACAAATGAGGATTTGAAGAGCATTAATAATGTATGGGAAATGCAATCTATTTTCTGGCTCCACAGTCATAATTAGGTTCTGATAGAGCCGTCTGTACCAATTTACTGAGAATCTTTTATTCAAAAAACCCCTCTACTTTTCAGAGTGTTTATCAGTGATAGTGAGAAGACATCCAAGCCAAGTTTAGAAGTAAAAGGATTAGGAAGCTGGTATAACTTAGTTGCCTTTATACCAGTTATTGTCACCATTAGACAGGTGAGCCTAGTCTGCTTCTGACTAAAGCAAGTTATACTACAATTTACGCAGAAAAGAACAGCTTCTACAACACACATAAGGCCCTCCTGAACATATGTATGTTATGGTCTATATAACACAAATAATAAAAAACAAAAATCAGCTAGCAATATCTTTTGTGCAAATATTAGCCTAACAGTCTAATATTTAGACTAAAATCCCTTGTTATGAAGATGTTTTATTATGATGACTGTAATATTCACCAGAGCTGTGGCCTTTCATTTTATATTAGAATTACTTGTCAATTTTATGCCCTTATGAAAATATTTCCTAGAAAATAGAATTACATATTGAATTTTTTCTCCCTACAGTTCTTATGTAATTTTTAATTGTTAAGACAACTACTGTATTCACATAACATATGGACCATAAAAGTAACTAATAATAACTTTTGTTTTCCTGATTTGCTGACAACTCTATTTTACATATGATATACTAAGCACTAACCAATGAAGTGTACTGAGCTGTGCCCCTACAGTAATGGCTTGTGTATGAGAAACTGTGACCACTGGAATCCTTGCTCTCAATAGTTGTCTATGATCTAAGCAGGAATAGGTACTAATCATAATTTTCAACAGAGATATTCCACTACAAAATTAAAATATTATGCCAATACCTATTTATACTAGTGGCAGTTCTCTACAGAGGAGAAGGCAGTCCTTGGAAGAACACACAGCTGGGCAGATACACGCTGAAGACTGAGGAAAGCCCACAGTGGAGCAGGGGAAAAATATGATGAATAAGTTGTGGCAGAAAGAAGCGACCGTCTACTGCCTGCAACATCTCATTTTAGTTTCCTGTTACCTGACTCAATAACTAGGTATTTATTTTATATATCAATATATTAATTTTCCCCAAATCAAGTATCTTTTGCCTATGGCAAAGGTCAGAAAACAAACTCTGTTTTTATCTAAATCCATGAACATTTTTATTTCTGTTCTGTATATTCTCTGCTGTCCTGCCAAAGATGGAGAGGGAGTCAGTGAGAAGCTGACTCTGAGTCTGGCTGCTAGCCAAGGATAGCCCACTTGAAATGTAAGCAAAAAATATATTTGGCTCTGGTTCTGTATATTGCATATACATACATTGTATATATATGTGTGTATTTCTGCAAAAACTGGTTTACCCACTGTCACTTGGAATTTGACCCCCATCATTGAATCATGGTTTCAGTATTTGTTTTTTGACTTATTACCTCTTCTCCTATTGATGGATCTGGGAAATAAAATTCAGTCTATTATTAATACTAGGTTGTATCACAACTTTGCTGCACTTTAGCTATGCAGTAAATGATGTAATTTCCTCTCTAGCGATTACCAGCATTATTAGCACCAAGGCTTAAAAATCATTAGTCATATATTTCCCTTTTCCTCAGAGAAGTCATAGCATTAGATTAAAATATGTTAACTTTAAAAAGAAGTTGTCTTGGTCTTTCGGTTGTTTTTTTGGTTTTAGTTCATAAGGTTTTTTTCTTTATGTTATGACAGCTGAAATAGCAGAGTGCACAATTTAAGGTTTTTTTTTTCTTTAGCTGTGTGAAGAATATAATTTTACTCATTACAATAAAAGCTGACATCTCAGGCAGTTACTAATGGTGTTCATTAAAGCTTTGAGTATTTCATGATCAAATACTAAATTCACTGTGTGTGTATTTATATCCATAGTTATTTGCTGCTTTTTAAACATCCAAATATATGTTTGGAGATATACTCAGTGGCATGAATATGTAAGTACACATGCACACATGAAGACATTAAATAGTGGTGTGTACACAAATGAAATTAGAGCCTCAGCAGACAGAATGTATATTCCCATCACAGCTGAAACCCACTTTGCAGATGTTAAAGAATTATAATGGAAAAGTGTATGACATCCAAAAAACTGCCTCACAGTCTTCCATGTAGGGTAACACTTTTCAGTTTCACTGGATATAAGTTCAGACCATTTTACAACAACCACAAATTGATATTGTACACAAGGATCTGAAAATGACACAGTGGTTTTATTCAGTGTGAGAACTGAGGGATTACGAAGCATTGCTAGTTAGGGAATAATTGCTAAACACATATGCAGTCAATGTCTTGTCCTACCCAATGTATAGGATGATAGAAAGAGTGTGGTCTGTATGAGCTCTGAACAAAGAAGTGTCAGGTATTAACCACAATGGGTCTCTGAGCTCTCAGGATCGATGTTGTATTGTTATCAGACTCTTTAAATAAGGAAGATGAAGGTTGCTCCAATCCTTCAGGACGACTGATTTTTTAAAAATGTAATTTAGTCAATTTAGTAAAGGAAAAGGGTGCATCACCTTGTGTGAGTCTGCTTTTGAAGTAATGGTTGCCCAAGTGATGTCTTCTATTTCTTCATTATGCCACGTGTCAGAGGAATGAGCTGCTTCTCAGTTATGAGGATAAAAAAGGCTGAATACCTATGGACATCTGTACTTTTCTGTGCTGGCAGATGGAAGCCAGATGAGATAACTGAGACACTTTTAAGTGGCTAGAGGCACAAGTTTAGGCAGCTGAACTGGCCCAAGTGATTGTACTGACAGGGGACTTGACACAGCATTCTGCATATAGATGCTCTGTGACCTCTGTTGTGCTCTGGGTTTACTGCATGACTTCCAGCTGCTGGAAGTGTTGCTTCAGTTGAAAATATTCCTGCATGATTCCTGTTTGCTAGTTGTGGAGAGTGTCTGCGCTAACTTTGAAACTGGCAGTTCAAACAACCTTAAACACCTATTCACAAGCCCTTGGGCTGAGATAAAGTTTAATATTAAGATACCTATCTATGTTTAGAAGTCTAGATGCATGTTGGATGTTTAGATTTCTAGTCAGTGTTTCAATGACATTGAGGGAGAAATTCATCTGACAAACCACAATATTCAGTTGTATATGAGTGACTTGTCCTGCATAGAGGGAGTGACCAGATGAATGAGTGAATATACCAGAAAGTGATACAAAGCATGAAATGTTGATCTGTTTAGGAAAAGGTTTAAATGGGAAGTGGAGGAGAGAGCAGTACTGATAATCAAAGCATATTATTTTGGGTTTATCTTGGCAAAGAACAGTAAAGAAAGATCATAAATTCTGGAAATGGAATAATACATTTTATAATGGGATTATTTTATAGCTGGATTTTTAAAAGTTCTAAGAAAATTGCAGGTGTTAAAAGAAGCAATTTAAACAAAAAGACTTAAAGATTTTAATATTTTTTCGGCAAAATGGAGCTCAAACTGAAATCATAGATAGTTTTCTATTCCTGAACTTTTGTGTTTTGAAATATTTGATGAAAAAAACTCTTCCACTGAGATTCTGTGATGTGAGGCCATATTAGAAATTGGAAAAGGAAGTCCCTTGAAAAATACCATAAACAAAAAAGTAGCAAAAGTGTAACAAAAGGTAAGTCAAAAATGTCTTTCATGATGATATTATGCAGTTGAAGAGTTAAAAAAAAAATATAAAACAAGAAAAGGAAAATGAGATCTCCCACTTTAAAAGTATCAATCTTTGATCTCGCATCAGTAGTAGAAGCTGGACAAACATGCTTTTAAAAATGGTTCATTACCCTTTTTACTTTAGGAAAAGAAGAGGAAAACGGCATCAGAGTTTGAGAATAGTTCTTAGAACTGAAATTCTGATGTTTCCTTTCTCTACTGACTTTGGAAAGGAAGAAGCTTTGGACTGAGTTTCACTAAACCCAGCTGCCTGAGCAGTAGAAAACTAAACTGAAAGACTGTGTTTGTCTACCACACAACAAAAACTGAGTTTAGAACACCTCTGAAAGCTGTACTTACAAATAAGACTAATTTCTTGATTTTCAGGTCTGTGTCATCTTTACTCACTGCTAGGGTGAAAATAAGCTGTTCCTAAAGGATGACATGAGTTTACATGCAGGTGGAGGTGAGGAGGCAGAAGAAGTGACTGGGTGAAGACTGGGAGATAGGGAAAAAAAGGAGAAAAAAAAAACCTGCAGCACTTGAAGAAACCTTGAAAAGTCTTCTTTGGCTGGTTTCTCACTTCATACTTGTTTATTATAGATGTTGCTTCTGATATTCTAGTCAATTTAATTATGCAAGCATTTGTCACTACCAGCTGAGGATGAATAAAAATCAGTGACCACAAAGGTGATCGCATTAGTCACCTCTATTATTAAATGTACCATTTAAATCACATTGAAATGAATGAAAAGAATCAAGTGATTTGAAAGGAAATGAGACCATGGCATAACCAAGCCTAATAAATAATCTACTCTGTTCTTTTATAAACTACTGTGGATTTTTAAGTAAGGAAGCAAGGAACATCATGTTGCTATTACAAAAGCTAGTTGATCTATTCCATAATTGCTGTTCTGTGTTTTGCTCCTTGCAATCATAGTGCTCTATTTCTGTGTGAACCTTTCATTAATCTCCAGCTAGGCTATCAAAAATATGATGGATATGAAAAAAATGGCTTTTTTTGTTGGTTTTTTTTTTTTTTTTTTTTTTAAATAACCAAGTACTCAGGGAATCCAGTCAGTCCACATCTTATACTCAACAGTAGTTTTATAATTATTGGCAAATCAGCTAAAGTGCAAGCTTCACTTTGAAATATATTTGACCAGCTACTCTATTACAGTAAATGTATTCTCCTGTCAGATGTATTGAAAGTGGATTTCTTCCTTGCTTTAAAAATGATAGCTGTTATAAGAATGCATCTGGCAGCAGAAGCTAAAATGGCTCAATTTAGGTGTTGTAGAGACACTCCAGTTCATCCTTGGTTACTTGCTTATATGTATAAATTCTTTTTGGTTTTTCTTTTCAGATGGGCTTATATGTCATTATCGAGTTTTGAATAGATTGACAACTTTCAGTAGAACAATGAAGTTACTTTTTCTATTTATCTGCTTGCCTTTTTTTTTTTTTTCAATAAATGTAAACTGAGCATCTTGAAAATGAATTTTCAGAGCTTTGTGCAAATAGAGTGCCTTAACATTAATTAGAGATAACGAAATTTTTACCTGTATTTCTCACAGGTTCATCTTAACACTTACTTGTTAGGGGTTTTTTCTCCTTAGCGCTTGGAAGCCAACATTTAAATTTTAAGAATAAAAGTATATCTTTCAAGTATACTAAATTTAGCTTTCATTTCACTGCCTCACATTAACAAATGTTTCTGAAGTGAATGTCTGTACAGTAATAAGTTACTGAAATTGATATAAGACAAGGTGTCTGGATCGTGTCCAACCACAGTGTTAGAAATGTTGTGGTTGCCTATTCAATGCTCAGGTGGAGTTAGGGGATGGAGTTGGAAAAGCTAGAATATGGGACAGTTATCCACATACTTATGCGAACCAAATGGCAACATGAAAAAAAAAAGAGTAAACTTGTACTCCCGACTCTTTCCTTGACACAAAGTACATCCACAAAAACATTTTGCAGTGCACCTCTTATGTTATTCAAATGCACCTACCCCTCCAGCTATACTCACATCAGTCCAGAGGATATGAATATGAATGTCTATTGTGGAGTCATGTAACAGGAAGGCACATTTTCTGTATGACAGAAATAGTCTCATTTTGGGTATGTTGCAAGGACCCCTTGTAATTCAACTGCTGTATTCCAAATGCACTACTGGTATGACCAGGACTACTCTGGCTAACTTGACCATTTTCCTTTGAAAAGATGTCCAGTAGTTCTCAGGCAATGTAAATGATTCAGACACTTCCTCTTCAGGCTGGGTTTTAACCTGAGATAGTACTGACATAAATGCACAGACCATGTCAATTTTGCCACTGAGAAAAATTTGTGGACCTATGAATCAGCTATGGAGCTCCAAAACCAGCAATGACGGTGTGCAGGACTGAGTCACATCTCCTTTACTAGAAAAATTTCCAAGTAACACAGAAATGTAATGGAAAAGTCAGGAGTGGAGTTTGTAGCAATTGAAGCCTAAACTTATTATCTGACTTCTGAGGCATGCTTCCTTTATGGTAATGATGCTATTGTAAGAGCATATTCTCTGTTCATATGCAGAGATAAGCACATATCCAGTTTGAATGAAGAAACCAATGAAAAGACTCTCAGGGGGTTCATTGAGTTCTAGTTCCATTTTAATGCACATTTCAATGGACATCACAGTTTAAAGTTGTGTTTCAGGCAGCACAAATCATGCTATAGTATTAGAAACTGTTTCAGCTCATGATGAGGCAGTTAATAAGCCTTGAAGGATATAAGATGTACTCAGAAGAATCAAAGCAATGATACTTAGCTGAGTCATCAGAGAAGACTTCTTCCCTCATCTATTCTGGCATCTGTTAAATGAAGAGATTTCAATCTATTCCATTAATGACTGATTAATGATCTATGGAGTTTCTCTACCTGCTGAAAATATGCTCATGGAGTCATAAACCTTCTCATGACTGCTTATTTTATTTTATTATGGTGTCCCAAAAGACCACTGTATATGCTGCACAAAGGAAATATCTACTTCAATTTTTTTGCAGCCTCTAGCAATATCATTGTTGTCTGTCATTCTAGCTCATATTTGTCACATACTATTTTATTTTTATTTTCATGTTTCTATTTCTTTGTAATCTTATAGTTCCATGGATTTTTGTACTTTGACCTCTGATTACTTTTTACGAGCTAATTCCCATACATTATTCTTTCTGCACAATCAGTGTACGTGGGACATTACATAGAAAATATAATATTTATTCCAACAACATGTGTTATACACTGCATACGTTGAAGCGCACAATAAAATACTTGTCCTTTTTTATTTCTATTAGAAAAAAAATATTTCTCCACCTAAAATGACATGTCTAGTACTATATTCCCTTAATAAACACAGAAGGATAGAAACCCAAACCAAACATGTAAAAGCTCCTTTAAGGTCCTTTAAAAGTTGTTTGGAGTTTTTTCAAGATAAACAAATAAACAGTTGCTATATTTCTAAAAGGAAATTTTGTCTAGAACAATTTTTTTTTTTTTTTTTTTTTTTTTTTTTTTTTTTTTTCCTCCCTGGAAAAATTAAATTTAAGAGAGAGAGAATATGTAAGAATCTTGAGACACTGGACATTTCTGGTTTGATTGTTTGTTTTCCTCACAGTGAAGAACATGAGGAAATTATTTTAAATCTCTTTTGAAATGAAAAATTCAGCTTCCAACTTTACTTTTGACTTAAATCTCACTATAAATGAAGTCAGGATTTAACAGAATGAGGCCTTTTGAAGATCTAGGAGCAATTGAATTACAATATAATAAATAATGTACTTAATAATAGAGCAATCTCAATTAGGTAACACATTTGTCAACTCAACCACAGCCATTTATTCCTTATTTATACGTATTTGGAGAGGGAGAGAGGTACAGACTGGAGGTAGATGATGTCTGTACTTCAGAATTGCTTTTCATTCGTCTGCACACTGCTAAATATTGTTAAGAAAAGACCATATATCACCAGTTTGGTGAGTTTTTCAAATGGAACTAGACCAAGCATTGTCATCAGAGACTTTAAATGGATTAGACCACTGGTGAAAAAGTTAGAATCTGGAGATTGCAAGCCATGTAAATTAAGCTTCAAAATATGTTTTCAGAAGTGCCTCTGCCATGCAATCACAAGCATTAAGGGAAGTCTGTAGAATATAATCACATGAAATGTTTTGGAACACATATAATTTGTAAATGCATTAGAACTGCATGGAAGTTCTCTCAGATTATTGTGGAAATGGAACATTTGCTTGTAAATGACATCAATGCAAATTATACTTCACTCTAAGTGGTTTTCATTAGGCATGAACAAGTTTTTGCCTATTGTAAGGTAGATATAAGGTCAGAAACAATCTTGTGTATACTACCTCCTTCTCAAGATACTTTAGCTATAAATTAGCAAATTAGAAGACAAATTTGCTCCAAATACACACATAACTGTTATTTAAGCATACTTTTTTAGTAAAATGTAAAGGTATGGAAATGTCATCTAAATGAGAGTTAGTAATCTAGACATATGATAGTTCATTAAAAAAAATCCAGGCTGGAGAGTTCTAACCAAACTGATAATAGACGATCTGGAAGATGCAGCTTTAAGTAGAAAGAGCTGTCTGGGTGGTCTGATGTGAGTTAGTTACAAGAGATCCATTATCCTAAAATGGATACCAGGTATCCAAGCAGAGAAGAATGTATAAACATTAAATGTGAGTAGAGTGCTGCAGACAGAGAATCCTTAGGGAAACAAGAAGAAACAAAAGAAACTTAAACGCTGCTACTGATTGTATTGTATCAGGGAAGACAGAGTGTCAGCATAGTCTGAGGAATATCTATTCTACTATCTGCATTGAAACATTTGGTGAGAGGTGACTGCTATCATAATGAAATCTGCCCTACTATACGTAAAAATCTGTTCAATAATTACGACACAAAGTCTATTCCCTCTGGCTGAACGACAATGTAACTTTTATTATTGTTAAATTTTGAGTAGATAAACTAGTCATCAGGTTGGTGAACAAAAACATAAAAAAAAATAAAACCAATTGTTGAATTTAGGTTTTGCATCCTTTTTGGCAGAAATTATCTGAATTTAATATTTTATTTATTTATTTGATATTCTTCATAAATTGGAAGGAGATGGAGTGAAGAAGAAAGGAAGGAACCTTCAGAACTGCATCTGCCCCAGGGAGAAAGTTTTTGTTTCCTGCTTTAAGAACAAAGCTCTTTTTCTTTGATGCTCATTCTGACTCCACTGCTTCTGTTGAATGCCAGATCAGGTGCTCCTATGACAACACCAAACTGAATAAATCAAAGAAGAGGTGAGAAAGAAAAGATGACCCCTTCAAACAATAGTAAATCTGTGAATGTATATGCCAATTGCAATAACTGGCAAGCCAGCTCTACTCTTATGAAAAAAGAGATGTTCTCATATAGAATCAAGAGATTCAGAATGTTTCTTGCCTTGGTAAACTAAGTAACCTCCAGTGGTCTCTGTTGAAAAGAAAGATCTTGCAACTTGACCTTTTCTTCTGTTATCTACCTGCTTTTGTCTGGTGAGTTAAAGGTCTCTCTAGAAGTCAATTGTTTCATAAAAAGGTTTTATATGATAGAAAGGACGAAAACAAGAAAATGCAATCATATCTATTCCATAAATTAATTACTTCTTTTGAATACAACAGAGTCTAGGGAAGCAAAGACTTTGGAAAGAATAATTTCTCACCATCCAGAAAGGAAACAATTATTTGAAAGACAGAATTTTTATCAAGGTGCCCTTGCAATAGAATCTTGTAATTTTACTTATTGTGGTTTTGCTGTTTTCTGAATAATCTGTTCATCCTTGCCTTTCATTGTGTACAAGACCTGCAAATTTTTCACTTGTGAAAAATAGATCTCTCCCTTTCCCCCAAAACATGAAAATGCTTCATGTCATTTTAAGCCAAAATAATGCAATATAGTTGAAAGAAATTATTTCAGTCATTTGAGAAATCTACAGAGATATTGTGAAATTCTAAATTCAAGTAAACAGGCAGTTCAAGCAACTTCATATTTCTTTCTCTATTAGAAAAGGAACATAATGAGTTAAGCAAAATAAATTCAGAAGTTCTAAAGCAGTACAGATCTTAAAGTTTCCTTTGTAAATCAGAAGGCATAAAATACATTCTAAATGTGCAGTTGATTTCTGTTTGTTTAATTGTTAGGTCTTTGCTTGTTTTGTGTTGGTTTTGGGATTTTTTTATTTTTTTTTTAACTGCATCAGTTATCCCTTGGTGCTCTTTGACCAATGGACATGTATTTTTTGATGAATTTATTTGCTTCAACTTGCTTAACATGTATTTCTACAGTACTCATGGATATATAAGGGTTGTGTTATGGAAGTGATTCATTGATTGCCCAGCAGAAGTGTATCTTTCTGTATCTCAAAGGTCATTCTACTTATATGATATTTACAACTGGACTTTTTGATCACTATGTGTGCAAACATAAATTTACATGGTATGATTTATATTTCATAATTTGGTTAAAAAATAATTGTATGTATGAATTTCAAAAATCCCCTACTGTGCTCCCCATTGTGCTCTCTAGTCAGGTTACAGCACTACAGCTTGAAGGAATGAAAACTAGACTCCACTTTATTGTCTAATGGCAGCTTCTGTAAAACTTAATGTAATTGCATTTTTTGTTTTAAGTGTAACAGAGTCTGTTGTAGCCAACACCTCTCTAATACTTACCCGTTTAACCTAACCTCACTTTTTTGTGTGAGATTAGGTATTTTGCTTCCCTTCTTGCTAAAATTTCTGACTGACATTTCCTATGTGCTTTCAGTAAATATTTTTAATCCCCCCTCCCCAGCACCAGTCCCCACCAGCACCAGTCTCCCCCACCTCATCCCCATTACAGCTTTTCTAATTCACTTTCTCTATTCCCATTTAATCTGTCAGAGCTTTTGTTCTTCTCTGGCTTGATAGAATAAAAATTTAAAAAAAAAGAAGAAAAAGAACCTGTCTTCCTGTATTAGATATTAGAGCTTTCCCAAATGTACTTTGCTTCTCTCCTATGGATCCTTACTTAGCACTTTTCTGATTTAGCCAAAATTAAATCTCACCATTTCTTTGCACTTTACGATAGATCTGATTAAAAGTGTAATGGAAAATTATAATCATTTTGATGGGAAAAGTCGAGACAGTTGCACTCTGATTTTTATTGTGTCTCTTCTAGAATTAAAACTGGAAAAACTTAAAGTATATAAGAAAGCTGAAATGTTTTTATTATACACCATTTGTACATGCTATTATTTCTTTGTTGATTTTATTTTCTATTATCCTGTACTAAAAGAATCACAAACATTACTGATCAAAGACACAGATTAATTCATTTGATCTATTTTTATCCTGACACTGTTTTTTGACTGTACTTTATCAGAATAACTTGTCCAGTCTACTTCTACATGACGCTATTCTAGTTCCTCTTAAGACTTACAGAGATACTGAGGATATTCATGCAGCATTATGCTGTACAGTTTCATCCAATGACTTCTATTTAATATGCCCTCAGATTATGCTACCAATACTTTTCTGTTCTTCAAGAAAATTCTTGGCCTATAAAATGCATAGGCTATTCACACTGAAACCAGCAGGAAATGTGTGTTAGCGAATGAATTTGGCTCTTAAAATTGACAGTAATTGTAATTCTTTTGTTCTCTATATAATTCTTGAATTAATAGGGACTATATGGGAAATTTCAGATCATATCAGGTACGTGTCTTGGTATCTGTAATTCAGAAATTATAACAACAGCAGCAACTGTTCCCAAGAAGATATTCATAGCTTTGAGAAAATTCAAGGCAAAATGCATGGAGAGAGGAAAACACTGCAGAAAGAGATGTAAAAGAATCTGCATTAGCTTAGAGCTAATAAATAGAGAACATTGATTCATCCCATCATTGAATCTAAGGCACCTCAGCTCCTAGCAACTGCTTCTAGTCATATAGTATCTCAAATATACTCTTTGAGATAAAAACCCCCTTATTCTTCTGTTTTAAAATATAACAGTTTTGAAAAAAAGAAATCACCAACAATTAAAAACAAAAACAAAAATAAACCAATAAGAAGAAATCTAAAACATAAAATTTAAAAAAAGAACACCCCTCCCCCATAAAATACCCAAACAAAACCCAAAAAAATAAAAAACCCCTTAAACAAACGAAAAACCTGAACAAAACAAAACAGAACAAAGCAAAAACCAAACCTGATCACCTTATAGAACTGTTCATTTCGAGGAGACAGGACCGCTAGGCTCAAAAGAATAGCTCTTACATCCAAGAAAAAAGCTCCAAGCACAAGCACTGCTCACAAGCTTTCCTCCTTTAGAAGCACTTCAAGGTGTGTACAATGTTGAATCACTCAGGAACCAATAGGAAAAAACACAACAAAACCAAAGAAGGGTTGCCTTTCTAGTCAACTGTAGAAATTATTTCTGATGTATTTGCTACATTTTTTAATGAAAAATTGTTTTTAAATAATCCTGTGAGTCCAAAAACTGAACCTGAGCAAAGAACAAGCATTATTAATTGTGATTAAAAAAAAGAAATTAAGGTTGGCAGTACTCACATGTAATGTTTTTCATCCATGGAGTTAAAAGGATTTGACAAAATTAAATTAGGCCTCTCAATACTTGTAAGGATCAGATAGTCTGTTCTTACAGAATAGAAAACAGAGGTTTGGGAAGACTAAATATTTCAGCAAAGTTCACAAAACAAACCAGACTTAAAGCTGAGAGAGGAATTCACTAGTTCTCATACTATTCTATTTCACTGTCCACTATGTACCTTCCCACTTTTGTGTTATTTATATTCAAAATTAGCTCAAAAATCTCCATGCAGTTCCAAACTTTCATAAATGCTTCTGTTCTTTGCGTACATTCTCTCATTGTTCTCTTTTTGATGTGGATATTCAGCATATTCTTCTACTTCCCTGTAAATAAAATTTGGAATGATATAAATCCATATCCTTTTTCTGTTTTAAAGGAAATAATTTCCCAATCCTGATAATAACGTGTCTAATTTTAATGTATTGTTTTCTAAATAATTCAATAATAGACAATTGTGTCTAATAAACTCTTCTGGTTTTGTTTTTGGGTTTCTTTTTTGGGAGAGAAGGGTGTTTTTTGAGTTCAAATATTTCTTTAAGCTTCAAGATTGGATTCTGCTTCTGAGAAATTCATGACATCTCTCTGCATTGTAACTGAAGGTTCAGCTCTGATGTGTAAATGTATCTATATGTCTTTGATACATCCTAAACTATTGTACTGAGGTTTTCATGTCTCTTTATATTTTTTCATTTTTTTTATTATTTGTAACAATGTGGTAACAAATATGAATTTCTTGTATTAGTTCTTTACTTCTTAGTGAGTGATGAAAAACCTTGGGAAAAGACTTTCTCACGTCTCCTTTTCTTTCATACTTAATAAATATTTGGAAAGAATTCATTTGGATCCAGCATTTTGTCAACATTTCAAATAATGTTCCTTTCTAGATATACTGTAATCATAAAATTATTGCACAAATTTCTGTTCCTCTCCCAAGTTCTTTCCTAGATTTGATCTTCATGTGAGGGAAAAAATTATTTAAGATTTTTTTATTATTATTTCTTTTTTTTTTAAATCCTGAGTCCATAACTTCATTTTTTCCCTACTATTCAAGAAAATATTTAATGTGTTTAGATGCCCCTCGTTAGTTGATCTTAATTTAAAAGGCTTAAAAAGCAGATGTCAACAAATAAAACCAAATTTATATCCTGTAATCTCTGTCTTCTGTGTTCTATATATTTTCTCAAGAGATTAAAACTTGTCTTGAAAAAACCCAACAGCTTTATTTTGGTGCAGCTAGGTAAAATTGCAGTTATTTGTGCTATTAATTTTCTAGTCCCTCTTTTAAAAAGGATTTTATTAATAGAATTTTTATATTAAATACTAACAGTCTGTGTAGGTTAGATCTGGTTCTCAGGGACATCATTCAGAAGAGGCGATCATGCAGGCATCTCTTTAGTTCCAGGTGAGATATATCATAGCTAGCCTAAGACATCTAAAATTAGAGATCTAGCTAAATCCTGTCATGGACACTTGCAGGTGACAGTTCATCATGAAGGAAATTAATGGAAGGAATCATGACTTGTGAGGGTATTTCTCTGGTTCAGGTTATGAAAGGTATCTAGATCACTAATTAAAAAAAAAAAATTCTTATATTCATTGACTCTTTTCTTTTATATTTATCTTTTATTTTTATTCTACTTGATGGAATTTACTGTTTTCTTACTATACGAATTTAACTAGATGCACATTTTTCAACTTTTTTTACAATTGCTTAACAGAAGTATTGGGGTATAACCAGACAGCTTTTTGAAAGGATTAAGGATAATCTTCCTATTTTATGTCAAATCTCTTGATACTTTCTTGGTCCTTTCTCAGCCATTTAAGAAAGAAATGAGTATCACAAGCACAAAAATGTCATCCTATCAAAAAGAGTTTCAAGGGTAGACCATAAGCATTATTTACAGTAAGATTGTTCATTGCATGAGTTTAACAGTAACGGTAGTGTTTACAGTACCTGTGTGTGTTTTCTTGTTGTTTTTTTCTCATTGATAAGCACTAAATAATCTGAGGAGACTTTTAAAACAGTTCTATTATTGGTATTGGGGTGTTTGGTTTGGGTTTTTTGTTTGGTTGGTTTTTGTTTGTTTTTTTGTTTGGTTTGTGTTTTTTTTTTTAAAAATATATTTTTATTTTTTCAGTGTGTAGTATTTGTAGTGCTATGGAATAGGTAGGAGGGAAAATTTTATATTTCAAATGGTTAATGAAGAAATAAATGCACAGGTCTACCTGTTGAGACCTTTCATGCCTTGTGTAATACATAAAGTACATTTCAGAATTTTTAATTCTCTCCTTTTCCTTCTGGAAGGGAGAAAACAGTTGTGGGACAATCTTAAATCAGACTTGTAAGAGAGAAATGATCAAACGATCAACCATTCTGAGTAACGTCAGGCTACTGACCAACAAAACCATTTGATTAGGAGCATGGAAAGAAGGGACTGTAATGTTTCTGTCACTGACTCCTTAAAACCAGATTAAAAAGGGAATGACCTCTGGCCAAATTTTTTCCCCCTTTCTCTTTTAGTTCCTTTCTCTCTCAAAGTTATTGAGTGTGAGGAACTTTTCAACAACCATACAGAATCCTTGTGCTTCAGGAGAGAGATATCAAGCTGGAAATTTAGAGTGCTCCAGAAAGAGGTAAGACCAAATAGTTTCACTTGGCCTAAGAACTTTATTTCAGAAGCATGAGGGTGTTCACAACAAACACCCAGAGACTCAACTCTCCTAATGCTAGCCTCTTACAATTTCTCAGTATTACACTGTGAAACTCCACATAGAAAGCAGGTGAATTAACTTCTGCAATGAGCTAATTATAACAGATACGGTGGTATACACAGTCACCTGTTTTCCTTGTTCTTAGTTGAATGACCTTTCCGAAGGCAGCTTGCACATGCTGTGTTACATAACTCTCTGTGGCTTCATTGTTTCTGTTTATTGCCTAACCTACTATACAGCTTTATCTGTGGCATGGCAATTGAAAGTGGTGCATCCTAGTTCTTGAGATAGGAGCAACCAGAACAGCCAGAGAGTGACAGTAGATGTACCCCAATCAGGTCTTGGGGCCCCAGTAATCAGGACAGTCAAGACTTGATCTTCCATAGATAGTTTGCAACATGGAGTATTTTTCCTCTTTTTGGAAAAATGTGGATAAATTTCCAATTTTTCCCTTTTCTTAGCTATTTGAACACTGTCATACCCATTACAAGGAGGTAAAGTAGGACAAAGTTCATTCAAAACCAAAAATTCCATTAGGCAAGTAGGATTTCTCTGTGCATGGTTTTACCTTGTTCAGTGGAGAAGACTAAATCCTTCTAAATCTCTGGTTCTGTTAACCTAAAAAAGACACAATGATAACATGAAATTTTGCTTATAGAAGCTGTGTGCAAAATGCACATCAAATTGGAATTTGCTAAAATCCTTAGTTACAGAAATATTGTTTCCATCCAGTTAAATTAAATTACTGCATCTTTGCATGTGTAGTCAGAAAACTAAATGTATTTTATAATATGTGAATGGTTTAATCTAAATTTTCTTTTTTTTTTTTTTTAATTGGAATCTTAGCTAGCATGAACAATTAAAATCAGATAATTGATGTATATATTAACAACATCATGCAGCTTTTGAGGGATGCATATTGTTGTGGTATGTTCTTTTACATAAAACTCCAGGCCAAAAGAAAAGGCAAAAAAGGAACAAAAACCCCCAAATTATTCTTTTAGATAATCACTACTACTGTTTTCACACACACACACACAAAAACCCCAAAACCCCCCAAAAAAACAAAAGAACAACAACAACAAAACCCCAACAAAACAAACAAACAAACAAACAAAACAAATGCCAAACTAGCCTAGTCATGGTGTTAGGGGCAGAATATAACAGAAAAGCTACGCTATTGGTACATCAACTTGTTTTCACTCTTCTTTAGCCTCAAATGTATCCAGAGGAGATACCAGTGCTATTTTAGTTGCTGTAGGTAGTAAGATTAAAACACTAGTTGGAACTTTTCTTATGTCTCAGGCAGACTATCCAATATATGATATCTATAGGGTCCCTTAAGACAGCTAATATATCCATGTAGCTAAACAGCTACACTGCCTCTCCTTTGCAGAAGGGGTATTCAGATGTTTAGTCAGAATAATTTAGCAGCTCCTCTGAGAAACCGGAGCTGTTCAAAGAAATGTTATCAAGGGTGAGGATCTCATCTGATGCTTTTAGACCTCTTCATAGATTTTTTTTTTTTTTTCTTCAAGCTAGCTCATATTCTACCTGATGTGCTGAAGTTCCTTGCTGCAAATTCAATTTGCCTTCAAATATTTGGCACTGCTTCAAGCAAAATGATCAAATGATCAAGTTCACCTTGATCCCTTAATTTTGAAAGTGCTTGGCTTGCTCCTTTTCCCACAGTGTTGGGTCAAGATTTTCTTCCCAGGGTGAGTTTCAGTTCATATTCTCTATTTTCACTAGCTGAGTTGCTGATTTGCAGAATGTCTGTCAATTCAGATTTTTTCTTAAGTCAGGCTGCTTGCCCTTGAATTTTTGCCAGTATAAGAAAAAGGGAAAACACCTAGCCAACTAAAGGAAGAAGAGAATACCAAGTGTGCAATAAAAAAGACAAGTTCAAAAGTAAATGTTTTTTTTTTTCCTCTCCAGTTTCTGAACTTAAACTTAATCCATACTCTATTTTAATCTACAGCTGTGAGAAATGGCACCTTCAGGAGAAGCCCTTCTGTCACTAACTTCCTTCCTAGCAGGAATCTAAGGAAAGCAGAATGGCCCAATGGTTTTATTTTCCTTTGTGTCACTATGTGAAAGAACATATGGGGATTGGAGTACTATTTATGAATATAGAACTGTATAAAGATATTGTACCCTCAGCAGTGGACTCCACTGTGTGGATTAACTCGACCAACCATTGACACTACACTTTGAGTGTCCTCAGTTTGAACTAAAGAGCCAAGATGTGTCAGTAGACAACTCATATCTAATGCAGATCAAGCGTAAAAGAAGATTAAAACTGCTATTGCCAAAGGGTATGTGCTTATATTAGTACAGCCAGGATTCTGCATGGGCATAGTAATTTCTTCACAGTAAATAATTTCTCTTGTTTATCTCTGTTTCTCTCTGCCATGATGCACTGTGCAAAGCAGTAGAATATTATTTCTTCATGGCAAAGGTAAAGTTCACTTGCCAGACATTTAATTCTGCTCATCATTGACTAGTGATTTTTTAGTTTATCATACTGTAAATCATCATCTCAATAGGACAATATTCCTGTGTAAAATTATTTTATTTCCTTTACAGGTGATCTTTCTCTTTAGCGTTATATATCTCTGAATACCTTTGTAGAGGAATAGGTTTTCTCCATTGAATATAGGAAAATGTATTGTTAAAAAGGAGCCTAATGAATGTAATATGGTATTTCACCAGACTAAATTTAGACAATAAGATTATTCTCTAATAACTTTTCTTGTGTCCTAATAATAATAATGGTCCTTTGTTTACACAAACAATTTTAACAAATCTTTTTTCTTTTCATAGAAGGGAAAAAAGGGTCAAATACACTTGCAGAGGATTTTGCCATAAAGGGAACAGGGAAAATATAGTTTCCACTGGAAAGTGTGGACAGTGATGGAGTAAGACAGAAGGAATTTTTGCTCCCCCTTTATTAGATTCCTTGGCAAGAATGAAACATTCCGTTGGAATAATTCACTGTAAGGTAAGAAGGAAGCTTCATTCAAGGTATTAAATAACTTGAAGCATTTGTCTTTATTTTCCAATAAAATTGAATCCTCTCTAAATGTATTTAGTGCAAGATTCTACACTTTTGTTAGCTGACACATCAGGAATTTTTACAAATAAGGTTGTGTGGGTTGATAGGTTTTGTACTATTTTGGGTTTTTTTGTTTCATTTCTGTTTTGGAATCACTAGAATGGAAATTTACTTCTTGTCCTTTGTAAATTTTACAACAGATGTGTATGGCCACAATATAGCTTACAAGGGGGATCATTAAATCTATAAAGAACATCACAGACAAAAAAATAAAAAAAGGAGACTTCACATTTCAAGAGTCCTTCCTTCCTTCCTTCCTTCCTTCCTTCCTTCCTTCCTTCCTTCCTTCCTTCCTTCCTTCCTTCCTTCCTTCCT
>JAWWTY010000106.1:77685693-77699821 GCA_035222235.1 Margarornis squamiger | reverse complement strand
GGGGAAGGGGGGTGGAAAGGCCCTGAAGGAGTTTTGCTGGACACCAGGCGTTTATCCAGGGTCAAACCACGACACCAGTAAAGTCCTGAGCATGTTCAGCATGTACAGTTTGTTTTTGAGGTCTGCCTGAAGCTGAATCATTAAGCAGTTAATGTAAAACTGTCATAACTACTCAAACCTCAGATTCCTCAAACATAATGGTTCCACTGCTTCTACTTATGAATAGAGTTTAACAGACTCTTTAAGAACTTCATTCAGGCTCTCCCAGCAAATATTTCTGGGATTTTTGCTTATGTTTTCCTTTCTCCTATATCTGCACACACTGCCATAAAAGATAATGTAAGTTCTTTGCTCAAAATCTGTATAATGGAGGCTGTAGAAGTCTCCTCTTGTAACTGAATAAGCATGAAACAAGGATATATTTCAAGGATATATATTCTATTTATGTTGCTATTGTAATAGTTGTATCCAACTACAAAGCCTTTTCGTAACCAATTGTGTGTAATTAGAGGAGTATGTTGTTGCCCTTCCATAGTAATTCAAGTATAATCTACCTCTTTCTAGTATTCTCCAGCTTAGTGCTCTAAGGACCATGAGTTGTCAAAAAATAAGTTTATTCTCAAGGAGCTCCATATTTTATTATAAGAAGGATGAAATAGAACATACTTGTCTGTGAAAATGCTGAAGACCCTTTGATACTGTGTTTTTTCTGTTTGGATCTTTTTCATGGCTTCCTTCACAAGTTTTAATTTGCTAACTCACTAGTGTCCTTACTCCTCAAGGTCTCCTTTAGAAAGCATAATTTTCTGTCTTTTCAGTGAGCAATAACAACTATTATTGGCATTTATTGTTACATGCTGAGCTTTATGGCAGGAAGTCAGATATTCTCTGTAACTTTCTCTGTTGGCCCAATTGAGTAAAGTTTTACTGCTGAAGCTAACGCTGCAGAAATGCTGTTATAAGTTTACTACCATTTTGTTTTTTCTTCTTTCCCAACCTAAAAAAAATATTTGTTCTTCAAAATACCCAGCTGGCCAAAAAAACAAACCAAACCATAAAAACCCCCAAACAATAACAACAACAACAACAACAACAACAAAAACAACAACAACAAAAAGAAAACAATTAATTGGCTACATCTAGGTAACAACAACAAAAAATATTTGAAATTAAAAAAATCCCACACTACAAATGAAATGGCTTTTTGCACATACAAAGCCATTTCTGTAGCAATTTAATTTATCAGTGTAAAACCCCATCAAAAATGACACAGCAAGATACAGGCTCTTTAGAGCAGTTTTGTGGAAAAGCAATTCTCTTTTCAGAAAGCTATTCCTTAGAAGCTTACTGCATTCAAAGAATCCAAAATACAGATTAGAAGTACACTGAAACATGACTTCATACCAGAGCTCATGAAGAACATTTATTCAAAAATCTCTTTATAAATACCCACGTCACAGCTACATTTTCTTATGGTGGCATTTTAGCCATTTCTCATTCTAGTGCTGTTTAATTCCATTATGTAGGAGTTTATTTGCTTGACAGACATAATAGTCAATTAATGCTAACACATGCTAAATCCTGTAACATCTTCTACTCTGATATCCAACTGCAAGTACCTTTGATAGTGTCAGCAGTTCACATTCTAAATTTAGACAAAATAATTATCTGAAGAATGATTGGGGTTTATGCATATCAGCAGCCATTCATACACCCGGATCTGCTCTGGTCCATTGTGTTTGTAATCCATGGATTACATTCTGAGTACGCACTGACACGAGCAACAGTAACAGCTCCATTACGGCCCATCATCCCAACTAACCATGAATTTTAAAACATTCACACGTCTATTTCTGTAAGCTTCTATTGCCTGTTCCTTCTTATAAATATTTATACATAAAAATACAAAATAAATATAGAAAACACAAAATGGTCTTAAATGATAAAATTTTAGAAATCTTTAAAGAACAAAAAGAAAGAATGTCAGGTGTGAATCCCTGTGCTAATTATATTATTTAAGGTTCCAGTGCCAAAGCATCTTTCACTTCAGTGTAGAAGCTTCACCTAGAGGCTAATAGACCCTTTATTAAAAGAAAATAAATTGAAATTTCAAAGGGCTGAATGTTCTTTTTTAACAGGAAAAAAGCAGCAACAACAAAAACTAACTGAGTCAAACCTTTAATGAGGATTCAGTCATATACAGATGGAAGTGATCATTTTCATGACTGTAATACACATATAATAGGTTAATTCATATAAAATTAGTAATATCTGACTACACCTACTAGTTGTAACATAATTTTTGCCTTGGTCCAATATAATTATTTGCTGAAACACCCCACACTTTATTCTGATGCTAACAACTCTCAAGATGGTAATCTGCTGCTGACCGTCCTACATATAAAATCAGTATTTTAGTAGTTATTATTAATAGCGGTTTTTCTTTTTTTTTCTTGGCACAAGATGATTTTGAAGCCCCTGATGACAGTGAACAGACTTGGTGAACAGCTGGAGCAATGGTTTTGCCAGGGGCACTGTGTTCTGCAACAGTGACTGATGGCAAACCCCACATTTGTCAACTTCTGACCTAATACATTGATGTAAAACAAGTGTAGGACCCTAACAAGTCATAAAGCACAATGTAATTTTCAGATCCCCTAGTTAATGTTAACCCCAATAATGAGAAAAGACAATTTATTTTTCCCACTTATTCTGTTGAGTCAACATGCAAGACAAAGTATTAATTTCTATAAAATTATTAATCTGTACAAGAATAATAATATGGAAAACAATTATTATTAGGGGGTTTATTTACAATTTATTTGTCTAAGAGATAGTTGGTCTACCCTTTCTGCTTCATTTAAGAGTCTATCCAGATATTCCTTCAATTTCAGATGTTGTAGAAATTTTACTTTTTTCCCCTCACTTCCATAAGTATATACTGAATCTAGAAATAAATAAAGACTTCGTAAATTTTGGTGTAGTGTTCAGTTCAGGATGAATGATAGTGTGTTAGTCATGTAATTTCTTGAGGAAACCATTGTCACATTTCACTTTGGGTGGTTTTTGGTTTTTTTTCAGTTTTTTTTATATATATATAATGAAAATTTAGTTGTGAAAAGGATTACACAAATATATTCTAGTATTGTTTCAAGGAAACTTCACCCAAGGTTTTGGGAGTTTTACTGTCTTCAACTAAATATCAGTGTTGTGTCTGATCACCAAAGTCACATAGTGCTATTGCCGCATGCTCTTCAGAATATTGACAAACTGTCAGAGTGATTGCCTAAATTCCCTTGCATAGATTAATTTACATGAGCATTGATCATACTACTACTAACAATAATACTAATAATAAATCCTGAAATTTATTTTTTTTCTGTTGGGAATTTAATCCAAATGTACATATAAACAAAATTAATGTAATTTAATATATTTTAAGGACAATATGTCATCTTTAATAAAAAAGAAATAGTTCCTTTATTTACTCTTTTGATGACCTGTTTCAATAATCAAAGAGCAAGTGCTGAGTTAATATATTCCATATCTGACAACTCTCTTTTTATTTATTTTGAATGGATCTGAAAGACATACTTAGTTAAGTCAGCTTTAGTCTCTTCTAAAATGTTAAAAAAAAAAAAAAAATGCTTTAGAAAATATAACCATGTATCTAATCAAGTATAATTTTTTAAACTAGGTAGTGGAGATTGATTCCAGTCACAGTGGAACTAGGTTACTAGGTTGGAGGACAAAGGCAAAATAAAGAAGTATCAACATGGGGGATTTCTTTTTTCTCTAGGTATACATCTGATTTATTTTGTAATTATTGTGTTCCAGGTATGCTTGTGAACATGTTAAACTATTTTCCCTAGTGGAAATAAATGCATGGTGTCTGAAATTGTTATAGTTACTCACTAAAATAGATCATGGATTTCAAAACATTCATGTAATATATAATTATTATAGAACAGAAAAGCCTTTCTATTTCAGTGTATTGTTTTCCATTCTAGAGCTTTTTGGGTCTGATAGATTCTTCATCTACAAATAAGCATGTGGTTAAATTTGTTGCCTTTAAATCCTCTGACTATACGTGTGATACATGATGATACATGTTAATACATTCCAAAATTTGTATATGTTCTTTGCTCTAAAGGAAAAGCAAGTTTCTGAGTTGTTCAGTAAATAGACTCAGGGTGGGATGATAATCACTCTACAACCAACAGACATGGAAATTATGTATTTCTGTGAACCACTTCTAAATTACAAATGTTTGCCCATACCAGTCATGAACTAACATTTCCCTCTAACATTTATGCTGTGCCAGTGCTACACAGTAAGGATACCTTTAGTACAGTAGCATTCCTTTGCTTGAAAATTTTGTGAGCAAACATTATCCTCGTTCCATTTTTAAGATCATTGTAAAAAAAAAAAAAAAAATCCTTTCTACTTAAGGATGTCAGTAAATATTGCAGGGGATCCATATAGATATAGTAAACTAGTAGTCCTTTTGAGGTCTCCAATGTGCAATACACATCAGATTCTAGTGTTGTTAAGTGAAAGAAAATAAAATCTTTGTCTTAAAAAAATATAGTCTTAGAAAGGCTATGGTTAATAAAGGTGGTATAACATGAAAAATCTTTATGAAACTATATATACCATGTTTTAATTTTATTATAATTTTGTGATCCATGACATCCTAATTCTGTTTATTGAGCTGAAGACTTTAAATGTTTATTCAAAGTAGATATTTTGGATCAAATGCCTTGACTGATGCTTATATGTCTCTTCCTTCTAAAGACAAATAAACTTTGATATTGTTCTGAATCTGTACATTTAAGAATACAGCTTTCAGAGGTGAGAGCTTTACAATACACAAGCACATTTCTAGTTTCCTTTAACTTTTAAGGCTCTGAATTTCATTACTAATTAAAAATTGGAAAGATCCTAAGCTTAGCCCTGATTATGCTGGGAAGCTTACCTGCATATTTTTCTTTCATTCAGAGACTGTTATGTGTGTGCATATATATAGAAAAAACACTATATTTATGTATTACTAGATATATTTAAAAGACACACTCAGAATATATAATTATGTTCATCAGTCCTAAGGAACCAAGACCAAGATAAAAGACAGCAGTGTCTGGTTTAAATTCATTTTATGCTCTGCTCTTTAAGTAACCATCACCCCTTGGAAGGATTTCATGTAAGATTTTTACTAGGGAAAAAAAAAAAAAATCTGACTAATGTAATAAAATTTTTTATATCAAGTCAAGAAAAGAATAAATAAATAATCCACTGCTGTGTTAGCATGGTTGAATAACAAAACATGGTAAAAACAGCACTACAAACATGTATTTAATTAACTGACCTTACACCTCTGTCTGGTTTCTGACCAGAAAAGGGTTAATTTTTGCAGTAGCCAGGAGAGACATGGCCAGGGCCCTGAGGTTATTCTGTACTACCTCATGTAATGTGAAGGAGTGGAAGAGAGAGGGGGCAGATAGAGGTCTCTTCGGGTCAGAACAGGGGTGAAGTGAGTGGTTGGTGTAACATCAAGTTCCACATGGTGAGCACTTGTGTGTGAATTGTTCACCTCTCTTGTACACTCTATTATTAATATTTGTGATGTCACTGTTCATTTTCTTGTCATAATGGAAAAGGAATCAGAAAATATTCTTCAAATACTTAAACTGCAAAAAAGGACACTCGGGAAAATGTGAGCCTGCTGCTGAATGGGAAAGGAGAACTGGCGACAAATGACATGGAAAAGGTTGAGGTTCTCAATCCTTTATTTGCCTCAGTCTTTACCAGTTAAACTGCTCTACATTGTCTCAGGCCCTTGCGACCACAGAGAAAATATGGAGTTAGGAAGACCTGCTCTTGACAGAAGATCCCCAAGTTAGGGAGCCCTTCATCAAACTGCAAAGACAACCAACAGCCTCCTCCTAGCAAGAGTACTAGAAAGAGTGATGTCAGCTGGGCTGGCTGGGTCATCCTTCCCCTTTACTCAGTCCTGGTGAAGTGACATTTGGGGTGCTACTTCTGGATACTCCTGTACAAGGAAGAAATGGACTGACTGGACTGACCCTAGTGAAGGGCCACAAAGAAGACATTGTACTGGAGCATCTGATATGAGGAAAAGCTGAGAGAAGGGGGCCTGTTCAGTTGGGAGAGGGTTCAGAGGGGATGTTATCAATGTGAATAAATGATTGACTGGAGGGAATGAGGAAGACTGCCCAGGACAAGAGGCAATGGGCACAAATGGAAATTCATTAAGTTCCATCTGAATACAAACCCCATTTTTTTTTCTTGGAGAGTAGTTACACACTGACACAGATTCCCCAGAGAGTTTGTGAAGTTCCCATCTGTGTCTCTAGATACAATCAGGATATGACTGGACATGGACCTGAGTCATCTGTTGCAGCTGACCCGCTCTGAGCAGAGTGGTTGGACTAGATCATCTGTAGAAGTCTCCACCAAACCAAAAAACTCTGTGATTTCATTAAAAGGAAAAAAAAAATTTCTTCCTGGCATATGTTTGTAGAATGTTCTATGGTTATTATCATCAGTGCACTACAATAGGTGTGGATCTGAGAGAGTAACACAACTGGTGCTGGGCACCATCTATCACATGGAGGGGCGGGGGGGAGTCGGGGGGGATATTTCTTGTCTGATTCCATTTCAAGAACCCACAGAATGGCTGAAGAGTACTAGGTGGTTTCTCGGAGTGATTCATCACTCCATTTCACTTGATCTAAGAGGAATATATTTCATGTTATCCAAAACTGTTGTATGACACAACATGATCAGTAACGAAAAATGGCTGATTTTCTTCAGAAGTGCTTTCCTGATCAGAAATAAAATACTGGTCCTGATTTAGGAGGTAGAGAGCTGTTAGTTACTTATTATTCTATGACTTATAACTTACATATTGGCCTCAATACTGTGGCACAAATACTCAGTTGGGACTGTTCCTTTGCTAAGGTCAAACGGGGGCTCTGACACTGTTCTTCACCACACGAAGAAGCTGTGAATAAAACGTGGATGAGATTCAGTATAGGTACAGCTAGTGTGAATAGGACAGCATGAATGAACAGGTCTGAACAGTTCAGGTTTTGTTTTGGTAGGATATTTCATAAGCATGTCAGGTAATTCTCTTGCATGTCACAGGGTTATCTTTGATATTTAATAATTCAGATTATTCTGTGTCTTAACACTGCTATAAAACTAAAGGGCTGAAGGGGACGGAACCTTTTCATATCTACTCTCTATGAGCAGAATTTGGGGCAAGATTATAAAATATCAGTAAGATCCTGATGGCTGATATATCAGTAGATTATATTAAGGCTAGAAAATAAAATTAGCGGTGTAATAAATTTGCCCTTGAGTTTCTATTATAAAGTATCTTTCCTGTAAAGCAGTTTTATGTGTGAACGGACATCAGATAGAGAGTGCAGCCTGTAAAAGTTTAACAGTCAAAAAGAAATGGAAGCCTGAAGAAAATGATGCTAATTTTAACTTGTTAATTTTAAATTATTTTTTTTTTAATTCACTTTTATTAAAATATCTTCTTTTTGGTGGTCTTATATGGTAGCATTGAATATATGAATGAAGTATTTGTATCTGAATCAAAGTACAATGTTGCAGTCATTTTCATGTGAGAATTGTCAAATACTTTTAGGAGTCTTAAAAAGCAAGGAGATTTTGACAAAATAAAGATTCAAATTATTAGAAGTACATACCTATACCTTAGTTAAAAATGTTTTTATCTTAGTCAGGGCACCACAGTAACTTCTATTAAATCTGAAGTGGTCTGTTCCTTTTGTGTCAGGTGTGATAGATTTATAGAGATAAAACTTTCCCCAGACATTTCTTCAGTGACTATAAGAGGTGATTTAAGAAGGAATCGGTGTGTTTGTATTAGAAAGTAATTAATTTCCCATGCTATGGTCCCAGCAAGGATTCTGATCTCCTGCAATGATGTACGATGGCTCTGTAATGTGGCCTATTAAGGGGAAAAAAGAGAACAGGAACTATCAAACACCTTCTAAAACTATGCATCAAACTTTAGCTGGAGGAGAAGCTCATGTAGGGCTTAATCCAGCACTTCAAACTAGTGTGGATATATGATGATGAAAAAAGAAGACTTTTGCAGAAATCAGTGCCAAATATAAGCTTTTGTTTTGATGTTTAAATTTAAGATGTGCTAAACATCTTGAAAACAATTATTGGTGATTAGTTCAATCTGCTGGTTCCTGAAAGATGCAGATGGTACAGCACTAATGACAGTAATTACAGTTCAGATACTTTAAATCCACTTGCAATGTATGCACTTTAAAAACTTTTATGAATAAGCAAGATTAAAAGGGTCTATGCAAAAATAAAACTCCTCTGTCCTGTATCCTGTGTATAGAGAACGTAGTTGAATATCCCAAGAAATTTGACACATGAAATAAAAAGTAACGGAGCTGAGATATTGTCCTGTTTTCACCTGGCATAAAGTTGGCAGGTAGTGAGCAAATGCATTGTGCGTAACTTGTTTTATATATTCTAATTCTAGTAGTGGTGGTAGTAATAATAATCATAATAATGAATAATAATAATAGTAATAATAACAATTAACTTCCTTTTCTTTCCTATTAAACTGCTGTTATTTCAAGCTACAAATTTTACCTTTTTTTCCTGATTCTCTCCACCATCTCACTGCAGAGTGGGAACCGATAAGTGTGTGTGTATGTGTGTGTGTGTATGTGTTTGTATATGAGTGTGTGAGTGAGCAGCTGTGCGAGTGTTAGCTGCCTTCCAGGTTGAACCATGACAGACATACATAGAACATGCACATACAAACATGATGGACTCCTCGGTACAGTTTTGGTTTTGCATGGTGTTTGTAAGGACTATAAACACAGCATTAATGCAAGAGACAACACTTTTTATTGTGATTTATAACAATGTAAAAATATTCTCATCTGTTGGTGTAGGTGCTGTTATTTGGAGTAGCAATTCAAACAACATCAGCAATATGAATGTAAGGTGAATAAGTCTTCTGCAAAACCATCAAATCAAAGAGGAATGAATAACATCTCTATTTTGGCAAGATTTCATTCTCAAACAGGTTTCACTTAAAACTTGAAAACAATAGAAAATCAAAAGTATTTAGGTTGAAACATATTAGTAGTCAGTTTCAATCACAGAACAAGACAATGCAATCTTAAAGACAGAAAGTCAAAGTCAGCACTATTTGAATATATACAAGTTTAAGATCTCAGATGTACAAACAGAACTGCTGATTCAGTTCTCATTTTAGTTAAAGAGACCAAAAGAAGGATCTAGCAGGCTATATATTTTCTTATATAGTGCAACATGACAATGAGGCATTAAAATAAGTAAGACAAGAAAATATTTTATATATTTCTCCCTATTAATATACAGGTATTTTTTGAGGGAAGTACCAACAAAACCCAGAAACAAGTCAGAAAGATGAAAAAACACCCTCAAAGGAAACATAAGCCATTAATTTTACAAGGTACATTAATGATTAGAAATGTGTTACAACATATTTTATATGTTATATGTTTAATATGTAAGCATGGTGATAATTTTATTTAAAAAAAAATAATCAGTATTTCAAAGGCATTTTCAAAAGGTTATGTGTGTTTTCTTCTTAATGTCCTAACTCAGGGGGTCTCAAAATATTACAATAAAGCAAGACATTACATTACTTATAAAGTACTCTTGAAATAATAAGCTCTTATTTTGTAATCTATACGATTTTTTTAATATTTTTTTTTTCCCTTATAAAGGCTGATGGCAATTTAAGGATGCTTACAACAATATAAAAATCAGTTCAGTAAGCGTCGAGGAAGCTGTTTCACCTTGAGGCTTCTGTTAGTCACTTCCCAGCTGGACACCTCATGGGTGGTTTACCTTACTGGTAATTTAACCTCAACACAAAAGGCCTATTTTCGCCTGCTGCACTTGAAGTTATACTTTATCTCTGACCTCAGGCTGACTCAGTAGTTACCTTTTTTATCCAGAACAGATGGTTCTAAATTGTTGAACATATACAACTTGGCTTTACATCATTGTGTGATAAAGCATAAACATTCCCAGCACTGATAATAGATACATGTCTACAAATGTGAAAATACTTGCATGATTTCAAGCATACACAGTGACTCAGGTCCTCTATTTTTCTGCCTATGTAAGCTGTCTAGCCCCTTTTGTTCACATTGAATTAGTGCATGTTCTGCTTTACAGTGAGGGACTGGGTGTGTATCTGATTCACATGCAGATTTGCTGACCTAAGGAGAATTCTAGCAACTTGTCTGAAGCTGTACAATTTTACAAAAGAACGTTGCTAAAAGTACTTCTGCAAATTACTATTTTTTTTTAATTAACTATCACTTTTTGTAGTCAGAATCTGCCCATGTGCTTTGCAGAATTTTTATACAGAATTACAGACACTAAAATGTAAGGATTGTGAATTTCTGTGTGAATTTTCATTCACATTTCTTTTGAACTTATATGGGCTTTTTCTTTCACAGATCCCCATTACATTCTATATTCCAGTTAATCTAAACTGTGGGAATAATGTGCTTTGACATTTTAGTTAAGACTGTTCTTTCTGTAAGAAAAAAAAAGTAACACCCCAACCAACCAACCAAAAAACTCCCACTCTGCAAACAAATTCACCCACCCCACAATGAAACAACAAAATAATTAGTGAAGCGCAATGGGGATAAAAGTGATTTGACTAAAAAATGTCAAATAGGATCTACCTCTAAGTATATACAAACAAAATGCATTGGTACCTTATGGTGGAGTATAAAATAGTAGTAATGACAGCTTGTAAGGAATTAAACATTGGGGAAGATCTTATTGTCAGTAACTTTCACATCAATCTTGTGAGTTATAAGAACCTAAAGAGAATATAAACACAACATATGAATGCATCCAAATCACTGGGTGATGATGAAAATAATTATAGGACTTGCATACTTTTATTTTTTCACTTTTGAACACACAGGTGGCAAGCAAGGAGTACAAATATCAGGTTGTCCATATGGCCCAGGTATACCTACGCACAAGGAATGGTAAGTCAGCTGCAGGGACAGGAATAAGAAGCAAATAAATTGGTCCTGCAATGTAGAGCTCTGTTTCTCAAAGTGCACCAAGGGGATATAGAAGTAGTGGGTAACTATGTTGCTGTCTTATAGACAGGGTAGAACAGCAGATTAATGACAAGCTTGTGATGAATTTGGGCATAACTACTTGCTGAAGACACTGGTTGAGTAATTTTGGTAGAGAGAATGTAGTGGAAAGAGAAAGAGAAGAGCCATCATTAATGAATTCAGTTCACTATAAACTGGAAAGAAAAAAAACCATAAAAACAATTCCCTCCCCCCCCCCCCAAAAAAAAAAAAAAAAAAAAAAAAGAGAAAAAAAAAGAAGAGGAAACCATCTCTGACAAAATCTAGAAGTGGTTAAAAATCAGCAACAGTGAAAAAAGAGGTTAAATATATAGCAGATGTAGTATAAATTAGAATTGTTGTGCCAACTTATTTGTTCATTACTGTAAATACCTTTTCAAGACAAAAGTTTGAGAAACTCTTCAGATGAAGGCAAAATCTGTAACTATTTCCAGACTTCGGGATATGTTGCAAAACAACCAAGATAATAAATAAATAAATGAATAATTTAAAAAAAAAAATATTTCATATCATGTTCCTCTTACATATAAACAAAATACCTGTTCTAAAAGACATAAGATTCTGTCCAAATTTCATGATTTTTTAAAAGAAAAACATTTTTTTTTTCCAAGTATTTGAGGTACTTTTTGCAGCACAGAATTTGCCAAAGGTACTGAAATAATCAAGCAACCAAGCTTCCATCAATATGAAATCAGGCCATACTCACTCTGAGTTACTTCTTTCCGAGAAGCTGAATAAGGAACATTTTTTCCTCAATTATTTCTTCTTGTTTATGATTTTATCATTTTACTTTTGGTACCATATTGAACATCAACCTATTACTGAACCATTACTAAATTAACTTTAAAGTAAGTAAACATTGCAACTAAGACTGATCTCAAAAAGACCCCCTGAAACCTGGTATTTTAGCTTTTAGCAAACCTGGAGAAAAAGAAAGACATTTCTTAATTTTTTAATATTTTTTTTCTTCTCTCTTTCTTCCATTGCTGGTTTCTGCCTGTCTTGATCGTAGACTACTCACTTATTTATTTTTTTTCTTCCCCAATTAAGCTTTAGAATAGCAACTTTTAAGTATTCTATTTGGATTCAAAATATGTTTGGAAATCAAATGAGGTATTCTCTATTTTTGCATTGTAATCAATTCACTTTTTTGGACATACTGCTATATAGCAACCTTTTTAGCACTAAGTTGAAGTGTTGCTTTTTTCCACAGCAAGAAATTGCTTTGCCTTTAATATACACTTCTCACTTCTGCAGAATTCCTTGTTATTCCAGTCACACCTTCTCTAATTTTCTGTCTCATGGCTAATCAACACAATAGAGTTCAACCTCTGGCCTGCTTAGGAGACACCTATATAAACCATATACAAAGTACACATAGAGCAGTACCTTGACAAAATACTTGTGCCTTTAATGCTGCCAGCCACTTCAGAGACTCAACTGGTTTGAACACCCAAATGCAGTATAAATTTCCCACTGGTGTCGAGCAACTTTTGGAATGTTTTAGCTTCAATCTTCAGTATGGACTTAAGGGAATGTGTTCACATTTGCAGCAAAGACTTCCATAGTGTTATCTAAAGATTAGAAGTTATGAGATGCTTGTTTATCACTGTTTGTAACAATGGTGAAAAGGTTGACTGCTGTTCTAATTAAAAAACAAACAAAGAAAAAACGTTGGGAGGATTTGTTTTGTTTTGTAACACTGGTGTGACATTTGTTAGGTATTGTCTCCACAGTGTAATATTTTATTTGGCTTTATTTTAGCATGTCAGTTATATCTTCCCCTATCAATACACAGTTTATGTATTTAATGAAGAAAGCTATATACAGGTCTCTTAAGAACAGACATAATTGAATAACCTTTTTCACCCCTGAAAAATTCAGGTTCTTTGCTCAGCTCATTAATCATACTTTTTGATATCTTTTCCTACCATATTCCATTTGCACAAAATTTGAAGATGTTGAAAAGTAGTCAAAGTGGTGACTAAAATATTCAATCACATTCATTGCAGTTGCTTTTCTTGAAGAACTATCCAATAGATAATATGTCTCACCAACAAGAAGATTTTCATGGTACTGAATAAAAATACTCCTCTTAAAAACTTGTTCTCATATATGGCCTGTTTGGCATTGCATTATAAGACACACATAAAGTTAAAACAACAAATATAACTATCTTTCAAATACTTATATGTATTTATGTAGTTGATTTAGGTATTTATCCTGAAAACATTTGTGCATGCCTGTAGCTTTTCTTTTAGAAGTGAACTAAGAATCAGTCAGAGAAATTACATGGAGACAGATTTCCTTGTATGACTGGGGTGTGTGCTACCCAGCAAGGTGAATTTGGGCAACTTTTTCAGCTCTCTGTACCTCTTCTAGTTTAACCCCTGTCTAGTGAGTGGAATGTCACCTGGTAAACGTTCCAGAACTAATTCTGACATTTCTAGAGGCTTACATAAGGCCATTAATAATTTAGCATAAGGTTAGAAGTGGCAACATATGTAGTTTTATAATTTGTTTAATTAATTTTACTATGTAAGAGGAACTGCTTAGGCTGATTAAAGAAACAGAAGCCATGTGATCTCTTTTCCTAAGAGTACTCAGATTGACTTACTAGTATTATATTCGTTGTTTTGAATATTCTTCATGTGTCTTTCTATTCCTCTCTTTAGATGATTTTTGTCCCTACTTTTACTAATATAATTTTAATTATGGAATATTTTTATATACCTTTAGAAGAAAGATACACAATAAATTTATATGAAACATATAAGTGCTTTCAGACATGATTTCTATGTATTGTTTGCTTGTGGTTTTCTCTTTGTTGGTTTGTTGTTTTTTTCTTTTTGTTTTGTGGGGTGTTTTTTTTTTGTTTCTTTGGTTTTTTTTTTTTTTTTGTTTTGTTTTGGTTT
>JAWWTY010000106.1:77622725-77685593 GCA_035222235.1 Margarornis squamiger | reverse complement strand
TTTGTTTCTTTGGTTTTTTTTTTTTTTTGGTTTGGTTTGGTTTGGTTTGGTTTGGTTTTTTTTTTTTTTTTTTTTTTTTTTTTGTTTTTTTTTTGTTTTTTTCTTTTTACCTAGCTGAGTGTTGTGAAGCTGCCTTAAAACTCACCTAAGGAGACACTAAAAGGAGAGAGGGGAAAAGACTATATATATATATATATATATATATATATATATATATTTTTGTTAATCTTTTTCTTCCTTATATCTCATACAACCTGGAGTAGAATCCATTGCCACAGTTTGGAGATCAGCCTACAAAACAAAGTTGTTAGGTTGCCTAGAAATGTACACTGTTTCCTAACATAAACTGCACTTTTCACTCCATCTCTACTATTACCCACATACCTGTAAAGCAGAACTGACCAAGATCAGATTTTATATCACAAGGAATAACTTTTTCTGCTGAAGTTAAAAGTAAAATTTGGTTGTACCAGGATTGACTCCCCAATGTACTATGTGGCATTTATATTTATCATGGGCAGGAGCAGTTCCTGATGACTTTTTTTTGTGCAGCTAGGTGGGTTCAGTGCATCTCCCAGAGCCCTGAAATTCTGTGCCTATTGAGTGGGCTGCTGGAAATGGGAGTGCTTCCAGCCCTTTGCTGGTCTCCAATTACCCCCATCTTTTATGTGCTTCTCAGTAGCTAATGAACTGAGTAATTAGTCTTCTCAATTCCTACTAGTTACCTCAGGTTTCAGGCAGACATCCTGTGGAAAGATCTCTAGGATCTCTGAGACAAGACATGTTTAGTCATTATGGAGCTATTATTTTAATATATGCTAAATAATGCAGAATTTTGTATAAATCTCTCCATATCCAGCTCAGCTATGTGGATTAGCTATTAACAATTTCTGAATATCATATTTAAATGTCATCAGAAAAAACAATCTGATGACATGGAATTTACAGACGGATTTTAAAGTTTTAGGTTTATGATATTCTACCTTTTTTCTTTAATAACACATTCCACTGCTAATATGACCAAGTATGTGCTTTTTTTATCTTTTTGATTTGCATTATTACACAGGAAAAATATTTTATGTAAAGTACTCCAAAAAGTGTTAATCCCTTTAAATCCTCTCTTTCATCCATCCACCCACTTAGGGCCCAATTTGCTCTGGTTTCATGCATCATTTGTTCTTAAAATCTGCAGAAGTTCCACAAATTGCTTAATGCAGCAAAATCCGTAAAGTGCAAAGGAGTCTTACTCATTCCCTATATGTAACTGTTTTATCTTTAATTAAGCGATATCAAAAAGCAAACTTTCTTTACCCTCCAAAGCAAAAGAGGTAGGGTTTAAAATCTTAATTAATTAAATAAATATGTCCTAGTTAGGAAGCAGTCTAACATTTTAGGATAGAAAAATGCCACATAACTTTTACTACATGTGAATATTTGATACAAATTTAATTTTATATTAAAAATATATTTTTATATGAAAATAGTGTGGCCGGCAGTGATCGTTCTTCTGTATTTGGCACCGGTGAGTCTGCATCTTGGATTCTGTTTCCAGTTTTGGGTCCCTCACTTCAAGAAAGATATTGAGGTGCTGGAGCAGATCTAGAGAACAGAAATAAAGCTGGTGAAGGATCTAGAAAGGAGGTCCTGTGAAGAATCGAGTTCTCTAGCCTGGAATAAAGGAAGTGTAAGGAAGACCTTATGACTATCCACAACTACCTGAAAGGAGGTTGTGGCCAGGTGGGGGTTGGTCTCTTCTGCCAGGCAATTCCTGACAGGACAAGAGGACATCAACTCAAGTTGTGCCAGGGGATGTTCAGGTTCATGGAAAGGGTGATCAGCCATTGGAACGGGATACTCAGGGAAGTGGTGGAGTCACCATCCCTGGAGGTGTTAAAGAAACAGCTAGACATGGCACTTAATGCCTTAATTTAGTTGACATGGTGGTGTTTAGTCAAGGTCAGACTTAATGATCTTAAAGGTCTTTTTCAACGTTAATGATTCTATAATTCTGTGAATACATTACTTTTCCCAGTCCAAACCCAGCATTTTTAAAATGTGTTGTTTCTTTGAAAATATTTTGAAAACTATTTTCAACTAATATTTTTAATATAGATGTCACTAAGTGAAACCCTAGTGTTAGTTCTGCCTACATGGACAGTGTATATTAGATAAGCCATACCACATAAGGTGACTCTTGAAGCTTGTAGAACTAGAGAAACTGCAAAGCTCTAACAAAGTTGAAATAGAATTTTCAGTAGTGAAACTTGTGGAAACTCATAAAAGGTGCACAGAATTTTTCCTTAATGCCTTAAGTAGCTGTTTGCAACAAGATCTTTTGTTTTAGAACACCATTTGTATTTAATCATGTCACTTTGACACAGCTGCTGTGACAGTTCATGTTGATTAGTGAGAACTAAATACATCAAAATATGTTTATATATTATATATTTTATAATATTTAATAGAAATGTAATTTTTTTTTTCAAAAAATGACAGTATCAGCAAATGCTATGTGCATTGAATAACATTTTCAATATTAGAGACTTCAAATTGTGAAAATAAAGTCCTTTTGTAGACGAAAGAGGATTACAGACTAATGAGGGAAGTAGCAGTATATTGAAATACCTATACACTGTGTTCCTGCTTATACTTTGCACACTCACACTCCTTACTGTCCTTCTCTCTTTTGCTAGAATTAAGGCCAGGTGTCTGCCTTCACAGAGAACACAGGAGTTTGAATGACTGTTCTCTGAATTTTCCAATGCAAATGAAAAAAAAAAAAATCATTAATATTAAAAAAAAAAGACTTTTCATTATTAGCACCTAATTGAAATTATTCTCCAGTGCATTATATTAAAGACAATTTAGGTCAGATCCACATTTACTAAAGTAGATTGTACTTTCAGCATTGTACCATACCCATGCTGAAATTCATATTTGGTTCTCTGGCTTTTCATTATTTGAATAAAGTAGCCCTTTTTATTTGTACAGTTTAATTTAATGATACCATGTCCATTACTTACTATCATGGGGTATTTGTCGTATTTGAGTAGGACATAATAACGCACTCTTTAAGTGGAAGTTATGGGAAGCATTCAGACTGTTTCAGAGGTTCTATAATGATTTTCTTTTTCCTTGATGTCTGTGGTTATTTTATGGCTTGAAAATGTGTTTTAATTCTGTTTTACTTTCTAGGGAGGGACAGTAAAGCTGGAGGTGGTCCTGTAGGCAAAATTTTAGATATATAAAATTAAACAAAAGCTTTGGATTTATGCTGTTTTTAATGAGAGGGTAGAGAAGAAATTTCATTTGAGGCACTGTAGGGAATTCTGACTTAACTGCAAATATTTTTTAGTGGTAGAAGCGACTTTGTTTTTAGTCTGGGAAAACAAAATTTATATATTAAAGTGGAAGAAGGAGCTGAAGGTCAAGGGGTTGTCTCTTTGATACAACACATCTCTAGCTGAAAGTCAGTCCCATGCTCTGTGTCACAGGGTATAGGGAATGGGGAGGTAAGGCAGAGCCCAGTGTGAAGAAGGATATTTTAAGATACTCCCTGAAAGTTACATAAGACTTTTCTTCTGCTTGGTATTATTCTGTACACTTGAAAAGCATCTAAACATTATTTTCTTCATTTACAGGTCCTGACACATTCTAGAAGCTACAAAACTTGTGAATGTTCATGCCCTAGGACATGAAGGATTATCTGTAAGCAGGAGCTCCTAGCTAGGATCCCGACTCTCAAGCGTACTTATACTGGATTAAAAAGACTAGAGCAGTATGAAGGAAGTGTAATACTCTTGTTTTCCCTGGAGTGGCCTTCCTTAGTCATGTCAAGAACTCTAGTCTTTTGACAAGGTTTCTTGTACTACCTATCATAGGGAACAGGACCAGGACAGAGCTTCAACAGATAACCCCAGCCTCTGCAGAGTGTTCAAAGGAAGGTGCCATAAACAAATCTGATCCCTATGTCTTCCTTGCTATAGCCCAGTAACACCGACAAAGTTACCAATGGCTATTTTGAAGGTTCTAATTTTCTATATATTGAGGTGTACCTTTCGTATGAGCCCAATGTCTCAGGTTGGTGTTCTTTCTAATAAACATTAAAAATTACAATGAGTATTGTCACAAATTCAGTTACTGAGATAATTAAGGCTGTGATTTGTCAAAAGCTCTCATTTTCCAATCTTGTAAATGGTATTGAACTCACAAAATCCTAGAATCCCAGAATGGTTTGGTTTGTAGAGTAACGTTGGCAGAGACACATTCAATCACTCATAGGATTACTGGTGAAATTCCAACTATTAATCTTTCTTGTTTCAATTAATAATAATGAACACAGAAGTTTCCTCTCATCACTTTTTGCTCATTCACAGTAATAACACTTCCGCAGCTGTGAAGTAAGAAGCCCTTTCAGACAGTGCATCATGTGCAACAAAACTTCAAGGGAACTAGCATACATTTTTGTGGTAGAGGGTCAAAAAAGAATTATTGTCAGTTTTACTGCTTCATCTTGAAGGAATATACTTTCATACTTGTAACAAAGAAGGACCAAGTTTTCTGCTTCTAAACCAAATGGACACCAAGCAATAGTTTTAACAATTCAAATTTATTCATTCATGATTTTTTTTTTTTCTGAAAATATGAGTATTCACAGGTGAAATGCAAGAACGACATAGCTGAATGAGATTTAGATAAAAGGCAATCCAATGAGAAATTAATCAAAAGTGGAAAGAAAAAGAAATCTTCTTAAAACTTCATCCTGTCTTTCAAAAATTATCTTGATCACTAGCTTCAAAAATCTGCTATCGGGCTGGGCCTCTGGACCACCCACAGGTTTTTTAAGATTTTAGCAGATCAGACATTCGTTAAAAGTTTCCTGTTTAATACAGGTCATAGAACTTATCTAGAAATTACTGAGTCTCTTGATACCATGATGAATACATAACTTTCAAGTTGACAAGGGCCATTTTATCTCTCCCAGCTTTAGCAGTCTAAATGCAAGGTTGAGTTTTAACATGAGATTCCCTTGTTCTCCTCATTTTGTCATAAGTATGTACCATAATGACAAAAATTACCCTTCCAAAATTAATATTTCTCCCTCATATGATGAAAACAGTGGCTATTGCTTACTTGGACTAGTAGTGCAGTTAGACATCCTAGTGTATCACTCTTTTGATCTGCATTTTTAATCTTCTTGTTATTACTTACCTTTTTTCCACTAGATTCAGGAGCCACCAACAGTGAAAATCAAAAAAAAAAAAAAAGTCAAGCTATGTTACATCTCCAGAACATCTGTTTGATTAAACAAAATGTACTGAACTTCATTAATCTTTGATTATAATGCATTTTTTTTTTCCACTTAGCAAATCAATCTTCAATGTCTTTGTCTACCCTTGTCAATTTGTCTTAAGAATTTTAAAATAGAGATACTGGAAGCAGACATACCATTCCAAAAATAACCTTCCTCTCTCACGCTAGAAAATTGGTTTGTAGAAAGCAAAAGTGTGAAACAGTCTCCTCCTGCCTGTCTGCCATGTGGCTTGCCTCTTAGACAGAGTGAAGTACTGCTTGTGAGCAACAAAGCAGTAATACCTTGGTAGAAGAACAGTCCTCGTGATCACTATGCATGTGCTTCTGAAGACATACCTTTGGCCCACCACAACCTGGATCTACTCCCATGTAGTCATGGATACCTTTGCCATACTCTGCTATGCTCCTAATTATTTTCTGCTATCTAGAGGGAACTCTGTGCCCACTCCATCCCACCCGTTTTATGGTCATTTTGATTTGCTCACTCATTGTGACAATTTCTCTTTGATAAAGTACAAAATGGTGCACAATACACTATGGTTAAAGCTTGCCAACATTAGACTGAAATTATTTAAGGTCTGGAGATTAGTCATTCATTTTCTGCAACCAGCTGTACTATTGATTACCGAAGATTTATATCAATATGCCAAAAATCAATGTGTCCCAAGCCATTACCAAACAAGTTCCCTCTTAGTCATTACCCTGTGATACACATCTCATTTTTATATTGGTCCTGAAGACGGAATGATCACAGTATTGTTTCTGTATGTGACTGTACAAGCTGAATGACCATTACAGAAATCAGCAGGCAAGGCTATCAGACAACCATATTTGCAATCAATAAACCATATTTATAAATCAGGAAATATTAAATGGATCTACATTCCCTGTAAAACAAAGAATGATATTTCTTTATATGTTAATAAAGGTTTTCTCCAACTTACTGAAAACTTTCACAGAATAATAGCATCATTAAGGTTGGAAAGGGTGTCTGGAGACTGCCTCATCTAACTCCTGCTCAGAGGAGGGTGAGCCAACAGAGGTTGCTCAAGACTGTGTCCAGCTGAGTTTTGAGTATCGCCAAAGACTGAGATGGCACAACTTCTCTGGCATAGCATTGAGTGTAAGTTAAGCTCAGCTGATGATGCTGATAGCATATCAGCATTAGTCTACACACTGTCTTTTAGTTCAAAAGTGACACAGCTGAGCAAGCTATTGCAGTGTTCAACCATCCTCAAATGAATAAAACTTTCTTCTGATGTTTAACTGGATTTTTTTTTATTTTTAAATTGATGTTTCAGTTTGTTCCCATTGCCTCTTGTCCTGTTAGTGGGCACGACTAGCAAGAGTCTGGCTCTGTATTTTCATTTCCCACTGCCAGGAGGTAAATTCATAAAATTCATGTAACAATAATGTCATATTTAAGCAGTCTGACGTGCTGTGTTGTACTTGCTGTCTAGGTGGGAGATAGTCTATGCAAATTCTTACACAAATCTCAGGGTTTTGATGAGAGTCACAAAATTTTCTTTTACTCTCCTAAATCATCTTCTAAACAGAATGACAAGTCCTGGACCACTTCCTGAATTGCATCTTATTTCTTGAATCTACCCCAGGAAGTGTCTGTGGTCTGAAACCTGTCTAAAATCCCCTCTAAACTGCTTACTATTGCTCCTAGTGTGGCTCTAGTGTGGCTTAGAAAAACAGGCTGAGGGCAGTGAAGAGGCAGAGGATGGCTTTTTTTTTTTTTTTTTTTTCATGGATCTGCTTTAATCTACACACTCTTCAGCATCGACAGTGCCCTGAGAGCTGTGGCACTCACTAGAGAAATCTGCACTCCAGGTGTCTCTGCAGTAAAAGAGGAATCATGACTTCATCCTCTGGTTCATTAAAGCCCTTTTCAAGTGTTACCTTTACCAGAAAGGTAAAATATGTTTTCACACTAGCAATTCTAGACATGTCTTTACGTCTTCCAAAAAATCTATGAAGAAGTTTTTTTGCTTTTCAGTATCTCTGGACTAAGTAGCAAAACAAAGATACCAACCTATTGGTAAATCATGTAGTATCAGCATTGCTACTTACCAGAAAGAATGACAGGAACCACCATGAACTGTTTACACAGACTTACAGACCCTAATAAAAAAGCTTAAATTCAGTTATCTGTCACCCCAGAAATATCTGGTGGGGTGGCAACTCTTACCTGCCTGAAAAAAAGCACTCTGGCATTGTTGATGCACAGATTCGTTTTGAGGCCATTGCCTTATTAGCTGCCTCTGCCAAACATTGGATACTACTTTAGCAAGCTTTAAAACACCATTCTGGCTAATCTCCATTACAGAAACATGTCTGGAAATACACTCATGCACAGTTTGTTCCATTTCATCATTCTTTTGCCTTCTCCTAATGAAGAACAGTCAGAAGAAAAGGTAAGAAATCCACATGGGCTGGCATGTGTGAGCTGACAGCTCATTAAGGATATAAACTGGAGAATCATCCATGGGCTGATGTGCATGGATTGGCTCATTGTGTTTAATAGCCCCGATGGAGTTCACACTAAACACTGCAGTTGTGAGTTCCCTGCATCTTCCATTTTCCCTTAAGGATTCCACATCCTGATTAAAAGATAGTTGTTACTCTACACATTCTCAAACAAGCTGCTGGTGATCTACTGGGCATGCTCACAGACCCTTTTCCAGCATGAAAATGTGAAAAGAGTATTATCATAATATGCAAAGGTTCATCAAAATATCTACTCATATATGATGGGGAAAAGGAGAGCTGATTTGAAGCAGCTTTTCTGTCCCTTCAATAATGAATCTGGTTTGTTTGTGACAATAATGTCTGTTTTCATTACTTTGCTTTCCAACTCTGTTCTGAAGTCACATGACGGCTACACATAAACTGTAAATAAATATGTGAAAAAAATAGCTTCAACATAATTAGAATATTTAGACGTTAATACTTCCCATCCAATCTCAGACCAACAGCTTAATGGGTTGCTGAATCTATCCCTGAAAGATTTCAAGACAAGGTAAATTTGTTATTCTGCTATAAGGAAATTACCAGAAATAACCATTTCCAAGTATAATTTTAAATCATAGTTTATGGAAATAATCAAGACAAAACAATGCTTGATTGTACCTACACTAAATAAAAATAAACTATGAAATAATCTTATGTAAATTTTGAGTGTTATTTTATTGTTTGGGTTTTTCCCTCTCCCCCCAGGTGGTTTTAACAATATTTTGTCATCATAGGTAAGTAATGAATCATGGGTTTTCCATGGTAGCTACGTAAGCTGAGTATCACATCAGCTGTCTCTGAACTTCAAATAGATTTTAAACCTTATTTAGCCATCCTTCTAAAGCTACTGGCTGTCCAATCCATATCCCCTCCCTAGTTTAAGAACATGTTGTAGCCAGTGATAGACATTATTAAGAAATAAAGAAATCATGTCATATGCTATTTTGTTCTCTCATGGGGGATTTAATTGTTGTTGCTGTTTTGGTTTTGGTTTGCTTTGGTTTTTTTCTCGGTTTGTTTTTGTTGTAGATTTTTCATTAGATTCTGTCTGAGCTGCTGCTCTACCTGTGCTATTGAACGTGTCTGTAAACAACCTAGAAAAAGTGGAGAAGTGAGCAGTAAGCTGACAAAGTCTGTTGATGATGGTAAGTTTTTCAAGGTACACATACAGAATTGCAAAAATATTTTAAAAACTGAGCACCTGGGAAATAAAAAGTCCAGTTCAATTGAGTGCTGGTAAGTGTCAAGTGATGCACTTTCCCACAGGTGGGAGACAAAACAATAGTAATTTCACATGTGAAATGTTGGGCAGTTGATTAGCATTTTCCCCAAGACCTTAAGGAATGTTCAGTGAAAACAACATCTTAACACTCAGAGATGTCAAAAAGGCAAATCAAAGGTTACAGACTGTAAGGAAAGAGAACATGAAAGATCACAGGAATATTCTACTCTATAAATCCATGGTGCATATATATCATGAGTGCTATATATAGCTGTGATGACTTAGTGTGAAAATAAATATTGGAAATGACTCGGTGAAGGGCACCAAGGCATATCCAAAGTACCAAGCTTTCATAAGAGGAATAACTAATTAAACTAGTTTTCATTTTTCAGAAGATGCAGTTAAGAAATACTATAAAAGAGATTCACAGATGCATGGAGCATGGTAAGGCTGAGAGATTTCTTTTTTCACTTACTATGTCTTTTGCACATCAGAAGAACAAGGGAGCAACAGCTAAAGATATGAGACTTAGGTACAAAAGGAGGCCCAAAAGGATGTCTGCTGTGCTGCTGCAGTAGAGCTGTTGAACTCCTTGTCACAGATTCTCTGCACTTCATTGGATTCAGGGTGAGATCTTCACATGAAAGGAATTAAGGGTTACTAAATATACAAATGAAGATTTGGCCCAACTTTTGTTAGAATGTAATTTGCTTCCATCCTAAAGAGATGGAAATTGTATGGCACTGTGGGATTAAGTTTGATCAACCAGATGATTAGAAATTATTTCTGATTGCAGTAAGAAATTATGAGAGTATGATACTTTTAAAACATTTTTATTCATTTTATAAATTATTTTCTTTTAAAATTATATGTAAGCACCGTTACTGTTTAATGGACATGCATTTATATTCTACCATGCATTTATATTGGAAAAGGAAAAGCTAAAGAACTGCAACTGGCACTGGAAGGGAAGGCCGTGGAGTTTATGGCAGTGCTTAGTTCCCATGAGAACAGACTATGACCAGAGCCAGAGATGAGCATTTGGGAAATGTCTGTTCATGCTAAATGAAGTTTAATTGTACTAAACATTCAGGTTACATCTCCAGGGAACACATGAAAGTAAAAATGGCATCAAGTAAGCCTTTTGGAGGAAATACCTGTTTATACAAATCAAAATATTAATCATAAAAACATTATTGAAAATCCTGAATTTTGTTAGAATTTATTTTAAGAGCATGATCAACACTTATTATAACTTTAATATTCTCACCTTGTTAACCATTTTATGTTTTTGAAGACCTTTTCCCTCTGATTGGTTAAAACTTGGAATATTTTAAATCAAGAAAAAGTTTTAAGAGCTTGTCTATGTTTACAGATATTAAGACTTTTAAAATATGTTTCATGTGGTGATATATTTCCATTTTTCATCATGAGACTGTTTTAGATCATTTTAGTATTAATTTTTTCAGAAAATAAAATAAATTCATCAAGAGCAGGAAATTAAAACAGCTCATCTAGACTCTATGCAATGCCTATGACATTTCTTGATTACTAGATACTGGCCTCTATGTTGCACTTTATTGAGGCATGTTAAATGGAGAATTTATGAAGTTGGTGATATTTTTCTGCTGACTACTGCCTCCTCCTACTCCTGCACTGCAACACATTGATCCTTCCATACCCAGCTTAGCCTTGCCCCTTCAGCCTGACCCCACATCCCATTCTTCTTGTGTGGAGGAACAGCACACGTGCTGAAATGGGATCCTTTCACACCACGAATATGGAAGGGGATTTGCTTCTTAATGCTAATCATAGTTACTAAAATAGACCATAATGCTATGCTTTCTATGTTAATCTTGCAAAGGAATTCGTAGGACACCTGTTCTGGATTAGACTGCTAGATTGATTTTGCAACACAGTAGTTGCAAAAAAATGCTTACAGACCATATATAGACATTTGCAAAGGTTAAACACAGACCAGGTTTGGCAAAAATATTATTCCAAAAACTCTTTCCAAGGGAGATCTGTACACTGAGACCTGTGGGTTAGTTGAAGTCTTTTTCTCTGGTCATTTGCAGATTTGTCAAAGGAGCAGTCCACCTGATTAAATGTTGTACAAAATGTTCAGAAATATTTTTGGTTTATAAACAGGGATTCATTTCTTAGGTGCTTTGCCAGTGATAGAGAGAAGCTGTGATGCTCTCTTTCTTTCTGTCTAGTTGTTGCTCTCTCTTTCTCTTTATGTGTGCATAACAGGCCTAATATATCTTCCAGAAGAAATGTAAATCATATCAGCATAGTATTATTTTATGACTGTATCATTTGAAAGTGACACAATGGTTAGTGATTCCAATTATGCCTGTGGTCATTCCCAGTTTTGTCAGCTTTTGTGATTATTATATTTTATAAAATCTCTTTCATAGTCATAAATGTTTAAAAGTTTAAAGAGATAATATAGCTAGAGAATCCCACATACATCGAATAGGTCTGGCAGTTCTAGGAAAGCAAAAACATTTTGATTGAGATATGATCTAGCTTTTCAATTTACACTAAGTAAAACAATATAAAAATGTTTCATTTTAATTTGTTCCATATGCCACTGATGAATAAAATGTAATAGGTTTTCCCATATGAGTTTATCAAAACATCCAGAGGCTCAAATGCTTCATAATATCCAGATTTCAGAAAATATATAGTAGGTTAGTAGGATTGGTTCAAGAATGTATGAGAGAAATTGACAATAATCTTAAATAAGATTTAAATTAACAAAAGCATTCATTTAGAAATCATAAACTATCTAGCTAGCATTTCATCAGAAATTCAAGCTAAGTTTTCATTTATTTATAACATAAAGTACGCACTATTCCAGAGACTTTAGTTTCTAGCAAAGGTGCATGAATGATAAAAGAGAATACCACTTAAACACCTTTGCTATAAACCTAAATCTCTTATTTGCATGTGTTGAAGTGTAACATAGGAAAACAACTAATTAGAAACAAAATAGTACAAAGGATTAAAGAATTAAGCAATGAAAATCTTCGATTTTAAAAATGTTGCTGTAAGTGCCTATTATTTGACGTGTTTCTCCAGGTGAAATCCAGTGGGTCACATTTCTAAGTGACAGACCGCCTACATTAATTTCTTTCAGACTTTTTCATCCTCAAGAACAATAACAATTATATGCAGACCAAATTATAGATTTGGTGACATTTCAGTAACTTCAGTGAGTTATGGTAGTGCAGGAGAGCATGTGACTATGTAATTAGAAATTAACAGCTCTTCTGGCAACGTACAAACAAGATGATGTCCACTTTTTATACCTGTCTTGATGTTGAAAGTGAAAATGAGAGAGACAAGAAAAAGATCTATTTAGATTAAGAGAGATCATTTTAAGAAAATATCTATGCACAAGCATATCTGTCAAATATAAATGCATACTTTATACCTAAGCAATTTGCATAGCAGATTTGTACCCAGGCATAACTCTCAATGTGGACTATGTTATGTGACATATCAATATCAGCATCACTAAAACTTGCTGTGTAGTTGTATAGAAATTAGCAGAAGGGCAAAGGATGCAAGCCAGTAGGGACATGTCAATGTCCATATTCATTGAAAAATGTTATCTTTTGTTGACATGTAAAAATAGTTGAGTTTTTCCCCTCAGAGTGGAAAAGAAACAAAGGAGAAATTTATGTCTCACTTTTTTGGGATAGTGAAATTCATGTCATGACACTCAGTTTATACTACTCCCAAGACACAGTGTCATTAGGATTATATTTTCCTATTTCACAGCTTTTCGTAGCCTGTACGTATTAGATAGTTCACAGTTCTTTTCCTATAGGAAAGTTAGAAGATACGATCAAGTAAGCAGCAAAATCAAAGCATAGACTAAGTGTACTGTAAGGAAGATGGTTATGTTTTGACAAAACTAAGACAAGAGGTCACAATGGAAAGGGAAGAACATGACATTTGAAAAAAAAAAAAAGTACAAATTTTAATATGCTTGCAGATTATTAAAGATATAATGTTTGAAATGTTTTGTACTCACTTTTTATTTAATGATTATATTTTATGGTCCTATAGCTTTTTTTCATCTTGGAAAGAGATCTCATCTGCTTTCCTTCGCACGTAATAGGAAATTTCAAACTTTGCTTCATTGAATCAATCTGGATGTGTCACCATTGATTGGGTTCACAATCAGACCTCTATTCCTGGGGAAAAAGCCAAAACAAAACCAAAAACCACCACCACCACCAAAATTCATATCGTTTATAGTGAGACTAGTTCTTATTACTCTTGTTTCTACCTTTGAAAATATGGTTAGGACTGAGTCATAAAGTGTCCTAATTCTCAGTGGCTAAAGGCATTCAGTGTTGTCCGTTATAAAGTAAACAAGAGTACATTTACAAGCTAGATTTTAGGATTTCTGAATATTTGTATTTTTCTTTGGTATTTAGAATCCACATTTTTACGGAATAATAAGTTGCTTTGCACCGTTTTCTTTATTTTGTTTTGTTTCAGGATTCATATTTATTAACCATATATTTGGATGTTTTTAGTCTGAGAAATAAAAGATTCCAAGTTTAAGCCCATTTTTCCTGCAACAGCAGCTGGAGATCATGAAGAAAATGCATCCGTTGAAGTATGAAGCAGAAGACAAATAAGTAACGGCATCAACTGTATTGACTGCAACAATGTTTTCCATAAATACACTTTGCTCATCTGTCTCTGCTTTGACCATAGAAGATTCATTCTTTATAATAAACGAAACCAGTGATTTTCTAGACAAAGATGGGTGTTCCTCCATTAAGGTATCTTTTGATGCATTATACTTCATGTCCCACAATCCATCTTTTTTTTTTTTTTTTTTTTCCCAAATAATGACTCCACAAAATCATAAGGTTTTGTGCAAGAAATTGATAATTTATACAAAGTGTTTACAAATATTTCTAGTTCAGTAAATAATTTCTTTCCAAATGTAGTCCTTAATAGCTAATTAGATTTTCTAATAGCACTGGTTGCCATCATGGGGATTATGTATGAAAACTCTTCCATCAGCAAAATTAAAGCATAAAGCACTTAATAATTTTTTTTCACTTTTATGCTTCACTGTCTTTTTTCTTCTTTTTTTTTTTTTTTTTTACTTTTAAAATTGCAGACACAGACACTATCTTTAAAGGCAGCATATTAACCATTTCCACACTGTAAATAAAGCAGACAAATGTCACCCTCGGTGGTTTTAGTTGTAGTTGAGAAAATTCAAATTTGAACAGACCTGACATTTACATCACAAGCTTGTTAATCACTCATAGCAATGAGAGATTTTTAACATAACCCTTGTAAAACAACTCTTAAAACACTCTGAGAACTAAATCAGAATAAATGTTTAAGACCATCAATGAAATGGGATGCATTTGATTTTTTTTCCATTTTTTTCTACGCGATCACAAAACCTGTCCAAGCTGGTATCCTTAGCTGTTTGCAATATTGATGTATTACTGCAACAAGAATGAGCAGCTGTAAGCCTAACTTCTGCTCTGATTCCTAGTGAAGCCTGAATCTGTCTTACACAGAGAATCCAACTATACGAAGCACGTGAAAGGTAAGAGATGCATTTTTCAATAAAAAGGTGTGTTCCTTCTTCTGCAATATTTTAAAGGTCTTTAGTATGGTGCCCTGTTCTTGAAACCAAACAGGACATTTCTGGTGAGCAATATATAAAAGAAATGTCAGCAATGTTTTTTGAAGTAAATAATAAGATATTTGTCTCTGAGGGTCAGTGACTTATTTTTTTTAATGAAAACAACAGCAAAAAACCAGCTGGATTGGTATGCTGCCAGACTAGATACACATAACTCTAAGAATGAGGTTTATATGTCAGGATATTTTCAGTACTCAGTTTTTACTTTTGTCTGCAGTTTGTTAACTTTTTTTTAATGTTAGTAGTTAATCATCAAGCTGTCATTTTTGGGGGTGATTCTGTACAGGAACAGGAATTAGACTTGATGACCCTTGTGGATTCCTTCCAACTTATAATATTCAGTGATTTTGTGACTCTTCTATACATCTTTGCTGGGAAACAACCATATCCTTTTAGTTTCTTGACCTTTCTACATGTTAGTCCTATGAGCATTTTTGACAAGGTGCCTATGTGCTGAAATAACTGTAGAAAATAAACACAAATATCCTGTTCATCGATTAATTTCTGGTTCTGTCAGATCCTACCTGTGCATTATAAACACATGTGATGTTTACTACATTTTTAAAAATACTAGGTCTTAGAACTATCTACTTTAAAATGGAAGGATAGAAATTTGAGAAATTTTCAAATTTAAGAATTAAAAAAAAAAAGTATCTTGAAAAATATAAGTAGATAGCAGCCTTGAAGTTTAAAAGAGGCAGAGAATCAGAAATCATAAAAAGAATAATTTGAAAGTGACACGATTTTTAGGGGTCTCACAGATAATTGAATGTGATCCTTTGTAATGCAAACAGATGTTAGGGAAGCTTTTTTCTTCTTCACTTCCTCTTCCAGTAATTTTTTTTCTGCTTTGCACAATTATCTTACATATTTATTTCCTGTATGAGACAGATCTCCACCATAGTGCAACTCACCACCCACAGTTAAGGAGAAGTATACTGTCACATGAAAATAAAGAAATGTATCCTGCATCCACTGCCTTTCTTTGAATGAAAGGAGAAATATTCTTCCAACCTTCCAGCTTGACAAGTTATGTATAAACCGCAGAACACATCCCTATTTATTTATTTTTAATTCATCAGCCACCAGGATGATTAAATTTATATGTACAAATTATATAATGAAAAGCAGAAAAAAGTGGATCAAAAAAATGGTTGTAATTACTTCAGTGCTCTTTGTAATTGTCTCCAGACAGAATATCCTCATCTCATGCTGTTTAGACAAAATATAATGCTTTAGATGTGGAGATATGCTTATTACTTGCCTTTTCTAGAACACTTGACAAAATTATATGTATATGTTAGGTTCTTTTTGATACTGTTTTCCTCCACAGTTGCATGAATGGTAAGCTTCCTTTCCTAAATTATTTTATATCTGTGAGGTAGTAAATGTACTGAATGTAAGAATAACCATACTATGTCAGTCCAATTGTCAATCTTGTCACACAGGAGTGCGTGATAAGGTAGAAAGGATAAGAAACAAGGGCTGTGTAGAACTGTCCTTTGCCCAGGAAAACTTCTTTGTCTGGGGATTGTAACGGGTAAACTTTTCCAGACAGTATTCACAGCTGGTATCTACTAAAGATTTGCTGCAGAAGATTCAGGCTTTTCAGTGCTCCTATCTTATGATGAAGAGAATCACCCTCCTCAGAGGCCCACTTTTCTCCACTGATTCCACAGAAATGCTTGTGTGATGGGTTTAAGCATAGACAACTAACTTCCAGTTACTTATGTTATGTTGGATGAGCTACATTATTGGTGCACTAATCTGTAGTCTGATATGCTCTTATTATAATTGTTTTATTTTTCTTCAGAAGATATCAAAACTAGAGATGAAAGTTACAAAATATTTCAACATATTCAAACTTATATTCAGAAATACTGAAGATTTACTTGCCTAAACTTTACTGTGAATATTTTTGGTGTTTTATCATAAACATTATGCAAGCAGTGAGCAACTTATACAGGCACACAAAAAGAAAAATAGAGGTAATCTATTCTGTAAAATCTATGTGGCATAGTGATGCTGTGGTACTAGAAACAGCAGAAACTCAAGCAGGTGTAGTGTCATACAGTTGGGTCATGCAACAGCTGGGTCATTAACAGTTGTAGTTAAACAATGATATATTTGCATATCTATGGATCTGAGCCTGAACCTGTAAGTTAGAAGGATGGCTCAGCGGGACACTGGGTTCCTGCCCAGGCAGCCATGCTCCTTCTTCCTGCACTCCCTCTGTACTCTGCTTTAACCCTGGGAGAAGTTTTCTCAACTCCTCTACACTTGGAGACTAAATATAAGATACTTTTCTGATGGCTTGGCTGAAATCAGTATTAGAGGTGGTCTTAACACTTTTAGCATCACCTGCAATGACTTACAAGAAACTTCTCTCCTCATTTATCTTCATAACTGGATTTGAATAGATTTTCAAATTAAAGTGGTATTCATGTAAATGAAAAAAAAAATTGTTTTAAAATAAAAAGAGACATTTTCATGTCTTCATTATCAATTGCTGCAAAAACATCATTGACATAAATACATTAAATTTCAATAATGGAAAGCCACTTTTCAAAAGTAATTTCTGAAAAAACATCAGTCAGATGTAACTATAACTCAAAAATATTTTGTGTTTCCTCAGAAAATAACTGTAAAGTTATTCTTATCATAATATAAAAGTCCTTTCAGTTCAAATGTCCTTTTTCTTTCATTCAGTAAAAATATTGATTAATCTAGAAAATGGATATTTGAAGGCCAGATTATAATATTTTCACTCATGCTGAGTAAGTGCTTAATCCATAGATGGAATTACTGAAGTCAGTAAGATAAGTCAGAACAAAAACAAATCACCCAACTTTATAGTAATTTTTACTATCAAATAAACTACAGTCCCCTGGTTCCTGGAAAACTGTATACACAATTTCTTTTTGGATATTGATCTGGATTGAATTTTGCCTGCAGTTCTCCAATTTAGGGTTTCCTGATATGAACTAAATCTCCATTTACAAATGTATTTGGTAACTTGAACTTGTCAGTGTGAATTTTATATGCATTTCCTTATGAAAAAAAATATTTTTTTTGACAGTCTTCAGATGATTGCACTCATATCACCTGCATTTTCTATTTTCACAATGCAGGGATCATCTGCAATTTCATTACAGTTCCTTTTTCAAAGCATTTCGTAGATCACAGAATCACAAAGTAATCCAGGCTGGAAGTGAGCTCAAAACTATCTAGTCCAACCCCTTACTTAAAGTGGGTCTGGTCAGATAAGGTTGCTCAAGGCTGTATTTGATCACATCTGTGTTCTGCAAGAAAGAGAGATAAGAATTTCTGCATCCTCTGCTCCAGTGCTGCAGGTTATCTTAAGGATACCTCCTATGAAGTGAAAATAAGCTTGGAAGAAGTTACAAAAAACATTCAGGGCAGCTGCTGAAATGTGGTACATTGCACCTCATTCATTATTCATTAATGCCAAAACTAGCCAGATACATTAACTTTTGAAAGTGTTTAAACATCTAATGACTCATTTCAGCATATCACAGTAAATCAAAATCTCCAAAAGATGAACAATACAGACAAGCTCAAACCAGGAGCAAAGGAAATGAGAACAGTGGAAAAATATCTTCCAGTAAATGACTGAGACTTTATTCTTCTATGCATATACTATCAAAGTAGAACAAAACCTTTGAACTGTATCTCTAAAACAGATACCATTCCATCAATATCTACTGCCTTTGTTACAGGAAGAAAAGCTGTGGCCAAATTTTTAGGAACAAGAAACCCAAGGTGGCCATATGTCTTGGTTTTCTTAACATGACTGTAATTTTCTTCAGGATTGAAAAAAAGGAAGTCTTTCTTTCTTGCTTTCTTTCTTTCTCTCTTTCTCTGTTTCTCTGTCTCTCTCTTTCTCTGTCTCTCTCGTTCTTTTTTCCCCTGAGTTTTCAGACAAATGACCACTGTGTATGCATAGTTTACCTGCGTGTGTGCTGTACAGGTCACTTGAACGTGCCCAATAGAGGTAATGTGTTCCAGAAGCATTGGGCTTACTATACATGTTCTGCATGGCACATGCTCCCACATTTCATTTATTGATTGTGTGCCAGGAAATATGGGAACACTAGACATAATACAGAATTCTGCTTAATTGATTTTAAAGCAATATTCCTCAAGGCTTTTTGACAGTAACTTTCGCTATGGATCTCAGTGTTTCATATAACAAAACAGTCAATCTGATTCTTTGTATATCACAGAATCATAGAATATACTTTGTTGGAAGGGACCATCAGGATTATCAAGTCCAGGCCCTTGTCCTGCACAGGATATACCAAGAGTCACACCATGTGCCTGAGAGCATTGTCCAAACACTTCTTGGGCTCTGACAGGTTTGGTGTGTGATGACTTCTCTGGGAAGCCTCTTCCAGTTCTCCACTGCCCTCTGGGTGAAAAATCTCTTCCTGGTATCCAACATAATCCTCCCCCTGCTCAACCTCATGCCATTTCCTCAAGTCTTTCCTCTCACTGGTCATAAGAATGAAGAGATCTGTACCTGCCCCTCCACTTCCTCTGATGAGGATGTTGAAGACCACAATGAGATCTCCCCTCAGTCTCCTCTTCTCCAGGTTGAACAAAGGAATTAACCTCAGCTGCTCCTCATAAGGCTTCCCCTACAGACCCTATCCCAGACTGCCTTAAAGGAGCAGGACTTCAGCAGCTGTTTTCTCTCATTCATTTTCATATATCAGCATCTTTGTACTTCCAATGGCATGGTAGCATGTTCTTAATTTAAATAATTATTTTATGCTATTGTTAGCTGTAGGTTTCAAAGCTTTCCGGAAGTATAACCGATAGCACATGGAGTCTTGCAGACAACTGGAGAAACATCACAAACTGAACTGTGAACAGCCCAAAGGCAGTATCTGCAGCAGATCACTCCTAATTCACAAAAATTTCTTCTAAGAGAAACGCAACACATGTGGTTTGAGAAACAAGTATAACAAGGAGCAGACACATCTCCTGTTGCCATGGGAATACTTTTTGCTATATGTCTGGACAGTGTAGAAGTATTCATGAGTCATCTCTATAAACCACATAATTAAAATAGAGGGAAATAAGACTAATTGCATGTTTTCTGCAGAAAAATGCTCACTATCTATATACAGATAATTTCAGAATATCTGACAGAAATTACCCTTGGTTTACATCAAAAAGAGCTGAATACATTTCTTTAAAGACATTTTAAAAATATCCATGTTTCAAAACAAGACAGTGCAAAAGGAGAAAAACTTACCTTCCAAGTACTCTGCAGAGGTCACTTTTCTTTGGTTTCCAATTCTTTGTTGTAGGAAGCAGTCAAAACAGGAAATAGTCAACATGGATTTATGGAGGGAATCATGTTTTACCGAGCTGAGCATCTTCAACAATGGGGTGATTGGTCTGCTGGGTGGATGCTGCCTATGTTGACTTTTTTAAATTTTTCAACACTATCCTGTCATCATGTACAAGTTGACTAAGTAGGCACTAGATAAGGGGACAGTGATGTGGATCTATAACTGGCTAAACTCCTGATTTCAGAGGGTGTGATCAGTGGCATCAGCTCCAGGTGTAGGTAAGTCATTAGCAGTGTACCTCAGGGAGTGATATGAGGGCAGAAAATATTAGACTAATGAAAGTAAGTTTGGGTGAATACAGTGAAATTATTCATGAAGCATTTTCCATGAAACCATAGATCCAATAGGGTGATTCAAACAGCTTCCATGCATGATTTGATGAAATAATAAAAAATTTTATTATTATTACTCTCAGAATTGATTCAAGCAGTTGTAAATAAAGACAGAGACCATTTTGATCCATATGATTTAGGGAAAGCATGATCTGAAAAGATAAGACTTGAAATAAATGCTTCAGTACTTGCATCCTGAAGTACAATATTTTGGCATTTCTCCTTATTCCTACGCACTCACCCTTAAAGGTCAATCAAGGTTATGGTTTGAATGCTATTGGAATGGGTGAAAAAGAAATACTTTGGGACTTATGGGTAGAAGGATTATAGAAGACTAAATTAAGTCGACAAAAATGAAAATATAATTTAGTCCATATTCTTTGTTTATGCATTTGGCACATTTAAACATTCTTTGAGGGATATATAACTGATATGTTATGAGTTAAAAAGGGAAGCCAAGAATAATGTTAATTATATTAAAGGAACAGAAAAAAATGTGGTCATAGGACAAATAAGCTACTAAATCAAGATAACCTCGCTCAAGAGGAAAGAATGCATACAGGTAGAGCCTACTGTAAAAACAATCCAGAATCACACTTATTGCTTCAGATACAGAAAAGTTGCAAATAGCTGTGATAACATCTCCAGCACAGTATTTTGCTGCTGAAATAGGCTGCCAAAGATGATGTCTGTGAATGAGAAGCTCTCAAGTGTCCTCTTACTTGAATTATTCTGTCAGATAGCTTTCCCTTAGGAATTAAACATTTTACTTTAAACCTTACAGAGAGGTACCTCTGTGATATAACCCTGGGCCTGATGTTTCAAAATTCCCAACTCCTCCTCTGTGATCTTCAATTACTCTTTCTGTGGTGTGTATAAAGTGTATTTAGATGCCTGTGAAATGGAATGGTGAAGAGTTGTTACAGTTGCATGTAGCATCATCTATCCTTCTCCAGAGGAGAAATAACACATGCTCACTCATGATAATTTATTACTTAGGTATTATACCTCTGTCCCCTGGATATACCTCTGCATTAATGCAAACTTAACCTCTCTCCTCTGGAGAAAAGAGGTTTCTTGCTTCTTCCATGACTTTCGCATTAGATTAATTGCAATTTTATTGGGTTTTTTGTTTTTTTTTTTTTTTTTTTAGTTTCATTTGGTTTGGGTTTTTTTGAGGGTGAGTGGATGGTGGAGAAGAGTAGGAAGGACATCTTGTCTTCAGTACAGAGTCTTCTGGAATTATGCTCAGTACTATTACGATTAAGGTCTTACCTATGTGAGTATGAAGAACTGTAAGTCTTTTTTTTTTCTTTTTTTTTTCTCTCTATCTCTTAATGCACTATAATAATATTCATTTTAAAGCAAAAATACAGGACACAAGCTAAACTTGTCAAAAATATTTAAAACTATGTAGTTAGACACCATGTAAAATCATATGTGTCTAACCCTGTGCTTCACTCTGCTAAAGGTAGTAGGATGATCCCCACAGTAACAATGATATCAGAGAGGAGAATCTTCAGTGAGACAGGAATATATTCTCATAAAATGGATGATGTGAACAAGGGGAAAATTTGAGACAGCAAGTAACTTCTGATGACAGTCAATTACATGGCTTCCCTGATTTATCCCAGCTTAGCTGTAAAGTCAGTTTACAGTCAAACCACAGTATCTTACATCAGCAGAGTTACAGTTATAAATGTTAGTAAAACACAGATCTTTTCTTAAGTTGCCTTGAAAGGCGCTCTGGTATTTAGATGTTCTTAGCAAATTACTGACTGCTGGAAAAAAATGCCTGATAGGTTGCATTTTTTGTTCATTTCACAATGTTGTAATTACTGTTGCTTTTTTTTTAATTCATAGAAATACTCATAGAAAGAGTGGAAATAGAGAACAGAGGAAAGAATAGGAGTCTGATTAGTTAGTTAGTTTGGATAGGATTTCCAGAGAAAGCAAGCTGCTGATCAAAGCATTTTGCCCCTGCAGATCACAACAAAATGACTGTGTCCAAAGTTTAAAGATTAAAAGATACAAGTTATAATGAAAGCCATTTCCAAAGTGAACACACAGGATTTATGTAGAGTCTTCAAATATTATATTTATATTTTGGTGATGCTTATATCCAGATAAGAGTGAGATAAATAACTGAGAGGATGACTGATATGAATAACCAGAAAAATCAGATTAAAAAAAAACAAAAGGGAAGTAGTCAAAAAGGAAAAGGAAAGAGTCAAATTGTGCTCTAAGAATGATTCAGCATGATTTATTCTTTTAGAAGTCTAGAAAGTCCTTCGTAGTAGTGTTCTCCATTATTTTCATACTTTCAAAGAATGTTATATCACAACTATTAGGAGATCAAGTTGCAGAAAATTGTGAAGTTGACTTAAAAATCATGAAATTAAAAAAATCAAAATATTTATGTTCTGAACATTTTTTCACCGTCTAATGGATTTATAGAATACCACATGCCAAAACTCATGATTTGATCAGAGAAGCAAACTTCTTTCATTTTTCAAAAGCTATGATGAACACAATCACTTCACTAGGAAAGGGAGCAAAACACTCTGGTTAAAAAGACTCACATGCAAAGACAGGAATGAATGAAACTGTTACTCATGTTCTTCCACTATTGACAAATGTAAAATTTTGGCCTAAAATATATAAGCTTAAATTTTTGTGAATCTTACAATTTCTTAATATTATCTTTAATGTGGTCATCATAAAAAATTGCTAAATCTCTCCTTTATCCTGCTTCTGAGATGAGAATGTTAATCTGTAAGACAAAGGTCAGAATGTACTGAAAGAACTCTTTTAAAATATGGTCCATAAAACAATTACCTGTTTTCAATTACAAATGTTAGTATGGTTATCTTAACTATAAAATATTATCCATTAATTATAGTAAAGAAAAGTTTTCTGGAGGAAAATATAATACATTACTTTGTAAATCACAACATCCTATGCTATCTATTATAATATTCTGACAGTTCATGGTGCCTTAAGATTTGTTAATTTTGAAGAATATTGAAAAGTACACCTTCTGAGACTGACAAGACTTTCAGTTTTGATTGGAGAATGAAATTATAAGTCCTTCCAGCTTTGTAAGAATATCTTTAGTCACAGAGTGGCAAACTCCCAACAGAATTATCTGTAGACTTCTAATACTTCTTCAGGGAAATTAGATGACTGCAGTTTTTGAAAGTATTGACTGTATGTGATGTTATGCAAGTTCAGATGATAACAGCAAAATGCAGTAAAAATTATGACTGAAAAGAAACATCCTTGCTCAAATACACAAATATAATACAGGACACAGCTTACAAAATTGGAAAATTACTTCTCATGGTGCAAACTTTTAAATGCAGCAAGTTTATGTGTAAATTAATTTCATTTTGTCCATGTCTATAACGTGTTTTTCAAAAATTACTCTTTTTAGGCTTAATGAGTTCATGTGTTGACTTATTTCAAATTGTATTGTCTTTAAAATTATTTTTAAGTTATTTGAGGCAATTATTAATTGATAACTTCATAATTTAGCTTGTTATTAATTTTACAAAACTATTTTCTAGTTTCTCTGCTTTCAGAGGCTGAAAGTCAAATATTGTGAAATGCCACTCTGGCAATAAACATAGCCTTACAGCGGTTCACCAGAAAAATATACTCCACAGAATAAAATGTGGTGCACTAAGCAACAGGACTCTCTGAATCAGTTCTCAAGGTTCATTGATCAGCTGAGGTATTGCTTTATTCAGACCAAACATTGGCTCTTTGATCATATGGTATCTTAGACAAGGAATAGTGAACAGTTTTCAGTGAATAGTGTCCTGTTCATTATGGCCCAATATCAGTCTCAGGAAACTTGCATTTTAATTTACAATTCAGCAGAGGGACATCTTAATGAACTTATTATTCCTTAAAGTTTCATGTTCAGTTTAAAACATCTTTGCCTTAGTTTCCAGGCTCAAAGTTCAATGATTACTGTATGCTGACTTATTGACAAAATCTTCATAGACTCACAAAATGTACTTTGTTGGAAGTGGCCCACCAGGATCATCAAGTCCAACTCCTGGCCCTGCACAGGACACCTGAAGAATTACACCATGTGCCTGAGATTTGATGCTGCGACCACTTCCATGGGGAGCCTGTTCCAGTGCTCAATCACCCTCTAGGTGAAAAACCTTTTCCTGACACCTAATCTAAACCTCCCCTGATTCATCTTCATGCCATTTGCTTGAGTCCTTTTACTGGTCACCAGAGCAAAGAGTTCGATACTTGCCCCTCCACTTCCCCTTGTGAGGAAGCTGTAGACTGCAATGAGGTCTCCCTTTGGTCTCCTCTTCTCCAGGCTGGACAAACTGATCTCAGCCGCTCCTCATTAGGTGGACTCCTCGAGACCCATCACCATCCACTTTAGGAAGATTATCATAGGCATCAAAATATAGAGATGTAAAATTGTCATAATAAAGTGTTGGCAAAATGTATAGGTCAAATGCCAGAAGGTGTTAAAAATTTGGTCCCTGAAAAATCAAGGGTTTTTTAAGTTCTCAAATGTAACATTTTTTTTATTAAGTCCTCGTTTAAGAGTCATAATTGTGGCTTGCCTTGAACTGTGCCTATCACTCTCTGATTCATCACACTTCCTTTTGTAGCAGTGATAGTTCTATCATAACTACTTCAGCTTCAATTATTTTGCCAACACTTCTGAACAAGTTTTGAAAAAAGACAAAGGCTGTAGAAGGATAATCTTGCAAAGAACCGTCTATAAATACCTGTTAAGGGAGTGACTGTCTCAGATTAAATTTAGTATCTTAGTGTAGGATGTATGTTCAATATCCCTTCTGCAGGAGTCTTATTGCTCACTTAAGGTTTTAGTATTATCTTTTTTTATATAATAATGTCATATATGTATGGCAATAATTCACTAATACAATATAATATTATTGGATAATTAAAAAATATAGGAAGTATAGACAATTCACTACCTATATATTCTAGTGTTTGTACATTAATTACAACAAAAACAAACAAAAAAATAGTAGTGACTCAGAAATAATAATTTTTAAAAGTTGAGACATTCTGAGCTACAAATGCTAAACCTGAGGAAAGCTGGATTTTTTCCACCACTTTAGCTACTGACTGTGTCAGGCCAATAAGACTGACTTATTGCTAGTCATGTTTTGAAGAACATGAAGCCTGTTTCACATGGGATCATTTATCAGTATTAGGACACTTCATCTTAGTGAAAAGCTCATATGCCATTAAGTGTCATGTCTGGGATTATATTCTTTTACCAATCAATAGTTATTTTTTAAGATTTGAAATCACAACGTCTGTACACTGTCACCCTAATTTCCTAAATAACATAACGGCGCAATCTGTTAGTGATACTGGCACTGCAGCACTAATCTGGAGTCTGCTTCACGACACTATATATATAAAAAGTTTCTCCTTCAGCATAATTCTATTACGTGCACATTGGTTCATACTCAGTGTGATAGGTAGGGTAGAATACTATCCAGTCTTTGGATTTGTTTCTTTAACAGAGATCAGAAACTAATAAATATTTTAAAAGAAGTTCAAATTTTAATCCAAAGAATCAGAAACCTTTTTCTACTTGATGTTTCTTCCTTGTCCTATCCTCTCCCAGAAAAAGGTCTCGGATGGAGAATGGTAACATCAGTTAAAGTTATCTCCTCAAGAAAGCACAGGGGAGGAAAAGAAGCAAATCCCTATGTTCCTTCTAAGTTAGTGGATTATAACAGACATTTTTGGACAGAAAACCAGAGATGAAACAGACTGATTAGGCTAGAGCTTGGACAACATGTTAATATTTCAAGTCTGTTTCGAAGCAGAAACACAATTTTGTGAAAAGTGCTTTGAAAGCAAGGGCATGAGACATCTTCTCAGATACTTTCAGTCTTTCAATGTGAAGTACATCCCCTTACAAAACCTCTTTGCCTGTATCAACCACAACTTAAGGAACACTTTTTTTCCTACTGACCTGAGAGATCAAAGTGTAGTGAAGCAGGTTCACATCTAGCCTTGCAGTTTAGCTATGTAAGTATCTATCCTGGTCTTGTAAACTGAAGAGATGTTAGTCAGTTGCTAAATTTTGCTCCTTCACTGAAGTTAAATATTAAGTTCTTTTCCTGTGGCCTTATCACTTTTCATAATTTTATCTCAAATTTTGAGATATCCACTTATTTTTATAACACCTTAGCTGCCAATTTAAGTATTAAAGTTAGTTTTTTGTTGTAGGCCACAAGTTAGGCTTTGTAATTACTGGGAACAAAACACAGTAAAAAACTATAAGACATTCATTTAAAAAAAAAGAAATCAGAATCTAAATACCATTAACCAATATTTATCTCAAAATATGAGTTCAAACCAATCTTGTAATAGCAGAAAACCCTAGCCATGACTTACTCTTACAGGTTACACCAAAAGTCCTGCAGTTTATTACTGTTTGTAGTCTATATTGTTCTCTTCACATACAGTTCCCACTCCTGTTCACTCCACAAGTTACTTACCTCAACCTGCTTTGATCTGTTATTGGGATTAATGGACAATTCGTGACACAGTGACTTCCCTGAATGCCTGTAGCTTTAAAGACTTTTATTTTTAAGTAAATCATAATACTAAGCAGAATAAAGAAGAGATCTGTTGCTCTGTTTCACATACTCAGTCTATACAGATGTGACAAGATTTCACTTGTAACACTGCCTACAGCAAAATAAACCTTGATTGTTGCCAGATAGTTGCTGTCCTAGAGAAAAATATTACCCAGACCACAAATCTAATATATCTGTACCCAATAAGCAGATTTTGCTTCAAAGTGCCATTATATGTTCTTTATTTGCATGTAAATATTTTATTCTTCAGATATCAGAAATATTTGCAGTATATGAATTTCCTAAGAGAAATAACAGAATGTGAATATTTATTTAATGTGTTGTCGCTCTGAGCACTGAGGGAGAGCATAATGGGTTAAAGTAATAAACACACTAGACGTGAATAATGTAACTAATTCTAAAAATGTAACACATTCTAAACAAATTTATACAGTTCCATGCTTCATAAATTGATTCCTTTTCCAACTTTGAAATCTATTCTTCTTTTCAAATGGTGAGTTTCGTATTTCATAACCTTTCCACAGAAATTTTTCTCTGTCTATGTCCATCTTCTGTATTACTTGGCCTTTATAATTTTCTTAGATTTGTTTGCTAGATGAATTGCTATTCACACAATAATCTCACAGACCTCTTATTTTTAAACTCTTTAGGAAGAAGTAATAGAGAATAATCAATATTGGAGTTTTGAATGTCATTGGTTATCTTTGATTGAATACATGAGGCATGTAGTGTATTTTGTTCCAAAAGTGAATCAGTATAACTTTTCTGTTTTGGCTCAAATAATTCTGATTACAAATGTTTATGAATATGCTTAATTTAAGTGAACTCTCTGAGGCAACCATCTGCTAGTAAACCCTTGTACGATAGTACTCAGAGAAGGGAATTCAGCAAGTTGTGACTGAAGAAGAGGAAAAGTTTATTTACGATTTTTAGTATGCATTCATTGTGATATTTTTATTATTTACTGTGTTGTAGTTTCAGCTAATGAAGAGATAAGCTTGTACAGCAGAACTTTTGCTGGAGCTGTAGGAACAACTAACATGATGATCTGTCAGGAATACAAGAAGTTTCCATTGTCACTTATCAAGTTACCTTTCAAGTATTATAAATATTATTACCCAATAGTATATGAAATAAACACCAATAAAAAGCTCCATTCCATTCTGTGCAAATATATTCTGAAATAAATAATATCATATCCCAAGGCAATTCTATATTTAGCATAATAAATGTTATAAAAATCCAAGGTCATTAAGAACAGGCATTTAAACAGCATTGATGCTCAGTTTAAAAGTCATCATAGGCATTTTGAATCCAGCTTACTCTCTTTTTTTGAGCTTTCAAGTCCTGGTATATTAAATTCTGACCTGAGCTGTAGGAGAAAAAAAGGCAGTGAGCATATATGCAGCAACAAGAATATCTGGAAGTACTTCTGCTCTTCATTTGCACAAAGAAGCTGCTGGAAAACATATAGTTGCACAAATGTGATGAATCATGGTCTGCAGAAAATTCAGTTAGACAGCTGGCATTGACCAAGGGCCTGTTCTCAGTGACTACAGTGCTAGGGCACTGAAGTAAATGAGAATTATTTGTTGTTACCTTTTCCTCATTAAAAAAACCCAACCAAACAAACAAACAAAAAAAAAACCCCACAAAAAAAAAAAAAAAAAAAAAAAACAAAAACAAACAAAACTCCAAAACAAAAAAAAACCCCCCACAAATAAGTGACTTTTGCCATCTGCTGACACTACAATGAGCAGAACACTTTGACAAAAGTTGTGGTATAGAGGTCCTCAAAATTTTCATAGCCATACAGACATAGGTATGAGAAGAGCTGATCTGGTTTTTTATAGGATATGTAACATTAATATTAGTGATTTCTAACATTACAGCCATTATATAATAAGATATCTTGTCACAAAAAGAATAAAAAGCAACCAAACAAAAGACCAGTCACATTTCTTCTAAATCCAGCTTCATTAAAAGCAGTTGGAAGACTTGTTAAAAAGTATGTAGGCAACACCTTTAACTGGAGGAGTCAACACTTGTTTAGGGCACCGTGTTTCAAGAAAGCTGTGGCCCAGTTGGAGGAAATACAGAGAGGAATAAGTAAGATCAGTAATTTAAAAATCATGATTATGAGGGGAGACAGGAAGAATTGTTACTGTTTAGTCTGAAGAAAAGTATGCAGAAGGAGATTGCAGCAACAGTTATCAAATATGCCAATTATTGCTGCACACAAGAAAATGAAGGTTGGAAAAATCTGTTCTCTGCATCTCAGTTGGGAATAAAAGTAGAAATACTTGGAATAAGTCACAGCTAAAGTGATTTAGTTCAGACATTACAAAAAACTATGAAATATTAAGTTTAAAAAAAAGTAATCTCTAGAAGGTTCTGAATTACTCATTATTAGAGATTTTTATGAACAGATTTGACCAATAGTGATAAGGAATAACAACTGTAGAGGCAGAGGCCAATTTACTTCAGAGAGGAATCTGTCGCTATAGAAAAACTCTTTTGGATCATCTGTGAAACAAATAGTCTCTCTCTCACTCCCCCCGCTCTCTCTTGAAATCAGTTGTTCACTTTGCTTTAGGTATACAGTGATTTTAACAAAATCCACCACAACTAGAATGAGATGTGGAGGCATTTTCTATCAGTTGGAAGCTCATTTTTGTACTTATTTTCTTGAATTGAGATATGTAAAAAGATAGATTTGTACTCTGTATTCTACTGGACGTATTTTTCAGAATTCAATAGGAAACTATGCTGTGATGCAGACATTTCAAGGACTTCTGCTTTGATGTCTACTCACAGACAGTAAAGACTGCATGGGTAGCTTTTAGGTGTCTTATAACTTTAGAGGTCTAAAACTGTTGTGCAAGCCTGCAATAATCAATGTAAGTTCCTTTCAAATCTATTGGACAGAAATAGTTACTTACATGGAACAAGGCCTCCTGTTAAACCAAGATGTCTAAAATATCTAGAACAGACCAGGTCAGTTTTCCTGCGAAAGTGACCACATATTTATTTGACTGTTGGGAATTCCAAGATAACTATCTTGTATTTAAGCAAGAAAATCTTAAAAATAGCCTAAATTTTCTACTGCTCTCCCTCTAAGTTTCACCCTCTGTCTCTTCTAACCACCTCCCCACCTTGTCTTCACCCAGGTAAATTATTTTAATCTGAAAATATGGCTATACAATGAACAGAATCGCACAAGCTGAACAAACGAAAATGATGTCTATATAAAATCAGTTCTAAGTGTCTTTCTCAAAGCAATTTTTTTGCCATTTGCCATTGTGTGGTCTTTATGTGGTCATCACATGATTCACCCATATGGTGGCCTAGAAAACCCCAGCTATTAGAGCAGGACTGTGTCTGCATATGGTGTGATGTGCAGAGAACCAGCAGGAGGTTCCAAATCTACCAGAGAATCATAGGATCATTGAATCATAATATCATTTAGGTTGGAAAAGACCTCTCAGACCTTTGAGACCTGAGACCATTAACACTGCTAAGCGCACCACTAAACCATGTCCCTAAGCTCCACGTCTACATGTCTTTTAAATACCTCCATAGATGGTGACACCACTGCTTCCCTGGGCAGCCTGTTCCTGATGCTTGACAACCCTTTAAGTAAAGGGTTTTTTTCCTAATATCCAACCTAGACCTTCAATAGTGCAAATTGAGGGTATGTCCTCTTGTCCTGTCACTTGTTACTTGAGAAAAGAGACTGACCCCCACCTGGCTAAAACCTCCTTTCAGGTAGTTGTAGAGAGTGATAAGGTCCCCTGAGACTCCTTTTCTCCAGGCTAAAAAACTCTAGCTCCCTCAGCTGCTCCTCATAAGACTTGTGCTCCAGACCCTTCATCTTCATTGCCCCTCTTTGTACATGCTCCAGTACTTCAAAGTCCTTTTTGTGATTGTCTTACAGATGAAGCCACCAGCAGCCAGGGTATTAACCAGGAAGAGAATTTCTGTGGAACAGAGTAAAAGAAATAGGAATACCGAGGGAGCAAGCCTGAAAAATGGCATTAAAACAGCATGAAGGGTTGCCAGGTGGAGGAGGCCCATTACAGGAACCTACAGTTCCAGCCCCTGCTGAAGCATCCCGGTCAAGGCAGCCACCCCTCAGGCACATCCCTGTGGGTGCCAGCAGCTGCCCACAGCCCAACAGGGATGGGGCACCCATGGGGACCCATGCCAGAGGGGGCAGCAAGTGCCACCAGCCAATGGCACTAGGGACCTGGGGAATGCTGGGGAAGGTTGGGGTGTGTGCTTCTGCTGCAATTTACAGGGGCTTGGAGATATACAGCTGTTTATTAATGCTGTGTAAGTGTCTCATATAATGATTTATCTGCTGTATTACCAGTATTGATCCTGAATGTATAGTTCACTGTGGGTTAATTACATGTCATTAATAAATTAATATAATGTTTTGATTCTGATTCTGATTCTGGCCTAAGCTATGTGAATTCACTAGTTTTTTTCCTAGTGTCTGCTTTTCCTGGGAAAGGCTGCTTAGCAACCAGCTATGATTATCAGTGGATTACTTGTACACAGTGCAAATAATGAAGGCAAACACTGTTTGGTAGGAATGGTGAGAACTGTGGAATGTTTCAAATTTGATATTGGAGTAACTAGAGGCCTCACAAGTAGCCTGAAAGACTTGGGCTAAGCGAAGGATTTACTTCCACTTTTCTCACATCAGTATTCACAAGACTATTGTACTTAATAATTTTTTATTAAAAAATCATTAATCATTAATCCCCAACATTGATAACAACACACACTATTAATAGGAATAGAACTATACTTCTGTCTTAGACATGTATACTGATGAATTTTCTGTTGTATTTTTGGAATTATTTCATCTCCAGTTTTTAAGATAATTTCTTTCAGGAGCTAACTTTCATTTGATCCTTTTATTCATATTGCTCATCCAGACTTAGGCGGGAGAAAAGGGAAGGGAAACACACAAGATTTTTCATCTTTCCAGTATGAAAATCAGACCTGTTCAAATATTTTACTGGTAGTTGAAGAAACATACTTTCCCCCACTCCAAAGGAAAAAATACCATGTTTAATTTGTTATAACTATTTTCATTAAAAACAAACAAACAAAAACAAACCAAAACCCCCAACCAAATAAAACATCAACAAAAAGAAACCCAAAACCAAAACCAAAAGCCAAACCAAAGAAATGAAAGCAAGCAAAGTGACGCTTTGCCAAGTTCTGTTTTCAGCAGAACTATAAGTAAATGGTTAAAGGCAGAAAGAAGTCCCTAACACATTTGAATTTCTAGCTGTGATATATATCAGCCATCTATGAAGAGTTTATTTATATGTGCATAATCTGCATACATATATATATACACACACAGAGGTATATGCACAAACACCCTGGAAATGAGGGCAGGGGAGAAAGACTCCTAATTTCAGAGGAATCATATTTAGCAAATAAATGAATAAATAAATAATCCTCAATGTTTGTGGAAACAAAAAAGGAAAATATCTGTATGTGCAACACTTCCCTTACCTCATATTTTTTCTAGCCCAGCTGGAGGTGTTGGTTAAGGGGTGCTGTAGATCTTGTGAACTGAACCTTTAGAAAAACCATAATGAACTCATATTCTAGAGATCTGCTGTACACTGACGCATTCTTTGTTCAAGAATGGGCATCATAATGTATCTAAATAATTAAGTCTATGAAGCATTGTAGTATAAAAGCTTAAAAAACAAAAACCAAAACAAACAAAAAAACCCCAGAAGCTCCCTGACCCCTGCCTAGTATAAACAGGCTTTCCAGATTTGTCACTGCCATGTATTCTACACTCAGGACTCAGGACCCTGAATTAAAAGAGTAGTTTAACGATCTTGCTTATCTTATGCTTTTATGTAAATTGTCATCCATTAACAGCAATAAAGGAGGATTAAGGGGCTTTTTTATTTGCCTCCTAGCTTTCAAGCACATAACCCTAGCATTTTTATACCAAGCATTGTCATTTGATTATTTAATGTAAAGTTACAAACTTCAGCGCTGGAAAATTCTTTCAGGCTTTTCTTTTGAAAATATAACTTAAAAATAACACTAGCATGAAAACTGATATTCTTGGAACAATTTTTGAACTGGATTAAAAGAGGACATATGATTTTTGAGGGAAAGTATGTGAATCATGATTTTTTATGCTCCAGAAAGACACAAGCACAGCTCAGAAGAAGACTGTCTGACTGCTTGTCTGATCGTAGACCTGGGACAATATAGCCTATCAGGCTATCACCAGGATTTATCAATTTAGAACCATGCTAATGAGGCCACACAATTTTTGATTAACATGAACTCAGTGATCTTTATAAAAATGTTTGCTGCATATAAAATACATTTGTGTGTACATCTATACAGGGCACATACCATAAATCAGGTAACAAATATGCCATATGTATGTGACGCGTCTCATACATGTATGTATGCATGTCTGTATAGGGCATGTACTTGCATACATGTCCTCATGCAACTGGGTGTGAATCCCAACCACTTGATGGGATGAGAGTGACTAATTTATAAACTCATCTAACACATTGTGCCATACTTACCAGGCTTAGAATTTATGGGACTGGGTAAGCTGATCACGATACAGAACAGTCCAATTTTCTAAGACAATATCACTGTTACTTAGAGTATATAGAAATAGCCTTTCTAGTTGGCACAGTGGGATTGAATGCACTCTCAGCAAATTTTCAGGTGGCACCAAGTTAAATGGCACAGTTGACAGGCTTGAGGGATGTGATGCTATTTTTTGTTTGTTCTGAACACATGAAATGACAGCTTTCATGAAGACCTAGTTACAAGCAGACAGAGGCTATTCAAACATATTTAGAGCCAGGTTTTTATGGGTACTGTAATAAACATCATTAAAAAACCCCCAAAAACTAATTTTGCAGCATGAGCTTGAAGAAATAATCTTAATGGCAAGTAACAAAATTTTTGTTTAATTATTGACATTCGGTTTATTTACTGTAACTGAACTTTTCTCTCAATATAGTTGTTTTTTGTTTGCCTTTTTCTTTGCGGGGGGGAGGAAGTGGGGGGGGGAGGGGATTTTCCTCCAAAATATGGTGTTCTACAGCATCTCTTTCTCTGAATTCCTCATTTCATCAGCAGGTTTCCCTATTCCATTAAATACTTTAGACAACTCAGACCAAACTTTACATTAAAGGTGACCTTATCAACATATCTCTGCTTTCACTTATTTAGTTATAATCAAAACCTGTTCTGACACATGAAAAGTGTTCTCATTATGCAAAAAATATCTGGACTAGCATAATAATTTGAAAGACATCCAACAGCTTTACCTCATCACCGACACTGAAATACCTCTTCTCACTCTCTTGCTGCTTAATTCTGTGTATTCTGAAGTTCAGTGCAAATACCCACAATGGATTTTAGTCTTTCTGGTTTTATCAGTTTCTGCATCATCCTATTGATAAATCTGTAGCACATAAGTCAGTGATAGTTGCAGTATGTACCTTTTTCTTCTAAAAAAAAAAAAAAGAATAAGCAAACCCACAAAAATAAATATTAAGAAATTTGCATTTTTTGATTCAGATTTTTGATTCATTTTACAGCTCAAGTTAAATTTCAGTTGTTGAAGGTCCACAGCCGTTTTCTGGGTATGTTGGTTGAAGATTTCTGAGTGAGATTTTAGTTATTTTCAAGGGAAAAATTCTTTATCTCAGTATTTTGAATTTAAAGATGATCAGACATCTATCTACAAGGGCATGGCTGTAATACATTATTTTCACCTTTATAAATAGTCTTTTCCAGAAGGCATGTCAATAGACCCTTTTAATATCTTTCGTTATGCTTCAGTGCTCTAAACAATACACAAACAACTGGGGGCAAATATTCAAAGACATTTAGATATCTAATTCCTACTGAGTATCAAGTCTAAATGTATATTGCCAGTAGTTCAGTGATGTTACACTATGTCCTGTGAGATGAAATTTGTGTTGTCTGATTACAAGGTCAAGCTTTTTAAAGGATCAAAGTTGACTTCTCTCTCATTTTGAGATCAAATTGCAAATTTGCACCTAGAGTGTATTTCTTGTTTCACATTATCTCAGTTATAACATATAATTCACATAAGGGAAAAGAAAAAATCTCACTGAATTCACAATGACAGTAAGTGGTAGCCAGAACTTATACACTCAAAAGTGGTGCCCTGGAGATTTTAAGAGGTTGACTTGAAAGAGCATGTAGCAATAAGTAAAAACAGCAATAATATACCTTTCTGGAAACTTTGAAGTTGAAGAATCACAGAATTACAGAATTGTTAGGATTGGAAAGGACCTCTGGAGATCATGATGATCTTGTTAAAGCAACACATATAACATTAGCAGGAATAAATATGTTTCTTTTGTCACTTTCCACTCATTATGTTCCAGCCCTCACAAATAATTTTTTTCATAAGCGGATTTCCTTTTTCAGCGAGTTGGGAAGATGAAACCTCACAGAAATTATTTTTAGAAAGAGCAAAGACAGTCTTCTGCAATTTCACATAAATCTGCAGGATTTATAATCTGTAAAGAAACATTGAAATTAACATAATTTCTTGTATGTTGGTATAATTAATTCAAAAGTTGCTGTGAAAGACAGTATATTCTGTTAATAAGAGAGGAGAAAGAAAAAATCAGCAGTATATTCCTTCTCATAGCACATGAGAAATTTTAACATCTCACACCATTATATTATATGCAAAGTTGTTAAACATACCAGAAATACAGAATCTGAGTAACTACAAACTCTGAATTTAAATATACGTGATTTTCTTCCAGTCGATATTACTGTTCCTCTTTTTGCATTTTTTTTTTTCTGTATTCTACCCCTCGCAATGGCCTGAAATGAATTAGAAATTCAGGAATTTTTAGCATGTTGGAATCAGTTCTTTGATTTTCAATTAAGTCATACAAACAACTGTTTCTACCTATTAATTTACTGAAAAGTCTAATTATATATGACCTTGTACCGCCTGGTGTTTATGTAACATTACATCAGAGATGGGACATAAGTTCAGGTAGATTGACAGGCAATTTCACAATGATCCTCTAACATCCCCTACATGTGTGTTTGTATGTTCTCTATAACACAAATATAACATTGACTTTGTTTTATAAGCTCAAAAGAATGAATAAGAAGCAAGACTCCCTCTAATATACTTTTTAAACTATTTTTAGGAAATTACCAAGCATGTTCTTGCTACTTTTTCCCCCCCTTCTGTTTTCTCTTAAGTTCTTTCAAATATGGTTCTATATGCATATACTTATGTAGTGGGTTGAACCTGGATGGATGCCACCAAAGCCCCTTTCTCACTCCACTCTACAGCTGGAGAGAGGAGAGAAAATATAGTGAAGGGTTCATGAACTGAGGTAAGGACTGGGAGAGACCATTCGCTGATTACTGTCATGGGAAAAACACGCTCAAAATGGGGATATTAATTAAATTTATTGCTAGCAAAATCAGAGCAGGATAATGAGCAGCAAAATAAGCCTTAAAAGCACCTTTCCCCCACCCCTCCATCTTTCCCAGTAGCACAGGAAGACGGGGGTTCTGGTCCGTTCATCACAGCTTGTTTCTGCCCCTGCTCAGAGAGAGGAGTCCTTCCCCTGCTTCAGTGTGGGGTCCCTCCCACAGCCAACAGTTCTCCATGAACTGCCACACTGTGGGTCACTTTTCCACGGGGTGCAGTTCTTCAGGCACAAGCTGCCCCAGTGTAGGTCCCCCACAGGGCCATAAGTCCTGCCAGGAAAACCTGCTCCAGCATGGGCTCCTCTTTCCACAAGTCAGCAGGTCCCTTCCAGGATCCTGTGCCAACAATGGGCCTCACACAGGGTCACAACCTCCTTTGGGTATCCAACTGCTCCTGCATGGGCTCCTCCAATGGCTGCAGGTGGATCTCTGTGGACCTCCACAGGCTGCAGGGGCACAGCCTGCTTCAGCATGGTCTTTGCCACAGCCTGGAGTGCAAACTCAGCTCCAGTGCCTGGAGCATCTCTTCTCACTCCTTCTCCATTGACCTTTGTGTCTACATTGTTGTTCACATGTTCTCACTCCATTCTTCTCTGGCTACAATTTTCACCTGTGCAATGACTCTTTTTCCTTCTTAAATATGTTATCATGGAGGCGTTACTATCATTTCTGATTGGCTCATCTTTGGCCAGCAGCAGGAAACTTATCCTGGAGCCGACTGGTGTTGGTTCTGCAGGACATGGGGGGAAGCTTCTGGCCGCTTCTCACAAAAGCCATGCCTGGAACCTCCCCTCTGTGAAAACCTGACCACATGAACCCAGTACAACCTACAACTGCAATTTATGCCCAGAAATGTGTAAAGAGTCTTCATCTTGGCAATGATATTGAAAGTGTATTTTATCCAGCACTAGAAATTTTTCTGAAGTGACACAGAACAGTTGTGTTTATCAGACACATGGCTCCATGTAGTAAGTCCTCAGACAGTCACTTAGCATAAGCCCACAGCAGAGTATTTTTGTGGTAAAAGAGCAGACTTAAAACAAACAAAACCCAAACAACCAACCAAATAAACGCCCAAAATCTTATTCTTGGGCCGTTTAGGAAATAAATGTATGATCTGTTTTTCATACCAGAATTAAACTTCCTGATTGTTGGTGATATCTGAAGAATTCATTTGGTACGTGACTAAAACTTAAAGCTATACAAAGCTATTTGCTAACAACAAGTTTTGTACTTATCACCTTAGTCTGAGATGTAACTGTGTCAGTGAAAACTGCTGGTCAGAAAACAACATTTAAATGCTCTAAAAATTAAGGCAAAAAGAAGTTAATTTTAATATTTTAATACTTTATTAAAATATTAATCTTATCTTTAGATTTTGAGCTTAAAATTAAATAAAATTAAATCAGATATTAAGATGTTTCAAGATATTGCACAACGTAGTGGCTCGACCATTCACAAGTAATAGGAGTGATCCATCATTTTATCTCAATTTTTACAGGTAGTCTGTTGGATATTTTCTATTGAAATTGAAATATTTCCTCAAACTATGTTTTTCACAAAAAAAAAAAACAAAACACAAAAACAACCAAAAAACAAACCCAAAAAACAAACAAGCAAAAAACCCCAGAGAAACATACAAAAAAGTGGAATATTTAAAGGTGGAAAAAAAGATGTTTTTTAATTTTTTGTTAACATATCAAAAAACATCAAAAAACCGAAATATATTTACCAAGGTCAAGAGTGATTATTTCAAGACTACCATGTGTTGCATCAAGGTACTAAATTGTACATGTTGTCATATAAATGCACTTACTAATCTGCCATGCTTTTGTCGTATGAAGCAGCAAGTTTCACTGGAAGTGCTAAAGACTGGAGTGCACAATATAGTTATAAGTATATACCACATAAGGCAAGAGGCAACTCCTGACAAGACATGCATAAGGATTTCCCAGGACTTCCCATGGCAAAATATATCTTGTTATAACTAATGCACAATTTGAATAGTTATAAATATTTTGTAAATAATTTATAATATTTTCTCATATCTCTGATTTATTGTTATCAAAAACTATTCTAGAACACGTTGCCAGCAATAACAACTTCTAATTTATTATTTAAGGAATTCCACAAATTTTTGATGTGAAATGGAACCACAGACCTTACCACAAGAGTCATATATCTATCATTCTAAAGCTTGACTAAACACTTCACTCAAAAGCTAAGAAAAAGTTTATGGTCTATGAAGACAGGAGGGTGAACTCAGAAAACAAAAAAAAGCCAGTTTCTTTTTGACGTATAGAAACATTCTACACAACCCTGTCAGCCTTCATTTATTTTACTTTTTGGATGAAAACTCTGTTTGCAAAGTTTTCATTTAAAATAAGGCTTTAAAGGTCCTACATGAAAGGAAAATTATTTAAAAAACAGTACTAGACAGTATATGTTACATTATTTGCACCAGAAATCTTGTTGGAAATAATGTATTTATTTGGTCAAAAACTGATGGAACAAAAACAACGGGGGGTGTGGGGGGCGGAGGGGGAATATCCAAACCTAACAATTTTCAGTGATGATAAAACTCTTATTGATGAGAGATTTTCAGCCCTAACTTATGTGGCAAAAATCTGCTTTCCTTTTTCTGTCTGATATGGGTCATACAGTTGAACATGGGTCCTTGTCTTCTCCAGAAGCCTAACCACTAGGCTATGCTGTTGCTCTGCAAATATATAGTTAGATAGTCATTAAGTGCAAAGGAGTGAGTTTGACAACAACCTACCTAGTAACAAAGGTTCTCAGCTATGATTCAAATGATCCAGGCTCAATGTGCAGTTCCAATGAGCATTTAGTATGTTACTACATCACGTTGAGCAATTCCATCAGAATAAGCTACTACAGTGAGAAATTATGTCTTAGTCTGATTTTCAGAGTAAATAACTTTGATATATAGACCCATATGCCCATTTGATGGGCAGACACTGAAAATAAAACATGCAGTCTACAAAAGATCTTGGTATCTTTCACCTGGAATCAAGTCCCGTCTGAGGTACTTAAAAGAAAATAACCCACCCTGTGTTCATATCTTAACATGTTTTTAAAGATTGATATTGCATAATTCATAGCTTGATCTTAAAAGGTGCTGAACAATCTGAGTCAATTCAACAAACCTTTTAATAGATGTACAATTTTAAAATAGATCTCTCATAAATTTCCAGGGAAAATACTTTTTTACTTTTCTGACTTTCACTTAGCAACATGTTGGAAGGGCTATGCCATTGGTATTGAGGACTTTGTAAGACGTTCCCTGAAAGTGAAATTGCTCCTATCTCAACCTTAGATGTTAGATTTTTTTAAGATTTTTTTTTGTGTTCTTCTTTTTACAAAGTTTGTTAAGATTTTACTTTATGAAAGTCTTTTAAGTATGATAAATCCAATTCTGAGAGACAATTACACTCTGAATATATGACTTATGATTTTACTATTACAACTCCAACATTTTTTCATTTCATTGTTCTGAAATGGAAATTCACCTTTTTGAAGGAAGGAACCCTCAAACCCTACTATAATAAGAGTTCTAAGCAATTAACCTTATAAACAGTAAGGCATGCTACTAAGTTCAAACTAAAATTTAGGAAAGCAGTTTATTAAAAGACAAAACTTTCAACACTTTAGTATATTTTCTTAATACTATGCTGAATAAAGCCACTGTATAACTGAAGGTAGATTTTTATTTTATTTTTTAATCTTAGATATGTATGATACTTTCCATGAGAGATATCATTGAAGGCCATGAGAAGTCTTCTTTGACAGACTAGTAAGATCAACAGTAAGCTTTTCAGTCATGTTTTTTTGTCAAACAGAGAAAAAACCCCAACAAATAAACAAAAAAACTGACCCTAAAAAATGCCACCTCCCTACAGAATGACAGCTGTAGAAATACATTCCAAGTGTAAGGAAAGTGTTTAGTGAGGTTTCTATACTACACATACAGGTTTCTGTAGGACTGTTACTAAAGGTAGGGTATTCTTCCTAGAATCATAGAACTGTTTAGTTTGGAAAAGAACCTTAAGGTCATTGAGTCCAACTGTTAACCCAGCACTGCCAAGTCCACCACTAAATCATATCCCTAAATGCCACATGTAGACAATTCCTTAAATACCTTCAAGGATGGTGACTCAAACACTTCTCTGGCCAGCCTGTTCCAATGCTTGACAACTCTTTTGGTGAGGAAATTTCTCCTGTTAGCCAATGTGAACCTCCATTAGTGCAACCTGAGGCTCTTTCCTCTTGTTCTGTTACTTACTACTTGGCAGAAGATAATCATGCAATGCATGCTTGAAAGGAAAAACATCAGTGGATAAAACCAGCAGACATCTAAAGAAGAAATTTTGACCTAGTTAGCAGCCAAAAGACAGGGTTCAGTTCACAACAGAGCCATGGGGATATCAGGCTTGACAACTAAAGTGAAGGAAATTCCTTGTGTTTTATTTCTTCATACTGTGTTGAGATTAAACTTCCTGTTACAAAGAGATACCTGTCTCACAAAATGAATGAGATCGAGTCCTAACAGACTTAGGGTTCACACACTCCATCTCAACCAGAGCCAGCAGACCAAATAACTTATCAAGTCATAGTATAATACATGTAATATCTTGTTCTCAGTAGCTTAGTACTTTGTTAAAAGTTTAGTCACTTGCACTGAGCAAGGACTGAGCCCACGGCCAGGAATGCAGGAAGGTTAGAAATCAATTTCTAAGTTCAGCAGTAGTACTCAGTAATCTAAATGATATTCAGAACTATGTCAGATATATTTGAGTAACCTGTGAAGGTTACCAGACAGGCCATAAGAGCAGTGATTTTCTCGATCATCAAAATCCCTAGGGCTTGATACCTTGACACGTCCATCACATTCAAGGATGACCCTCTACCCGTAAGACTACCATGAGGTTTAGTCAAGAAAGTAGATGTAAAATTGAGAGTAATCTTATTCATCATGAGGTTCATCACTGGGTCCAGATCAATTATCTGTAAACAGATATTTGGATGTATCTGAATGTCCCTTAAATATTCTCGTAGCTCCTGATGAAGTCAGTCCCAAGTAGAATTCCTTTTGGCACTGGTTGAACCCCAGATGGACTTACTAGGCAAAAGCCTGATGTGGGAAGCAATGAAAAGAAGCAAGGCTGAAACATGAGGTGATGTGAAAAACAGAAAAGCAGAAAAGTTGGAACTGAGTAGGATAGACTGACAATGAACAAAACAGTTAAGATGGGTGAAAGGTAGAGAGACCAAAGGGATTAAGAGTTTGTGAGTAAAGAACTGCAACTGGCTAAGGGAAAAGGTTAGGAATGGGCTTAAATTTCAAAGTAAAAAAAAGGCAATGGCTGACTAAGACAGCTGAGACAGGTAGTATGGGGAGAAAATAAAATTTGTAGCTGAGAGGTTGAAAGTATAGCACGTGCATCCATAAAAGCCAGGAGGTAAAGTATGAAATGGCACCCTAATCTTAATAATTTTTCTATTGCTGTTTTTTCAGCAAACATCTATGAAATATGTTTGGCAAAGTGTCACAGTCTCCTGAAGTGCTGGCTTCTACACAGGGGACTATTCCCACCTGCTGCCATCACTTACTCCATTACATGGAGTGTCAGAGGTCTGTGACATCCATGCAAAACTTCCAGCCAAGCTGCCAGATATTATTGCATGACAAGTTTTTTGCTTTTCTCATTTTCCTTTTTCTAAATGTAAATTTCACATAAAAGCAGCCTCCTCTCCCCTTCCCTCAAAACACTGTGAAGTTCTAGTCAGGACAACCTCATGTTGATTTTTCTTTTTCTTTATATAAGTATAAGCAATTAATTTAAGCTAAGATTCTCAAAAGTGGTTAGTGGTTACTGATTTTTTAGTCCTCATAATGTGGATGAATTTACAAGCACCTAGAAGCTGTAGGATATTTTGAAGTATTCCACATATTCTGAAAGATGAATCCCAAACACCTTATCTGATTTAATACATTATTTGACATACTATTCCTTCCCTTCTTCTCTTTGTCTCAATTCATGAAGAGTAAAAATGTCCTCCTTTTTAAAGAGTATTGTGAAAATACATCCATGAATTAAGGACCTTTGTCTATCACCTGTGAGGCAGTTTCATAGTTTGCTATAGCTCAAAAGATGCTTCTAGTACCCAGGAGCATGACTTGAGGACTGTTCATGCCTCACCAGCAGTGGTGACATCTGGAGAGTGTATTATCTACAAGACTTCTCTGAACTAAAAACAGCGTGGCTCCAGTAGGGCTTGTGTGGCCCACGTGCATGTGCTGTGGGTACGCTTAACTCTATGACCTCCCAGACTTGCCTGGAAAAACACAGATGAGGGGCAAGTGGGAAAAAAAGCCGTAAGATCACCTTGTATATGTCAGACGGATGGTGATGCTACCTCAGAGGCTGAAAGGCAGGAACCAACCAGGTGGGTGTGACAACTGACATGGAATTGAGTGTGTCTGAATTCACTCATGTCTGTGTTAAGATGGATATTGCAGTGAGGACTGGTACAGGAGAAGAAATGAACAATTCTGCTTGTGGAACAGGTTTTGTAGTAAATATGCAAGGAATCAAATTTGGGCCTGTATATTCACCATCAAGGAAAGAAAGCAAAATATTGAACCCCCCTCACTAAGTGAGTAATATCCATCTGTGTCTTAATGAATAAGGTTCCTATGCAAAAATAGAAACTGATGATGTAAATAAAAATTGTACTGAGTGTATAATGGTTGATAAGAAGCTAAGATTTGTACACATAGCAATTGCTCTGTCTCACACATGTGCACATATATATATATATATATATATATATGTACATTCATCTGTTATGATGTTTATCTTTTTTATAAATTTTATCCAGGATTTAAGACTGATTTATCCAGTCAGATAGATTTATCTGAATCTATCCCATAGAAATCTAAACATATACTTGCTGCTTAGACACTCTCTAATTAGTGGAGAGAGAAAGAGACGTTTGATGTTATTCAGAATCTGCTCCAAATGTCTATTTTAGGGAAAGCACCCTAAAACTACTTTCTTCCATGGTTTTGACTATAAAACAGCTTGAATGACTTTTCCAAACATAAACAATGTAGACTTCTAAGATAAAATAACATGAATCCCATGGCAAATATTTTGTGCTACAAATTCTTACCAATAAAAACATACAATGTAAAATAGATCACAGGTAATATTATAGAAAGAAAGAAATACAGACTATTATAAATCTGTCTAGGTTAAGCATCTAACAGTTTTACCTACTCTACTGAAAAAATACTTAAAATAAATAAAATGAAAATATATAATTAGAGCTTGAAATGTATACTCTATTTTCATAAACTATAATATTAGAAAATAAAAACCTACTGTGAAGTGAAAATAACAATTGAAATGATTAGTCATTGGTTAGTAGGATGTTGAAAAACCAACACACAGAGAAAAAGTACATTTCCAGTATGCAATTATCTAGTTAGTCAGAACAATTCATTATTTTCCCCAAAATCAATATTACAAATGCTCAATATTTTCTTCTGTAAACTGAAATTAGATATCAGTCAGATGTAAGTACCAAGCAGAAATGATTTGTAGCTCTAAAACTTATGGCTGCTCAAAATCTGATTGTAAAATTGATTGTAAGCATGGAATTTGACATTTTATCAATTATATCACATTAGTGCATGTGTCAGTAAGAGTTCCTGGCATATGGTGTTATATAGGCAAACTATATGTGAAGTGACAACATGAGCAAGTTATGTCCGACTTCTTCAAGTGCAGCTATAATTTTCATTTCCAGACATAATGATGGAGGGAAAAATCAAAGTATTTTCCATTTTAATTTAAATTGTTGATGATGACATAATGTATGGCTTGGCTACTTTTAATATCCTTGCCAGTGTTCAGAAATGTACGTAGCATGCATAAAGATGAATAGGTTTTACTCTGTAAATTATTGAATTCATAAATAATACAGCAAGATTTTGGAGAAGGTAATGGACATTCTGGCCCAATCTAATATGAAATGTTTTCACTCCTCTTTTCTCTGATTTAATTTAAAGATTAAATTTAGTAGTAAAATTAAGAACATATATAGCATTTGGCAGCATCCATAGTGGTTGAATAGAAGTGCAGCTCTACTGGAAACTTAACCACCATCTTGTGCTCTGTGTGAACACTTTAAAGTTTCACAGGGAAAGCAATGCTTTTAGCACATTGTTATGCTCATCTTAATTATGTAGCAGAGTATCTGAGGTAATATTATGACAGATAAATACACTAAATGCATCATTCCATATTTAAACTTAAGTAAGCATCTATAAGTTGATTATAAGATGTTTACAGCTGGCATGGATGTTTAAGAATAAAATCAGACAGGTGGTGGCCTCTGAAACATAAATGTGTAAATAATTGCCTCTGTGGCTATGTATGCTACCCAGTAAGACTTAAAGAAGTTTATACACATGATGAAAGTGAACTAGTGAAATAGTTTAGTTCCTATACATTTTTGGCATCTCTTAAAGCATTACACATTTTCTTTTATAGTTGCTAGTGTTTGTTAGCTAGGTATTTGAAAACTGTTTTGTGTGGCAGCCAATATAAAAATATCATCCTACTTATTAGTGAACAAATATATACTTAATATACTATAGTTATGACACACAGGAGTTGTGTCCCATTTGGAATGACACAGCTTCACAGGGAAATTGGTCATTGAGAAGATGATATTTAAGCACTACATGCATCCTGCAGTGGAAAAATTGTCATTGATGTCAGAGTGTTGTGTGAGGTCCATTGGTCTTGATTATATCAGTGACTTTATAGGGATGCATGCTGGTGCTGAATTCCATAGGATTCATACAGCACTGTCATGGTTACCTTTCACAGGCGCCTTTGTACTGATGACATTAGTGTGACTGCCTGACTATATCTCTTTGTTGCTGTTTTCTAAATATAGGGCCAATTTTACTTGTATTTAAGGAACTCTCACACATAGCAACAGAGCAGTTTCAAATGTGTCTGCTTAAGCCTTCGAACTGTAATATAGTACACCTTCAAACAGGCTATCACTCAACATACCACACAAAATTATCTGAATAACCTCAACAGTATCCATCTGAGGTTTATCTGTCTTAAATTTCCTGTTCTTCAGCTCCTGCATTATTCAGTCAACACCAAGAAAATATTTCGGAGTCTCATTTTCCTTCCACCTTCACTTCCCTCCCTGCCACACAACCCTATATACCTCTGGCTTACTAATTGTTTCAATTTCAGAGGGTCTGTTTTGAAGACTGGAGGGATTTTTCTCCACTGTTTGGAGAGGTTTGTTTTATCTATTCCCTTTCGATTTTCTCAACCAAATACCTCAATACAGATAATATAGGTGAAAATATCTTGATAAAAAAAAAAAAAAGAACACAAAACCACAACTGAGATAGTATTTCTCAGGTAGGGGTTCAGGAGTTTGATGGGGCAATATGCTCAGGAGGTAAGTCCAAAGAAGGTGGGAAAAAAGAAAAAAAACATAACTACATTTTAAATGCTTTTAAAAATAAGTGTGGTTGATTTCCTTCATCTTTTCCCCAAATACACCTGTATAGGTATATCTATTTATTTAATTGAGCAAAGGTAAGGAAAATCAACAGTGTCAGCAATATTTGAACCATACTTGGTAGCAAAAAGACCTATGGCCATTTTGACATACATGAGGAGCAGATTTCATAATCATTTTTCCTCTTTTCTGAGTTTCACTTTTGATGCACTGTCCCAGCTGGACATGGTGGCACAAGCTGGCACTGATTCTCAGTGATTTGATTATACAGGTATATTTATAGTGATGTCTAAAATTTTCAATAGCTATACCTAGAAGTCTTTTAGAATACTTTTTATCTACCTGTAGTAACTAAAAGTTCATTACAGTCTTTGTGGAAATACAGTAGCTATCAAAATTGTTTTAGTCTCTATATGGAGAAATATTTATGCACATTTAGATTCTTTTGTGTTTTATTACTTTTTTTTTTTTTTTAGTTAAAAGTACATATGAGTACTTCATTGAAGTAAAGTATATGAAAACAGAAAATGAAATTTCTTCAAATATTTATTTAGACCACAGAATTAAATTGATATTTTACATGAGTTTGAAACACTACAGAGAATTTACAAGTCTGGAAAGGCAAAGTTTCCATCATAGCTTTTGTGCTATTAGTTAAGTCAGTCAGTACAGTCCATATAGTGTTTTAGAGAGCAGCAAGGTCCACAATTAAAAAAGAAATCAAAGTAAAAGGATCATTGTGTTAGACATATGAATACCTTCAGACTGTATAGAAAAACAGTATTAAAAAAAATGTCTATGACATGAAGTTGGGTTGACAGTGACTATAGTTGAATGCACTAGAAATAAGATTAAAACTGAAATGTTGAGTGAACTACACTCATCAGCCTTTAACTCACTTATAACTTGCAGTCAACAGTCCTCCTGCTTAGAATAAGTATTCTAATAAATCTGATTGATTGATAAATAATTATGGTTTCTAGTGTTAAACAGAAATGTGAAATTGAGGTATTTGATTTATTGATTATTTGTACTTGTAATGCCCATTTCACTTGGTAATTTTAAACTGGAATTACAATATCTTCTCTTGGAGTAAGACAACCTCAAATCCTTATCTTTGAATCAGAGTAGAACGACATCCACAGAACTTGTGAGAAGGCAAAAATCTGTCAAAAGATGAAGGTGAAGTAGTTAAAGAGAAGTTAAGACTTGTCAAGATTGACTAAAACAATAAAGTAAAAGCAAATGGAGAACCTAGAGCATTGAACAGTGCAATTTCTGTAAGAGACAATTTAGATATTCATTTAATAATTCAGCTGAAAAGTGGAACTTTTTTTTCCCATTATTGTAAAACTTTTCCATCTGAAATGATAAATTAAATGTTTTTAATTTGTCTGTACTAATTATTCTACTGGAATGCAACATTATTTTTGTAATGACATTCATAGTCATAAAATACTGAATACTTACCTCATTGAAAAGGAAAAAATGGCAGATAAATTTTACTTCCAAACACTGGTTGAATAATTTTCTAAATGTACTCAATAAATTATATTTTTTAAATTAATGTTGTACTTAAGGAATAGTCTACCCCAATTCAGTGTCTCCACCAAGAGTCTCCCAAGCCAGACACTCCTCACTTGGCCCCTCCCTGACTTCCTCTTCCTGCTCTGAGGATGGAGATGAGAGGTGGAGGCACAAAGGTGAAAATTATGGGTTGAGATAAGAACAATTTGTTAAAAACAGTGATGAGATGAGAAAATTAACTGTAAGAGCAATATTAGTAACAAAAGATGTAGGACAAAGAGACAATTTACACAGAAAGAAGAAAGACACCTGACCATTTCACTCACCATGCTTTCTCAACAGAAATGAGAGAGCAAGAGCCTCACTTCTGACCGGGGCCAGTGAGGTGAGATGGTATCGAATAACATGAGGGTCCAGACATGCCCCTTTCCCAGCTTCTGTAAAAAAATTAACCTGTCCTAGCCTAAACTAGGACAATTATATTGTTAAATAATATTACAATAAATTGTAAACATATCAAAGGGAGAATAATCAAGAAACTTATTGCCAGTGGGGAAAAAAAAAAAAAAAAAAAAGATATAGATTTTTTTTTTATCTTATGATCAATAGTGATCATAATGATCTACAAAATATGAAATAAAGCCCAGAGTCTTATCTAGATTTTCCTTAAGAGATTTGCTCATCAGTCTTTCTATTTTTTAGTTTTTTACTGTTTTCATTTTCTTTCTCTTTTTTTTTTTTTTAACTTCTTTTTATAACTGAACTGCTACAGAAGTAATCAAACATAAGGACTGCTACAGAAGTAATCAAACATAAGGACTGCTGCTGAGAAGTAAAGCAGAAGAAGAAGGGCCTCACAGGGGACATTGCAACCAGATGTTTCCAAGGGAAAACAACTTTCTCTGACAGAAATTATGACTAAAGTGACATGCTCCTTATTCCTGTTGCTCTGTGGCCTGGGAGGAAAGCTGCAGAAAGAAATCATATAGGTATTGAGGAAGCAGACAGAAAAAAGACTCTTGTTGGAATATTTCCCATACTGTTGGTGGGCTTTCCTACATTCATTGTTCTTAGTGCTTGATCTGTTCTCTATCTCCACAGCCCCATTATTCACTAACAGTAACACTGGCCCATTTTATATTCCTTTCTCATAGTAGTCCTCTGTACATCACTTTGCACACCTTTTACCACAACTCTTTCCATTTATTTAATCCCTCCTCCACAAAAAATAATCCAAAACTACACATCATATAATTTTCACAATAATTTTGTGCTCTTTATTTAAGTTCTTTGTGAAAATAAGGATCTTTTTTTTGGTTTGGTTGGTTGGTTTTTTGTTGGATGGCTTTTGGGTTTTTGTTTGTTTTGATTTTCTTGAGAACTGCTTAGGTGTCAAATTCAGAGTTCACCGTATTCAATGAATTTTATGCAACCTTCTGTACTCAGATTGTAATTTGGTATGATTTGTATCATGTATATGAGGCATCATTCAGTTGTTGTTTTTTTTAAACTTTTATACTAGACACAAATACAAAAATGTTACAAAGCCCAGAAAATAGTTTAATGAAATCAGACAGTTATTCAAGGCAGATATATTGAATCTAACTTTAAACACTATTGACATCTACATTTGAGCTAATTGCTATGTGCTATAGTCAGGCAAGAGAAATTGATATGCCTTCTGCTTTGCAATTCTTCTCAACAAAAAGTAGGCAGCTCATACAGGTCATACCAATTGCACCCTAAATGTGCCTATTTCTCTACCTTGGCTGCAATGGGAGCCTAAAGTGACTAACAACTGCACTGTAGATAACTGAAACCAGATGAAGTACTTCCCATTCTTATCAATTTCCATGCTGACTGCAATAGGTTCATGATTTCTGAAGTTATCAATAATGTTACTACTATTCTGTCATGTTATTTCCCACAATTCAAGTAAGCTATAATTTGTTAGAGGTCATGAAAACATTCCAAAGATCTGTACTTTTACAGTAGTCAAGAAAGCAATTTTTCTTCCCCCCTCCTATATGAGTTTCTAAACTTCAGTATCAAGAAATTGCCCCCTGGGTGGGTTTTGTTCTTCTCCAAGAACATGTACAGATTCCTGGGAATCAGGAATACTCACCCACAGAAACATGAGCTCTTCAGCATTAAACATTTGATCAATATGAGAGTTTGAGAGGAGAAAGTAGTGTTAAAAGTTTATTCATTCCGTGCACTCTTTAGAGATGATTAACTGTCTTTATTATATTAAAGCAAACCCAAAGCCATCTGCCAAAGGCGATTGTGTCCAAGCACTGAAACCATTTCATGTGAAAACTCATTTTCAGACTCCTAATTATTTTTCATTATAGTGGCAGTGTGGAATAGATTGGAATTGGACAGTAATTGCCAGGTCTGAGCGGTGTGGACCATTGCAATGTATCAGTTTAGATGAAGTGTGACAAGGATACATCTAGCTACTATATAACTTCCATTAAGCCACTTCCCTGTCCCTGATCATGTAACACTTCATAGAATGTGGTCAGCACAAGGTCATAATAATGGCTTTCTGTCTGACTTCAAGTATTTTGTACACGCACAAGCTGTTAACCCCCTCTGTTAGCATCACTCTAACAATGTCCAGTTATTTCAGTTGTCAAGGATATTTACAGTATTGCTTCAGAGGGGATAGAAGGACTTTGAAAGGTTGCAGAACTTACATATGTATATTTTAATGCTTCATGATCCTAAAATGTCCTGGAATTGAGAAACAAATTACCGAGAAGGTAATAAAATGTTTTTCTACAGCATTTCATTTGGTAGGCCCTACAGCACAAATTAGAAAACAAATGACCTTAGATTCAAGTTCCAAATCTATAGTCATTTCTTGAAGTAAAACTCTTTTCTCTCATATTTCAGTCATTAATTCATTTCTTCCTGATTTTTATCTCCTTCTCTTCCCCTCACAGAACAAAGGTTCTAAGACTAGATTTAACTGTCTCTAAAGTAAATAATAATGCTCACACTGACTTTACTAATCTTTCTGCCCTTTGTGTTAAAGAAATTATCTGAAATACAACTTTTCAGCCTTCTATTTGCTTGCTAATTTTGGCTTACATGACATTATTTTTGTTTCAGCTTATATTTAGAAAAGTGTGTTCTCAGTTTTGTGTGTCTCTGTTTCTGAATACTGTCATTATTGCCTAAGGAATAACATCCAACATTTGAGCAACAACTGTTAATGACCAGCTCAGAAAATATCCAGACATCAGTTTTTATCCTCACTATTGTAATTCAATGGAAACATCTTTTGGCAACAGCAGTACTAAGAATGCTGGCTGTCACTTTCACCTAGGATGCCAAATTCTCTAACTTTGACTCTGTGTCAGATATTCAATCACATAAAGTGTGGTTTTTTTTTCAAAAGGTGAGCTCAAAGTTCATCTTATCTTTTCTTACATACCTAATCTCTACTTCTCACACAATGAAAGCATGTGTCTCAATATTTTTGTAAAGTGAGGAAATTATACTGTGTTCAGAAATATGTCATAACGCTACCTTAGTTATTTCTCAGAGACATTATACACTGTACAGATATACACACTGTTAGAATGATTGTGTTCTCACAGCTTAAGTCTTTTCTCTTTGCCAGCTGAAGAGTTGTGTAAAATGCCAGCTCAAGCTCAGGATGATTAAAAAGAATATTGATTTTTCTCTTGTGTACATGATAGTAATCTTCTGAAATTCCAAGGATGGTAATATGTCACTTTGTTTTCCAATGCCATTCATGGCATGAAAAATACTACAAAATAAAAAGGAGTGGGAAAAGTATAATTAATAAAGTCATCTGTCTTCAATGAACTGGCAAAATAAAAATTATTTTAAATGTTCCAGAAGGGTAAAAAAATCATAACAAGGCATTCTAAAATTGTTTAAGTTTTTTTGGTTTGTTTTTTTTTTTTTTTTGGGTGGGGGAGTTGTTTTTCTTTTTGGTTTTTATTGTGGGTGTTTTTTTCTTTTTTAGTTGAGTGGTTTGGGTGTTTTGTGGTGGGTTTTTTTGTTTTTTGGGTTTTTTTTTGTTTGTTTTGGTTTCTGTCTTTTTTTTGGAGGGGGACTATTTTTTTGTTTGGTTTGGGTTTTTGTTGGCGTTGTTAATTTTTTTTTTCTTTTGGCAACGTGTTTTGAGTTTTTGGTTGTTTGTTTATTTGGTTGGGTTTTTTTTAGTTTTTTATTTTCTCCAAGGTACTTCAGTTAGTTAATCTAACTATAGCTCTGTTTTCTGACTTTCCTTTAGGAAACAGGAAGGATGAAAGTTGTAATGTTGGTCATGACTTGACTGGCCCCTAGACTTGCAATGACACTTCAGCAAGCTTTGTTCTTTCATCCTTGCACTTTAACACCAATCTGCCACACACTGTGCTGGTGCCTCTGTTGTATTAGATAAATGTATTGCCAGCAAAAGCTAAAATCCTTCCGGGGTTCCTCTTCATGTAATATGACAGAATTAAAAAAAAAAAAAAAAAAAAAAAAAAACCAAAAACAAAAACAAACAAAAAAACAGAAAACCAAAATAAAACAATTGTATGAAGTGCTAAAGAATTCCATGAGCAATAAGAGACAATTTGGTTCACTACAAAGCAATATTTTTCTGGCAAATTTGCTAAGCAGCAATAAAAAGCCATAGTCTAAGATGTGACCTATACAAGAACTTCTATATGTAAGTCTATATGCTTATAAACAGGGAGTTTATATGCAAGTCTAGACTTTCAAATACCAGTCTACAGATTTGCAGACTTGGGATATAATTTGACTTTTCTGGATCTCTCTTCACATCCCATCACATTTGGCCATTTTACAGTGAATGAGATCTGTGTAAGGGAGAATCCTGACTGATTTTTAACTGTGTAGACCTCACCTCTATAGCAATTTCAAGAACCTATGTCTGAGGCACCTGTGAACAAATTCTGGATCCAAGACCATTGGAATATCAGTAAACTAAGACTGTAGCTCAGCTCTGAGAACTGTGCTGCCAGATTCTAGATCATTCTAGTTTTCCCCCAGCATGCTTTGGTCTCACATACTCACATAACCGTGGTAATTAATATAAACAGCACATGGAATGCTTGTATGAGGCTGTTATGTCAGAAAGACCATATTTCAGTTGGAGAATGCATGTTTTGGAGTTTTTTTCACATGTATGTATTGATCAAGCAATAAATGAGGTAAGAACTCCATGTTTGGCAAATACAAAGAGGCCAGAAAGAGCATGACTTCTGTTTTTCTCCTTCCATATGTGATCTGACACATTTAACTTCCCAATACACCCTCCTCCTGCAGAGCTCTAGGCACTGTTTGTTCAAGCCGTTATTTACAAGAGATGTTTAGACTTCAATAATCTATTTATCTGCTCTAATAACTTGGATAATGCAATAAAAAGTATATCTCTTAAATTTTCAAGCAACATGAAGAGAAGCATGTCAGGCAGGCTGGAGGATGAGATTAGAATTCAAAATGACAAGATGAAGAAAAAACATGATTAAATTTGTTAGGCACAAATGCAAGGTGAAAAATAGCTGTATGAAACTGCAGAAAGAAAGATTCAGACTAACAAGTGTTTCTGAAGGTAAGGTTAGTGACATGATGAAATGGATCACCTCAGGAAGTTGTGAAGTCACCATCATTGGATTCTTGAGAAATATCCATAAAGAGTGGCAGAAGTGTAATTGATCTGCCTATCTGTCTTTCCAAACCTACTTTTATTTTCTCTGATTCTTACTCTGTACTGATGTGGTGGTCACAAAATGCACATATGTAAGTGCTGCAATATAAAGTGGCTGTGTCATTGCCAGGGCCCTTGCTGCCTGGGCAGAGCATGCCTGGTCATTTTTCATCTGTGCTCATGGCAAAAGGAGTGCAGGCACATAAACAGTAATTTCTTAGGAATATTGGACTCCTTAAATAACACCCAACATACATCCCTAACTCCCACTTTTTGTTTATCTTGGTCTGAATAGAATACCTCTGGCTTTGTAAAAGCAGTATTAAATAATTTTTAAGACTAAAATAGATCTTCAGTATTCATACTGTACCATAACAATCTTGGAAAGCTATGTCAGCAACACCATGATTGAAGCACATTGTGGTTGTCTTCTTCCAGAACAGGCAGGACAGGGTCAAAATCTTTGTGCGAGTGAACAGGCAACTGTCCAGCAAGGACGTATATGTAGATGTATGGCAGCAAAGCCCAAATATGGTATTAAGATTTTGTGGGTTCTCCCCAGCACTGTGTACTGAGCTTCAGACTGTGCAGAAAGGATAATCTGAAACATCCCCCTCTTTAATATTCTTTTCCTCATATGTGTCATCACCAGGTTTCTCTGGTCATGTAGCTCAGGGCATTCATTGAGGTGCACATCACAGAGGTGTCTGACACTGAAATACAATTCAGACAAGCCAATCCACACAATTGTCCAAGATGTGGATAAAGATGGCACAAATGAAGGCATCCAAGAAAATGGTGGCCTGATGAAATGTCACAAGGTGCATGAAACACGGGCCAGCTAGGGGCAGTGATGATGTTAAGGAAGCGGACATGGTCACTTCTAGTGGACACAGGTACACATATAACTGCTGTGTGTCTTGGCATACATTGGCTGGTTTTTTTGCCAAAATTTGAAAAATATATTTAAATGCAGCTAACAAAATCTGGTTGCTGTGTGTGTCCATTGCATGGGTGTTTGTAGTTCAAACAGGAAGACTTGACCCCTTAAGTATGAATTCAGCAGTGGCTACCAAAAGTAGAGTAGACACTGGGAAGGATGCCCAGCAAAGTCCAGTCTTTATAGTTTACAAGATGCCACTTAATTTATCTTTTTTAACTTTACCTTAATGAAAAGTATTCTGTAATTTTGCTAATATTTTAAATGCACATAAATGGATAATATATTATATATTTGTCCCTTTTTTTATAAATTAGGAAAGATGTAAACATAAATTTAATTATGTTACAGTTGTATTATAATCAAATTATAATATTTTAATATGAGATTCCAAGAAAAACACAAAGTAGGAATTATATTTTTCTATATTTTCTAGTCAGATTGCCTCAACATCAGTTAATTTACTGCATAACTATACTAACATAACTTAATATTCATAAACCAAATTATTTTATAAAGAAATACATTAAGGAAATTATCTATTGACTTCATTGGCATCTGTGGCAACCATGCTGAGTTAATCTAATTAGGACTTTTTCACCTCAAAGCGTATTAAATATTTAAATTTTTAACCACAGTTCAGTGTTGTAACTAGTGTTCAGAAAGTCCCAAATATGTATCCTTTGGAGAAAAAAAATAGCCTACCACACACGCTACTCATCTAGCCATTCACTGCTACAAAATATAGTTCTTCTGTCATAGATCTAACTGGTCAAAGAATGTTGTTTTGAACAATGAAAACTGATTGTCCTTGAAACTTTCTTCTCAGTCATGTAATTTATACTCTTACTATTAACATCTCATCCTTCTGGAACTGTTTTAAACTATGGCATAAATGGAGGATAAACATAAAAAGTGATTACCTATTGATATAGTTGAAGAATCACAGCTATTATTGTCAAGAGATTTAAATGTGCCTGAGCAATGCCTTTGGATTGTATTGAAGCTGTTTAAGAAAATTAGCATAGTGGGGATTTTTTTTTCATTCAATGCTAGAAGGAAAATGTCTAACACTGATTCTCTGTTCTTCTAAGAGAATCTTTTTGCTTTTGTACAGCCACTCTTTTCTATTATTTGACTAAACGTGACAAAAGGAAAGAAAAAAGTGGGGGGAAATGGGGGAAGGGAAAAGAGAACAATAATCATAGAATCATAGCAAGTCTTTAAGTTGGCTGGTCATTTATGGAGTATAAATTCCAAATACGTTTTTATTACCAGTATCAAAACAACTAAATTTCTTACAAAATATGTATATACCACTTTTCCATATTCACGAACCGAGAATAATAAAAGGCTAAACCATCTCCCCCATCCCTTGTTTGTAGAAATCCCATTGAATTCAGTGACAGTTCAGGACATTAAAGGCTTCTAGAACCAGAACATAACATAACTTTATCTTACCTGTCATTCAAAGATTTAAACAGTATAGAAGTTGACTCGGGACTTACATAATTTTATACAAATATGTAAGTAGAATTTCCAGAATATTAGGATCACATATTTGGTGCAGTTTGCTGTGCTGTGTGTGATGTTGTCTGTTCTTTCAACTATGTGGTGCCTTGAAATGAATGGAACTATCAGCCCTCCAGAGTTAAAAGAGAAGCACAAAGGAAAATGAGAGAAGAAATAATGAAGATCAGGTTCACTAGCCTTGTATTGTATAATAGCTGTCAAAATGAAATAGAAGTTATCAGACTGATCATATTAGGGGGAGATAAGCTCTAAACATAGCCTTATATATCAGTGTCAATGTAATATCTGCAGTGAAAGTGCAAAAGTTAAGCAATGGGAATTTCCTAAGAATGCACTGATCCTTGCAATGTAGTAGTGCAATACATATAATTTATATGAACTATCATCCCTGTACTCTCTTGACCTCAGAGCAACTGTATATTCAGCCGTCTCTATTCAGACTCAATCATAAAACTACTAGAGGGAGTGAAAGAGGAATATGCTTTTCATCAAATTTCCAGATGTATCATGGCAGTTGAACTTCATAACAGACCAAATTGTGTATTTTAATTTATTTATCTACAGATCTAAAGTACTTACAAACTACCTATTTCCAGTTCTAACAGTTTCAAAATATTTAATGGAAAATTCCGTGATTTGATCACTCATCTATGATAAGTTTTCATTTAACAGTTGAAAATTAGATGTTTCAGCAGACTGCATGACCAGAGGGAAAAAAAAAAATAAATCATAAGCTAAAGGTCTTTAACAGATATGACACATTTTTAACTGTAATTTCTGAAAACTTGCCACGAACACCACATAGCTGGTTATTATTAGTTAAACAGCATTTGATCCTGTACTGTCAAAATGCCTTTCAGTCCACATTTCTTGGAATGATTTCTGTGCTTTGGCTGGAGGAGGGGCCTCAAAAGGCCCCCTAATAAGGAGGAATTCCATAAAACAACTGTTTTCAACATAAAAAAAAATCCTCATGTACTAAGACTGTACTTCTGTGAGCACCTGCAAATACCTGAAAGTTATGAGGAGTTTGGGACTCTGCTCATATGTGACTCAATCACCTCAGCATATCTTCATGAAGGGCAACAGTTCAACAAATATTTTTCAAGCATCTCTAATAATTCTATATGCTGTTTAAATATATTTTCTAATTTCTTTCTGAAGTCAGTGGCAGTACTTATTGGTGGCCCCTTGTAAGATACAAGAAGTAGTGGGACAGGGCACTTGCATGCCGACAAGGCTGCATTGCCTTGGAAAATACATCTCTGTTCACTACTGGCATTAATATGGGACCATTGATGGTATCACCACCCAAGTTTTAAACAAGTGGCTTGTACTTCCCAAGTGAATGACACTCAGAATTTTTTCTGTCCTCAGCCATACATATTGCAAATATTTTTTCACACTATCTAGTAACTAATGTCTTAATTTTTAGGTTATGGGCTCCAGATGTGACTACAGGTTGTCTAGTAAGGTGGATCTATGTGTTCTCAGTATTTCAAGCAAACAGCCAATGTACACTAGGTTAGAGAGAATGAGAACAGAAGGATGCAACACAGGTTACTGTCATGGTGGTGGAAAGTGAAAAAGGGAAAGAGAGTGAAAACAAGGACATTAGATACAATTTCATAGAAGCATGTATTCTCAGGCCATGATTCATTTGCTCTGTTTTACACACACTCATTATCATGATACAGGTTGAACACCAGAAGTGCCAATCCTCTCCACTGGATATAAGAATATTTGGGGGTAGCTAGCTTAAATAGATTCCTTACTCTGGTAATCTAAATTAAATTAAAAAATGAAATGAAAGTTGTCCTTTGTTACCTGGAAGCTAAAGCATTCAGTTAGGAAAAAGTCTGGAGTCTACTATTTCCCTAGAAGACTTTGCATCTTATTATAAAATTCATCAGCTGATGAGTATTAATTAAAAAAAAAAAAAAAAAAAAAAAGATAATACATTTTTCATACACTATGTCCATGCAAATGTAAAAAGGAACCTGGGGATTTTTTTTTCTTTGTTTTTCTGTTAATGGGAAAGAAACAACAAAGAGGTCTGCTAAGAGAGCTAAGGGACAATGGAAACGAAGATTAACTCATGGACTGATGAAGAAATATCACAAGTCAGATTTTAATATTTACTTTGCAGAAAAGTAAAATTTCCTCGGGGAGAAAACATCCATAGTAATATGGGTTTAGCTTAGGTCAAATGATAAAAAAGCAAACATGAACTTTTACAGTCAAAATTTTCAAATTGTCAACGTTTGGCTGCTATGCAGGTCTGCATTTCTGGGGAAGAGAAAATGAAAAGGTGAGAAAGGAAGGACTTTTATTCAGAATGCCAAAAAAGATCATTGAACAACAGCCAGTGTTTGGCCTGTTACTGGTGAATAAGAAAAGTGTTACAGGCACCATAAGGCACACAAGAAAATAATTTTAGGTGAGAAGTAGAATAAAACTACTTACAGAGCTAGTCACAAACATTTTGAAACCTCAGAATATGAAGGTCTATAAGCATAAAGGATGCGCTATTTTTTCAACTGCATCTGAGAACATGTTCAAGGACATGAGTAAGAAGAGGTTCCTCATTTGCTTTGGTACAGCAGGCATGCTTTGGGCCAAACCCCAAATGATGAAAAGCAGAAAAGGGTTACTTCAGCATGTTCTCGTCAAATGGCATTTTTCTTCAATGTTTTCTTCAGTATTAAGTCTTCTTCATCAGCCTATGGATCTTAAATTTTCATTTCTTTCTTTAGAAGCTCTTGTGCAGACAAGAACCTAAATAAATATTTTAATAGTTTTATTTTTAAAATTATCAATTTTGATCTGTCCTTTCATACCTAACTCATGGCTAATTTAGATGCTAGCTCTGTAATATTTTTGTACCTTTGGAAGTATACATATTTTGAATATATAATAAAGAAATTATAAAAAGATTTTTTTGCACTCTTCCATAACTGCTTCCACAGCCTGGCAAAATGCTGTCAGAAGATCAGCCCTAAAAGTTTATCACTCCCTTTTATTAAACACAGCCACATTACAGCTCCATTATTTTAAACACAAGAATCATATAGACAGAAAATTGTTTCAGTGTCTTTATAAGACATCATTTTATGACAATAAATTTTGGTTATTATTACCTCAGTATCAATTTGACCCTATGCTTTCAAACAACCTCCTGTTTCACATTACTTGGAATGATTTCTGTATTTGCAATAGAAGGCCAGGGTTTCAAAGTCCATTATTGAACATTCCCAGCTGGGAGTCCGATGTACTATTCCACATGTGTTATAAACAGATTATATTTTCATTTTCAAATATGACATTATTACTAGAGTTATACTAACAAGCTGAATAATTAACATCCATACTTCATGTTTATTGCTGCCTGCAAAAGTTTTAATTAGGAATCCATATAAAGGTTCAAGAAGCTACAGTATTAGGAAAGTAATAATTAAATACCTGTTAATGCAATTATAACCCAGTTCTCTCTTTTAATTAGATGAGTTTGTTATTATTACAAAAATGACAATATCTCTCAAACTGTAGGAAAGCTTCTCCCAAAAGTTTTTCTAAGGCACTTCTGTTTATCAGTATCTAAAGGTAAATCAAAGCTATTGCCTTCTCACTTAGTTAAACCATTCAGTGAATAGTACAAAACTTGTTTTAGGACTGCAGGAGGTGAACTGCCTATAAAGGTTCTGGTTCATTAACAAGCATGTCTGATGAGAGATCAGAAAGCAATGAATTGTCAGCACCTAACAAAACCAGGAAACAAACACAGTATAAATAAAAAAAGACATAGTTCATGGAGAGACCTCAGGAGAGCTCTTTGTAAGCAAAGATAGGGATGTAAATTAGTTATTTACAGGTTCATTTGGGATAACATATTTGAAATATGAGTCAACATTAAAAAAATTTATAATATATTACTTATTGAAATAATTTCAAAATTAGTAAGGTCAGAATTATCTTCTTACAAGTCTATGTAGATCATAATTTCAGCAGTAAATTGTTGATAATACCTTCTCTTTTAAAAATTAGAAAAATTAAATGAGGAAATGGTTTTTTGTTTAAATTTTGAGCTGCAGCGTCCTTTATTTCCCATTTTACTAGATTATCATCACATCATTTGTTGTATTATTTGGTTTATTTAAATTTTGCAATGTTTCTTGATCAGCCATTTACCTATTTGTATGTTACTTTTTATTAACATTACAATTTATGTAGCTGCAAATACTGTAAAAAGTGTTGCATTTGTGTTGCAATCATTGCAATGCTTTTCATGGCAAAGTTGTTAGTGTTTATACTTTATGTATTACCAGCATCCTCCAAGAAAGAAGAATAACACAAATAAGGCAAAGTATAATAATTGTATTTCTGTCTTTGGTTCTACTGTCAATCAGTTCTGAGATGTCTGGATATCTGCTTCAGGTACCACTATCTTTTGCAGCTTGCATGTAAAACTAAGACTCTGCTTAAGGAGAATGTGTTGAAGAAGAATTTAGAATAGACAACTTCTATGTTATAATTTTTTTCTAACAATAGCAAAGACTTGCAAAAGACTCTTTTTTAAAGTCTGAAATCTTGGTTAGAAGGCTTTTTCGAAACATGTACAAAATTGTGTCCTTAATGAATATGCATATTTCTGTTTTCCTGTTCTCTGATCTATTTAAGTTTAAAATATTAATCTCATAAGTCATGATTGAAATTGCATATATTTTATTAGAAAAGCTTGACGTTTTTCTAAGGCTGACACCAGAAAGAATCCTATTTCCTGATGTCTTGAGCCTCATGCCATTAAAGTCTGACCTTATAAGGAAGAGCGTTTCATAAAAGCAGTGCCCAGAAACATTTTTCCAAACTGGAAAGGCCTTCAACTAATAGTTACAGTTCATAGCCTTTTCATAGCTTGCTAGGTATACTTTGAGTAGACAAAGACCTAAAATCTCCTTTGATTTCAACATGTCCTGAAAAAAAAGTCAAGTAGGCAAAAGGATAATACACTGCAGATTAGACAGGTATGTAGATAGATTGGTAGATGGATAGTAAATCTCCTATTCTTCCAGTTCTTTTGCATTCTAAAACCCTTTCTCTAATAACTTCCCTTTATTTAATTTTCTGAAGGGAGTACTATGAAAAAGTTTAAACTTTGGAGTAATTTTTATATACTGATTATGCTGCAACAGAGGAGGGAAGATTCACACAAATTTGTAACCATCTTAAACCTTGTTTGGTTTATGCCTTTCTAGTACAAGACATTTTAGACTATTTTAAAAACCTGCTATTTCTACCCAGGTGCCTCCAGGCATAGGTGTTTTTTCCAAAGAGACTCTTGTTCTTTGAAAGGTTACACAAATTCATTTTCTGCCTCTGTGGTGCAAGCACCATGCACTGTAATCATGGTATTTAGCCTCAGTGTAATTGGTGTGATTAATAAATACTGATGGATCAGCAAACTGTTTGCTTTATAAAGTTCAGAATTTTGGAGATTAGATTCAAACTGTTGTGTTGTTATTAATGTAATCAGTCCAACACATAAAAAACAAACAAACAAACAAACAAACAAACAAACAAAAAAAACACAATGGAGGAGATGATGATTTGGCAACACTTCAAAATAAGACATGGTACCTTATTAATCCTTTGAGCTCATGTAGGATTTTTGAATTACTTAGCTAACCTCATTTGATACTAGCAAGGATATAAGATTAATGCAATAGGAATTTCATTTTGATGTTATCTAAATGTAGGATTAAGCCCACAAAAGGACCTTGCAGAAACCTATTTTTCAGTTTGTTAGATTGGCTGGCATGCCTTACAATCTTTCTTCTCATAGAAAGTGGAAATGTTGTTACTTTTTTCAAGTGACCAAGAGATTTTCCAGGATGCTCTCCAGTGAGAAATACAGAATACTGGAAGAGTAATGAGGACTTTTAATTTTAAATATTTCAATTTCTGTGTCTAGAGAAGGTAAAGTTAACTTTCACTAGTGTTTCATCCTGATATCCCTTTCCTTCTTGATTAAATAGTAACACTCTTAAGAGTTATTAAATATGGAAAATTACTGAACTTAAAGTAATAATACACTGATTAGTATGCAAAATTTTTTGTCAAATGAAGTTTTCTTAGAATCTTTTCTTAATTTCTTTCCAAGTACACAGCCATAAAGGCTATGAAATTAGTAAACTTCAATAATTTCTGTAAAGAGTAGATTTTTAGTAATATATTAATACCAAAGACATGGGATCCATGCTGCATTTTTGAATGCCCCATGTGACAGGTATTTACGGAAAGGACCTTCAAGGGACTTTCTCATGTCTCAGGGAAGTTCTAACAGCTGCTGATGTGTGATGAGATCAAGTTACAGCTGTTTGTCTGCACGCTGCCACAGGTTCTGGTTTTCATCTCTTTTTGGTTTGAAGTGCTTTTTGTTCTCAGACTCCTCTTGTAACAGTCTTAGGTAGATACATCATAAAATGTCTGTTGAAATCTAATTTTCTCCTTCATCTCTGTCATCTAGATGTAAAGGGTTTTACTGACCTGAATTATACCTCTTAGCTACTGGTTAGGGTTGTTCCAAAAGGATTTATGTTGATGGCTGGTTTATAGAAATAACCATCCTAGTGCACATGTTTTTCTTACGAAAGATGGATGTGTAGAAACATAACTGAGGCAGTCTAATTTTTAAAGCAGTCATTTGTCAGAAAGGACCAAATTTTTACTTGAAATGAGTCATACAGTAATTTCTAACAAATAGAAATCTACTGTGGGATGCTTTGCTAACTGTAGGCAGCCTGTTAAATGTTGTGTGTTATCTCTCACAATTTCAATACAAAAGTATTAAAAATAGCATTAGTGATAATATCTTTCTCTTTCTTTCTTTCTTTCTTTCTTTCTTTCTTTCTTTCTTTCTTTCTTTCTTTCTTTCTTTCTTTCTTTCT